>JAGXJF010003994.1:0-342427 GCA_019208055.1 Stipa capillata
TTCAGGAACCTGATGCAGACATCGCCATGGACAACACTCTCCCTAGCTATTCAAAACCTCCCTCAAGCTATTCAACTCCAAGTGACACGTGTGTTGGGTCACATGTTGCCAAGAGGCATGAAAAGGTGAATCTTCTCCTTTACACGTGCCCACCTAATCCTACCTTGAATGGTATGCTATTTGATGCGTCAACTCTACGCTCAACCAAGTGGAGCGAAGCTGATGCGGACACGACATCACCTCCTCCAGCAAGGATGACAAGAGCCCAACGCCTAGAGGACCAATGACGAGAGCTCGCGCCAAGGCCATACAACATGAGGTGCTTCTAGTCCTTGACGCGTCTCCACTTGATTTGCATATGAATGGCTTACTACCTAATGCGTTGACGCTATGCTTGCTCAGGTGTGAAGGGTTAACCACGTGGGACGACGCCAAGGGGAGGAAGGACCCAGCCAAGGGGAGGAAGGACACAAAAGAACCGGGCTGCTGCAACACACCCGGAGTGTCCGGGAATTCTACCCCGGATACTCTGGGCGACCCAGTCCAGAAGCCCCTCTCGGGCCAGTACCCGAATACTCCGGCTCCTGGCCCGGAGACTCCGGATGGGTGGCCGAGAACAGCACAGCCCAGGTCCACGCCCGGATACTCCGGATGGACCCGGAGACTCCGGACGACTGCTGCCCGGAGTGTCAGCTCCAACCCTCCGGACGTCCACTGATCAAGACGTCCGGACATTCCGGGAAACTTACCCCGGAATGTCCGGGCCCTACGGCCGGACATTCCGGACAAGTTACCCCGGAATGTCCGGGTGTACTGTCTGTGCACAGTAACGGGCCGAGGCCCATGTACCCTTTTGGATTAGTGCCCTAGGGTTACGGGGTTAGCCCTATAAATACCCGTCTTAAAACCCTAATTAGGGATAGACCTATTGTTAAGACTAAAAGTAGAGCTTTGCTCCTTAATCTAGGGTTTCATCCCTCTAGATTTGGGAGTTCCACCCTACGCCTTTCTTTCCTCTTGGATTGAACGGATCGGCGCGTGCCTCCGAGTGGTAAACGTGGCATTCAATTGAGAGTAAGGTTGACTTGGTTTCCTAGTTCCTCAAAGGCTTTCTCGTTTGGGGATTGTTGTTGGGGTGGGATTTCCTCGTAGGCTTTGCTAGTTATCTTGGTCCAAATCGTGAAGATCGGGAGCCCTCCGCATCAACTTGGTATCAGAGCTCAAGGTTTCCACGATTTGGATTTGTATCCCCCTTTCTCTACCCCCCAATTTCTAGCCTTTCTTTTGGATTTTCTTGCCTATTTCGAAAACCCCACAAAAAGAGCCCTATTTGAGATCTAGATGCAATTTGAGGTTTTGGGTGAGCTTTGGTTGGTTGGGGTCCACTAGATCTTTGCTATATTTGTCGATCTAACCTTCCTTTGCGTTGCCTTGGCCTTTTTCCTCGTTTTCCCCCTCCGTTGCGTGGAATTTCGAGCCGCCCCTGTTTTAGATCTGTTTGCCCCAGCACATCCGGACATTCCGGCCTAGCCCGGAGTATCCGGCCAGCAGAAGAACACCTCTCGGGACCTGTCCTGGAGTGTCCGGGATTTTACCCCGGAATCTCCGGACCCTTCACCCGGAGTGTCTGGGCAACCTACCCCCGGAATCTCCGGGCAGTGCAAATTCCAGGCTACAAGTTGCAAGGTATAACCCCCTTTCTTCTATCCTTTTCTTTGAGAACCAATTTCTTCCTTTGCGACAACTTTGATCCCATCAAGACTAGCTCTTTGATGATTGCTAGGGTCTTGCGCACTTGTTCTATCTAGTAGATCTTTGTCCCTAGCAATTCAATCGCGATAGTCTTGTAAGATCTTGGCATAAAAGAAGAAAGGAAGAAGTATCAAAAAAAAAGAGATCAAAAAAAAAGAAAGATTCAAAAAAAAAGAGAAATGCAAATGCCAATGATCCTTGGTAGGAAAGCGATAGCTTGAGTGGGCATCCAAATAGGAAGGGTAGCCAAGTGTGCAAATCTTCTAACCCTACTTTTGCAATCGAGCTAGCGTCTTTCCTAGCATTTGTGCAACGCGAGCTTATAGTCTTCGCTAGGAACATCTTGTACTAGCTCACTTTCTTGGTTGCACAAATCCCATTATCTTTGTGTGTGAGTTGTTGAGCTTCGCTTATATCTTTTGAGATCAACTCTTATTGCATTGTTTCTATTGTGGATCATTACTAATCTTTGCATATCTCATTATCCAATTGCTTAGTGTGTGTGTTGTGCTAACCTTTTCCGAGCTCCACATAAGCCATTGTGTGTGGTAGTTTTTGGGACTTGGAACCTTGTCAACTACCTCTTGTGGAACACCCTTTACCCTCCGCGGCCCTCCGATCCTTCAATCCAAGGAGATAAGGACTTCGGTGGTAAGTGAGGTGAGCGAAAAGCGTAGGTTTCCAACTTCCACCTACACCACATACATATCCTTTTGTGCTTGCATCTTAACCATGTTTAGGTTTGACCCCGAAATGGATGCCAAGAAGGAGAGACAAGGACAAAGGGCAACACGATACCCTACAACATCACTTCGAACCTCATGGGCTTCAACGAATGAGGCAACTCATCCTCATTCATCTCCGTCAAGGGACTTCGCCGACAAGAACCCCGACATCCGAAGTCCCAAAGGCGCGAAAAGAAGCCATCATCGACGGACGGAGGAGGGTGAAGGAAGCCATACAAGCACCTACCGACGAGAAGCTCCTCGACGACAAGGTTGCCATGATGGTGAAGCGAATGAGCTTGGCAAGCCGAAGATCACCATGCCCAAGTTCTTCAAGACCAAGTTCCCCGGCATCCTAGAGTCCGAAGACTACATAGAGTTCCATTCTATGGGACTCAAGACCCGGAGGAGTACCTTGAATGGGAATGGCGAATGGAGAAATTACTCAAGCTTCAACGAGTACCCACAAGTCAAGAAGTCAAGCGAGCCACGATGGACTTCCACGACTACGCTTCAAGCTGGTGGCGTCTACTTCCCATGAAGGAACTCATCATCGATTGGACAAGCTTGAAGACGCTCATGCGAGATGAGTTCGTGCCACCCAAGTTCTCAAGGGAGCTATTCCTCCAAGTGGAGTGCCTCAAGCAAGAGGACAAACCGGTCCAAGTCTACTTCAATGAAATGAAGCGTGCCTTGAGACGAGCCGGTGTTTCTAGTACAAGAACGGAGATGAAGTACCTTGAGGATGGATTAAACTTCGACATCATCTCCGCACTCCCTCTCAGGAACTTCCAGAGCTTGCTAGATCTCTTGGATGGTGCTCTCGAGGCGGAGAAGCGAGTCAAGGAGATCAAGGCCCAAGAAGAGGGATGGCTAGAGGAGAAGCTCATCAAGGAGCCAAAGCTCCACCTTTGGAGGCGAGTATGGAGTTGGTTGAGCATGGGAATTTCCCTTCAACCACGGTGGTGAATGGCGCTATCCAAATGGCGCTTGCATCTTTGGCGGCGAGGCGAGTGAAAAGATGGTCGAGCATGGGATTTTCCCTTCGACCGAGAAGGCGCATGGAGATGAATGCACCAAAATACCTCCACCATACCCACTTGTGTCAAAGCAAGATGCAACCAATCCCATGTAAGGATGAGAGCCACCAAGCCAACTCGAGAGAGAGTGATAAAAACCAAGAGTTGTGTGACTCCACCAAATGTGAGATTGAGTGCATCAACATAGAGGGTGAGAGAGAAACACCACAAGAGTTGAGAGAGGTAGTTAATAGGTCAAGTGAGGACATTTCAAAGGCTAACTACTTACCCTCTCCTTTTAGTGTTGTCTCTCACTTGGTGCAGGATTTGGCGACCCAAGCGGCATCCATTCTCAACAAGCCGGCCCAGCCATTGGAGGTGACAGAGCTTCCCATGATGGAGGATGAAGAACTTGCCACCGCGAGGTTATGTCAAGAAGACGGTGGCTTAAAGGAGACAATGCCATCATCAACACCTACTTCAACTGAGGAGGACATCAAAGGTAACAATATAGGTGTTGTGGTTGCCTCACAAGAAGATGAACAAAATGTCGATTGCTTGCATGATGTGCATGAACCTATTGTTGTTTCTCATGCTAACTTGACTCTTCCATGTGATGAATTACTTGCAAATCATATTGACCATGTGGAGTTAGTTCAACATGATACAATGCTTAGTAGGATATCTTTTGACGAAACCATATGTCACATCATGTTTGATAAGCCTTTGACTTTGTCATGTGCTATGACTAAGATTTCCGAAATCACATCTTTGAAATCTTTTAATAGTACCTATGCTTATCCTTATAAATTTAATTTAATTGGTGAATATGGCATAGATGATAAGTTTATGATTTATGGCATGAATATCTCTTGCAATGAAATTGCCATGTTAAAATTGCATATTTTGGGCATCCAACTTATATTACTGTCGACGATTGGTAAACCGGCGATCTTACGGTACTCGCGAGATGATGATTACTGGGGGGTAGGGACCTCTAGGGGCCAATCGCCAGGAGTTCTGACAGCAGGGAATAGCCGTTTTTATACAGGTTCGGGCCTCCCTCAGGATAATAACCCTACGTCCTGTTGCTATATATTGATCGGGAACACGCTTTACAAAGGGGGTGTATGTTCGTGGCTATCCTAGGCCTGGTCTTAGACTAATCCTAGCTAATCCTCCGGGCTCGACTCCTTCGAGACTGCGGGTCTTCTAGAGCTTCGCCTCCTGACTTGACCTAGATTGACTTCTGGCTACTGGTTATCTCCTCTTCTTCTCCTCCTCCATGGGATTACTGATCCTTATATAGGGGGGTGCCCAGGGTCGTACTGGACGTGGACTTACGCCCGAGTAGGACTCTGGCCTCCTTAAACGTCGGGATTGACTTTCCTAGTTTAAGGGGAGTCTTCCTTCCTTAGCGGAATTGCCTTATCGTCCGAGGATCCTTATCGGGTACGTGGTACCTTCCTAAAGCCTCAGGGAACTACGTACGGGTACCCCGAATACACGGGATACTGTACTACGCATCATCAAGCCCCCCATCAATACGTGAAATGAGGTCAAGATGGTTTGGTTGAAAATCTGCCCTTGTCGGGGTGCAGCCCCGAGTAGGCGACCAAATTAGTCCCTTGTCGATGACTTCTCCGAGTAGATTCAATCTCTTCCGAGTAGTCGCAAGAACTTTATCGGAATAACTTCTTGGAAAAAACCCAGAACGTTTTCCTAATCTGATCTGATCCGTTGATCACGGACACGCGTTTGCCTGGCATATTTCTAGGAAATGGAACCATCGTGGCGGAAAGTTCACGTGGTGATGAAGAATCTTTTCTCTCTCTGGCCCATCTCTTGGGTCGTGGGTTGCCAGACCCTCTTTTTCCCGCGACGTGCTCTGTGCGCGAAAAAAGCAACTATCCGCATTAAATGCGATTGAACTGATCGCGCCGTGAACCGCGCCCGGCGATCGTTCAAATCCTTTAGGAGCCCAAGAATTGGGGTTCTGCCTGCGTTGCATTCCTGCCTCCTAGCATTCTCGCTTTCTTCATCGTCTTCCTCGCGACCCTGCGCAAACAACTTTCGCCGGCGTCTTCCTTGTGACCGAGTGACGAAAATGGGCAAGAAGAAGATTGTGAAGAGTTCCCCTGACCGCGCCGACGAACCGGAGAAAACTTCGGGGGAGATCGCGGTCGCCATCCCTCCATTCGAAGCTTCGGTGATGGATGCCGCCGCTCTCGAGAAGCTCGCGGAGGAGGAGGTGGTCCTCCCGGAGGTTTTCGTACCTTACCGGGAGGCTATGAATGAGACGGTCCCGAGCCCCAACACCGGCTGGACCGTCGTCTTCGCCGATTTCTTCAGGTGCGGATTCCAGTTCCCGCCGTCGGCCTTCTTTCTCCTGGTGCTTCAGCATTACGGAATCGAGTTGATCCACCTCAACCCGAACTCGATCCTGATGCTGGCGGTCTTCGCACACCTGTGCGAGGCCTACCTCGGCGTCAGGCCGAGCCTGGAGCTGTGGAAGTACTACTACAACCTTCGCCGGCAAGGGCAGAAGGGCAGCGGCTCAGGAGTAGTCGGGGGCGCCGGATTCCGCCTCCGAGAAGGAAGGAAGGACGAGTACATTGCCTCGTCCTGGAAGTCTTCGTGGTCGGGCTGGCACGCTCGGTGGTTCTACTGCCAGCCCCCTGCGGACTCCAAGATCTCCTACCGCGGACTCGCTCCTCATCCGCTCAAATGCTGGGGAGAGGTTCCGAAGGAGACCAGGCATCTCAAGGCCCTCGTCAGCGACGTCACCAATCTCGCCGCCAAGGGACTGACGGCGTGGGATGTTGTAATACCCACTTTACGATAAATAGGTATTTGCTCCGCATTCATGCATACATGGCATTATCATCGACCACACCTTATTTAAACTTAGTTGTATATCAACTTTACTTTATAGAATATGTTAATATCTCATCCTCGGTGGATGATTGTTGCAAACATCAATCAATTTATTTGAAATATTCAAAATAACAAAGTCATCAACCATTGCAGCTAGGCTGTCCCACGGGGAACTCCGGGAATTAGGTTGAAACACTATTCGAGCAACTCAGGCTGGGCGCAAAGACGTAGACCACTGAGTGCCCTTTGAGGCTAGAGATCAGCGCGCTCGCTTTGCTGAGATTGTTACTCGTAATGGACATCCACCTTTCCTCCTTGTCTGACTGGTCTCGCTCGAGTAGCATTACTGAAGCCGTAAGATCTCGGGTTACTTTCTTTGCCGCGACGTAGGACCGCACGGTAGTGGTCCGACTCGGATGCCGAACGATGACTGGCGCTCCTGTCGAGAGATAGAGATGACGTGCGAGCTATACGGACACGGCCCGCCGACGTCCCCGAGACTAGAGAGGAGGGCTTCTCTCTGCCGATGAAGGGCGGCGGCGAAACTCCCTGTCGAATACTCTCCTGCCCGGGATCCCCAATCGCAGGGTTGGGCTCGCCGACTACCTGTTCCATTTCATAGCTCTTCTCGAATATACTAATCGTTAAGGTGTCGTATCGAATAGCGGAGGCATGAGCGACCCTCCGTCAATGGAACCGACACCCCCTCCCCCGGCGTCTCGAGCGAGGCAGTCCGTGGGGCGAGACAAAGGGGCAGCGCCCAGCTACTTCTTCGGCAAGCGAGACTCAAGTGCCTTGGCGCTGAAAACCCTCCGAAGGGAAACGCCAGAAGTGAGTTTCCTTTTGCCGCCTTTTTCTTTTGACTTCGTTGCGTTGAAGTTTGACTTGGTTGCTTTTTGGGCGATTAGGGTGGTGATCCCGCCAGCAAAGCTCGGCTACCGCAGCCGCCAAGCCGCAGCCCCCGGCGCGAAAGCGGCATCGGCCCCTGTGGCAGACTCGCCGCAGGCTCCGGCGCCAGACATTGCCGCAGGCTACTGCGCCAGGACGCGACGGAGCTAAGCCGCGCCCCCGCGCCGGAGTCGCCACCGGCCCCCACAAGGAGTCGGAGCCCCCGTGGTGAGTCGGAGCTGCCCCTTACCGGGCCAGTCGCGCCTCCGGGTCCTCTGCGGCCGAAAATCGTTTTTTACGAAAATCTTCGCCTTCTTCCTTGCTGCGGTTAGTACATAAGGGAGGGCTTAGTGATAGGTAATCTTACTGGCTTTACTGACTGTTCTTTCTTTAGCGCGCTATCTCCCAGGTCGTCTCACTCGAGAAAGCGCTTGAGGAGACGGACTCGATACGCGACGAGTTCGAGAAGCGGCGGACGGAGATCGAGGCGTTGCGGAAGCAGCGTTGGAGGACTCCGAGAAGCTGCGGGCGTCGGAGAAGGACGGCGCTGCAGAGGAGTCTCGACGACTCCGAGAAGCAGCAGCCGAGGGTTCGTGAGAAGCGCACGTGCGCGAGAGCAAAGCGTCTTGACATGAACTACACGAGAAGCAGAGCGGCGGAGCAGGCGAGGCCGACCTTTCGTCTGCGAAGGCGCGCCTTTCCGACGTTGTGCCTTCTACTACAGCAGAGCCGCTCTTATGCGAAGAAGCTGGAGGAGGATCTCGAGCGGGCCTTGGGCATGCTCGAGAAGGGCTGGGTGAAGGTGAAGTATGGTGTGGTCGTCGCCCCCGAGCTCTTCTCGGCCAACCGCTGGCCGGGCTGATGGCGTCCATTTCCCGCTGAAGCCTTCCGTCGACAAGCTCTCCGAGGTCGAGCTTCAGCAGGGGTCCGTGAAGCCTTGGCCTTCGCCCTTGCCCTTCTGAAGCGCGAAACCCGGACTTGTCGCTGGAGGCACTTGAAGCTGACTTGCCGGAGAGGAGGCGGAGAACCTTGTCGGCGCCGTGCAGGCGGCAGCCGATGCCTTTGGCGACCGAGTCCAGCCGTCTGGCTCGCAGTAGGTCTGTAATAGGGAAAATACTTATGCAAGTGCAGTGGTTAGTAACTGTGCGGTACTCGCTGTTGTTTTTGTCTTCTTTTTGCAAAAACCTTCTCTGAGCCACTTGCGCGAAACTTTGTTGGATGCAACATAGGCTTTAGTTGGAACCAATCGTCCTTTGTCTCCTTTGGTGCGGGTGTACGAATAGGGCCAGTAGGTCACTTTTTGCTGCGATCGACCAGTCCTTAGGTTTAGTCGATGGAGGGCTTCGTGGCTCCTCGTCACCAGTAAACGCGATAAGGGGTCTTTCGATACAGCTTGTCGTGACCGTGGCACATCTTCGTACCCCTAGCAAGGGAAGACTCCGTCTACCTGCTGGTAAATCCTGTGCTTGTCTGATCAGCAAGTTCCGCTCTACCCGAGATATCTTCCGCTCCGCAGAAGTCGGAGGTGTGGATGAGCGTGTGGGTTCCGTCGATCTAGTCGTAGCCATATTCCTTCCCTTCCTTGCTCTGGATTGGGGGACTGTGCTACGAAACTGGGGAGCTTAGTCGCTACGGCCTTAGGTTTGGTCAGTGCGCTCAGTGGTGCTCCCCTGTCACCTGCAAACCGCGTTAGGGGCTTTTCCTCTCGCATCCCTGGCAGTTGCAGCGCAGAACCCTTTTCCTCCTTTGCGCCGGTCGAAGAAGTCAGTACTCGTACTCATATCTCGACTTCACACCGTATTCTTATCCAGCCCCCGACTGTCTGTTCGAGGATATATCTCGGAATAGGCAGTTTGAATTAGAAATAGAAAATATGAACTGAGGACTCTGTTTTATTTAACGAAGAACTGTGTCTTTTACAGCTACTGTGAGAAAACTAACTCTTAGAAAGAACTAGAACCAAAAACTAAGACATCCCCTCCCCTTGTGGCTTGTCGTCAGTTACGCCAAAGGCTCCCGTCCTCGTGTCGCGACCTGCTGACTGAACTTTGTAGAGTGCGCGTGCTGGGCGGGCGGCGCCCGAAGCGTCTTATTGATCGACTGTTCGTAGCTTGGCGACTCTTGAGGTTGGGGTTGGTGCAACTTCGGAACCGCTGCCAGGGAGGCGATGGTTGTACGATCTTACCGATGGCGGTGTTTGGACTAGAACCCTTCTAATGGATGCGACCTTCCTACCACTTACACGAGCGACTAGGGTCGGGCGGCTTCTCCCGAGACCGTTGTCCTGCCACGGGGAAGGCCCTATTTCTCTCCAGCTCCGACTTAGTCGTGGAGCTCTTTCTCCGCGCTTGGAGGGGGTACTTCCCGAAGACGTCACTCGTAGGCAGTGGAGGTGTCTTGACGATGTGGTGGCGGGAGCCTCCGCGTCGGCGCTTTGGTAGAGGCGGGTGCTATTCTGCGAGGTCGAGGCTGCGCTGTCGCAGAGAATGCTTCTTTGGGGGAGCTCCTTATCGTGAGGACACCTTTGGGCCGTGCATTTTTATGCACTGGTACGCGGTAGTGCGTAGCTGCCATGAACTTGTGCACAGGGTAGGTCGTCCTAGGATAGCATTGTAAGCTGTCTTCAAAATCGACTACATCGAACAGAATTTTCTCTGTTTCGGAAATTCTCCGGTGTACCGAAGGTAACCGGGAGAGTGGACTTGCCCAATTCGGCGTAGCCGACAGAGCCGCGGACGATGCCGTGAAAAGCGTGCGTCACCGTCCTGGACGGATGCCCATGGCACTGTGCATTGCGTCGATGGGCGTTGGTGAATAGGATATTGAGGGAGCTCCCTCCGTCTATTAGCACGCTGGCCGACCCGGCAGTTGTTGATCGTGGGCTCGACCACGATCGGGTATCGTCTCGGTCGAGCACAGTTTTCGGGGCAATCGGCTTGTCGATGAGATTGCTACCTCAGACCACTTGATCGCTCGAGGACTCGCGGGAAACACTCGCGAGACTTCCCGGGCGATCGCCTTGTACTGCCTCTTTGGGACTTATAAGAGGTTGAGCCCCTGAATATGTGCTCTACTTGCTCTAACTGTCATGCCCTGGAAGGCTCAGGGTGGAATCGCTGTCTTCGAAGATGTCTCCCGGCTGTTGTTAGCGACCTGAGGGTTCTCCTCGCGGAACCTCTCTCGCTCTTCCCGAAGATACTTCAGTTGAAGATGCGGCATTGTCGCAGATCATGCGAGTCCGTCTGGTGGAAGTCGCACCAGGGCTTGGACGCCTTGTCGGAGGAACATTGTAGGCTTATCCTGGAGCGTGGCTTCCAGGTACGTTTCTCGGAAACGTCAGCACTCACCTCGTCGGTCCTGTCCTTTTCTCCTTGTTCCCTCCAGAGGGCTTTTTCTTGGCGCTTGGTTTTGCGCGATCGTTCTCGATGGAGGGGAGAGCTGGTAGACTCGCCCCGCTGTTGCTTGATGTACGCAGGGTTTCCTCCCGCGCAGGCAGCCTTCTCCGGCCAGGTCCATGAGCGTGCCTGGTGGTTCTTGGTGGTCGCATGATCAGATCGTGCGTGCACATCTCGTTCCGACTGCCCCGAGTGAAGGCGCGGATGACATCCGAGTCCGTTATTCGGGTATAGTGTTGCGGACAGCACTAAACCTCTCGTGAACTCCCGAATGTCTCATCTGGTCGTTGGATGACGAGGAACAGGTCGTCGACCCGACCAGGCCTCGGGAAGGTACCCTGGAAGTTCCCTGAGTAGCATGTCGCATAGCTGACCCCAGGAACGGATTGTTCCTGGGGGAAGGTTCGTCAACCACGTCCTAGCGGCTCCTCTAAGGGCAGTAGGGAGGTAGTTGGCCATCACCTTCTCGTCGCGCCGTCTGCCTCGATCGCGGTGTGTAGATCTGGTGGAACTCCACAGGATTCGTGGCTCCGTCGTACGATTCGAGCGAGCCTGGCTTGAAACGAGAAGGCCATCGCACTTGTCTGAGTTCCTGAGACAGCGCTTGACATCCGCTGAAGGATCCCCGATAAGGCACGTCTTCGTCGCTGTTCGGGGTCGAGGACCGGCCCCGAGCACGGGTGTTGTGTGTGTGGTCCCTCCGAGAAGGTTGTCGCTCCTGTTGGCGCCTTTGACGGCGGCGCCGCTCGAGCTGTTCTCGGAGGTCCACTGGTTGTTCCTCCTGAGGAGACCGGTTTCTGGGGTGTCGTCCCTCCTGATCTCGTTCTTCTAACGGAGGAGGGGTATGCACCCGGGCAGAGCTGTTGGTCACCGATCTAGCTCGAGAAGACTCGGCCTGGTTTTGAGCCTCCTGGAGGTCAGCCCCCAGCCGTTGTAGCCACTGCACGCCCGCGGGTGTAGATTGATCTGCTACGGGAGGCTGTGACAGTAGATTGCGCACTTCCGCAAGTCTTCGAGCAGTTCGGACACGTACTCCCTCGTTCCCGGGGGAGTTCTCTCTCCAGCAGCGGGCAAATCTCCGTTCCGACGAGGAGTTCTCTCCTCGTCAGCGGGTAATCCTCCGTCCACGTGAGAGGTATCCAGCGTATTACGCGGCTGTGAGCCCCGGGCAAATCTGGATCTACGGGGTCTTCTCGACCATCGTTGATCGCGAGTACCATCCGAGGTCCTTGACTGGACGATGTGTACTCGTACTCATCGCGTGGTCCTCATCGGACATAACGCGGGTAAGGTCTTGATCGTTCTCACGATCAGAATTAGCGGGAGAAATCCCAGCCATGGGACTGGCCATTCCCGCCGGGGAGTCGTCGTTCAAGACCAACTTCCCGCTGAAGGCCCTGGCGCACTCGGTTCTGAAGTGGTCAGCCTCGCAATCCGAGTCCTCTCCAGGGGCGTATTCTCCGAAGTCTACTCGATCCGTTACCGGGTATGGGTCCATAGGGCCAAAGTTGTCGTAAAAACCCTGGTCCGAGTACCCAGTACGGGGCGAGATTGCGATCGGTTTTCCTGCCGTGCTTGCTACTTCCTCCTCGGACGAGGCCGAGGAGGGCTGTGCGAACGGCGCTGGGATCTGATCGTGCCTAGTTGCGCGTCCTGCCGACTTTGAATCTTCCTGGACGGCTTGGTCCGGAGAGGTCCCCACGGTCGGCGCCATCTGTCGACGATTGGTAAACCGGCGATCTTACGGTACTCGCGAGATGAGGATTACTGGGGGGTAGGGACCTCTAGGGGCCAATCGCCAGGAGTTCTGACAGCAGGGAACAGCCGTTTTTATACAGGTTCGGGCCTCCCTCAGGATAATAACCCTACGTCCTGTTGCTATATATTGATCGGGAACACGCTTTACAAAGGGGGTGTATGTTAGTGGCTATCCTAGGCCTAGTCGTAGACTAATCCTAGCTAATCCTCCGGGCTCGACTCCCTCGAGACTGCGGGTCTTCTAGAGCTTCACCTCCTGACTTGACCTAGATTGACTTCTGGCTACTGGTTCCCCCTCCCTCCCCATGGGATTACTGATCCTTATATAGGGGGGTGCCCAGGATCGTACTGGACGTGGACTTACGCCCGAGTAGGACACTGGCCTCCTTAAACGTCGGGATTGACTTTCCTAGTTTAAGGGGAGTCTTCTTTTCTTAGCAGAATTGCCTTATCTTCCGAGGATCCTTATCGGGTACGTGGTACCTTCCTAAAGCCTCAGGGAACTACGTACGGGTACCCCGAATACACGGGATACTGTACTACGCATCATCACCACTAGTCGGATGTCGAGCAACTTAGAGCCACTGGTTTCTCCGCCCAAACTTCCTGTGAATTTCGCTCCGGGATTTTCGAGATCTAGAATCTCCGGATTCAGCGGAACGTCCGGGAAACAGGCTTTGTCACTCGGGAACTTATGGGCCATAACTTGTATCTGGTTCTGACATGGATTTCGGAGGCATTCCTCAGAGGGGCACTAGCTGGGCCCGAGCCACTCGGGAAACCAACTCGGAAATTCAGTCAGGATTCTTGGTATGTCCCACGCTGGACTATCAGCTGGTCCCTGTCCTTCAGGATGGATCGGATATCACTAGAATTTACCTGCTATTAACTCATCTGCCATGATGTTCCTGCCTTACGGGTGAATGTCACTCGGCTAATTACATTTACTCTACAGGAGTTCTATGAGCCCTTCACGATCTTCCTACAGGCGGTAAAAAGGCGCGCCTAGGTGAATGTCACTCGGGGAAAGGAAGAAGGCTGAGGCACTCGGCTAGAATGTTGCCGTACTTAGCTGCAGCCAGATCATGAAGGACTCGGGGGCTACTAACGATGACATGGCACCCGGGTATCGTCAAGGAGGACAATACTGGCCCAGTGGACATAGGGTGGGCCGGGCCGACTACTCGGAGTCCGACTTCTACATGGGGGCGCCTCATTAACTTGGAGTACAAGCCAAGGATAAACATACGTCCGGCAATCCCGGATCCTATTGTAACTAATTAGGAAACCAATCTGTAAGCCGATCGGGATTCAACCCTAATCCGTCACCTATATAAGGCCAGGAAGGGATCCCCCGATCGGTATGTTTTTAGGTTTTCATGTTCTCAAGCTCACGAGTTCTCTAGATCTTGTATTCTCATACGGGATTCAAGCAATACCATCCACCAAACATAGGACGTAGGGTATTACCTCTTCTCGAGGGCCTGAACCTGTCTAAATATTGTGTCCCGTGTGCACCCATCTAGATCTTCTGTGTGTGCGCCGCCCCATATTCATTATTGCCGGATCAGTACGCCGACAATCATAAAGTTGTTCCTGATCATATCTAAGAAGTCGTGAAAAATAAATTAATGCAGAATGACTGAGTGTAGATAAAGCAAAATTTTCACCCAATTGAGCCCAAATACAACTCATTTTTCCCTGGAGAGAAGCTCAAAGGTTTGTTCAGAGAAACTTAGGCCCCCTTCTTTTCAGTTTCGACTTGTGCTAAAATTGGCTTAAGCTTAACTGCCCATAGAAACTTCGGTGGGAATAAGCTCTGATCCCCTTTTTGTCGGCTACTGAGATGTGAGCTTATTTGCTGAGATGAATGGTGCAATGTCTGTAATACCCTTGGAATTGTTTGTGCTCTGTTTATTTGCTAATATCGTTCTTCTCAACTGTTTCTTGATATTTCTGTAAGACAATCACGAAACCACATAAGCGCAAAATAAACATTATGAAATTATAACTACGGGAAATAATTTGAAAGTGAGCATACCTGTATCTTTAAAGCCACCAATCATCACAAGCAGCAATGGTGTTAGTGACTGGATCCCGTCCTAAACTAGATGCATGTTGGTTCAGTGACTTTCATATGTTGTAATCCTTTTTTAGCGTCTCCCACCTATTTTTAAATTGTTTGCGCTCATAGTTTCTCTTTATGTGCTCATTAAACTTGGTTATCAAATTGTTATAACCAATATTGTTTAAACATTGAGTTGGTTGGTTATTGGCTCGTACTTCCTCCACACATATGTCAAGAAAAACCCTATGCGCAAAAGCATCCCAAGTTGCTTTCGCAAATTTTTCTTTATCCATCTATGAACATAGCATGAATAATAATAGCTCATCATTAAATTTATCACCATCGCATAGTACCAAATATACTCCACTCATTAACATTAAAATCTTGTTATACAAATAAATGCTATACAAATATACTAAACAAATAGTTGGCTTGGTTTCCTTTATTCTTGCAGCCTTAAATGTCATCATTGCTCGGACCACGAGAATGATATGTTTGCAGCCCTAAATGTCATCAAGCTGCGCCAAACAAATGCCAAGTGATCCAATTTCAAGTAGGACACACAAGCAATGATGCAAACCATAGAACAATCCATATTTTCGCATGGGAATCACAAATTATGCACATCATACATTCACTACCTCAACAATCACACATTCACTCATTGAACAATCATAAACAATCATACATTCATGGAGAATCAATGCATACTTTCACTAGCTCAACAATCAGTGCATATATCCATATAGAAAAATCAAAATATAGAAAAATCAGTGCATATACATTGAAAAATATACCTTAATTCTTCACGGGAGGATGGCCAGTGAGCTCACTTTGTTGGGACCGGTGAGCTCACTTGGAGGGAGCCGGCGAGCTTGTGGTGAGGGAGGAGGGGAACCGGGCCAGTGAAGGGATGGGGAAGATGGGGGTCGCCGGATCTGGGCCTTTGAAGGGACGGGAAGGGCAAGGTCGCCGGATCCGGCGGCGGGCCGACTTGGGACCCGAGCGGGACGGGAGCTTGGGCGCCGACGGGGGTGCTTGGGACCGATGGCTTGAAAGGCAGGGGGAGCTTCGGCGGTGACACAGCGTCCTCGGGACCGGCGGGTGGAGCAGGATCTCCAGCGGCTGTGGCGAGGGGGCGAAGTGTCGACGGCTTTGGCTGGGTGACAGCACGGCATGCTCGGGACCGACAGCTTTGAAGGCGGGGGCAAGAGCTTCGGCGGTGGCACAGCGTCCTCGGGACCGGCAGGTGGAGTTGGATCTCCGGCGGCTGTGGGGAGGAGGGGGCGGGAGCGCTGACGACTATGGCAGGGGAGGAGGACGGTAGGAGGATGGATGGGGAGCTGAGTGCCGGTGGTAGGGCCTGTCGCGGCGGCGCGTGGGGGTGGGGAGCTTGGGACATGGAGCGTCGCGCGTGGGGAGGGTGGCTCGGGAAGAGGGAGTGTGGCCCGTTGAGGGGGGGTGCTTGGAACAGAGATGGGAATGGGTGAGGGCACGATGGCAGTTTTCAGTAATTAGCTGTCCAACTTATAGGGCAAATTTGTTTCTTCTTCATGTATAAGCTCGGGAAGCTATCTTGGATCAGCTTCTAGCCATCAACAGGGTTTTAAAGATATTTATCTCTACAACCAGCTTTTTTTTTCGGCTTCTAACTTCTTGAGGCATAAACTGGACAATAAGCCTAGAAGAAGAGGATCTTAATATACTATTAGACATTACTCTTTGCTAAAAATACACAAACTCAAGTCTGCGGAATAATCACATAAAGGTTTCCTTTTCCTGCTAAAAGGATGTCGCAAAGATCAAAAAAATTCAACATCAAATCCCACAGCGCCACCCCCCCCGGGCCCCCCACAGACACTGATACGTAGGGCCAAGCGGTGAACTTTATGACGCATGCCTCCCATCCTTTCCCTTCCTGGAACTAGGTCAGATTGTTCCCGTGGGCCCCCTAGCTCCCTGCCGAACTGCACCCTTCCCGATTCTGCTTCATAAATGCGGCCTAGCTCTCTCTCGCCTCTTCCTCTCTCTCTCTTTCCACACAGAGCAACCACACTTCTCTAGTTTTTCTCTCTCTTCACATAGAGCACGCAAGAAACGGAAGAAGCACAGCCAACGGGCAACGAGCCACCAGCGTCGCTAGGGACGCCGTTGCATCACAGGGGATACATGCAGACGGCTGGTGAGTCAACACCAGGCCTCATGTCCCCGCAATTGGATTACACCACATTACGCTTGCATTGCTGCCAGATTGCAAGCACAGGAAACAACCTAGAGAGAGAGACAGCCTGCAGCGGCACACATAGAGAGGGCCGGGGATGGGATCAATGTAGCTCTCTCTCTCTCTCTCTCGTCCTATTGCTCGCTTTAGTGGAGGGTGGAGAGGGGCTCTGCTCTGCGTTGCTTTGCTTTGCCTTGTCTTGCCAAGACCGGTCTTGGCCTTCGTCTTTTATCCCCCGGTTCTTGGTCTCGGCGTTGGAACGGGTTTCGCTTTTGGTTTTTGCCGTCTCCTTTTCGTGCGCCTGGAAAGGTGCAATCTTTCGCCTCGGTTCTTGGTGCGCTGATTGTGTCCTGGACTTGGGGGATTTGGGTAAGGAGGGAGAGACATGGGGTTTTGGGCTTTGGGCTCTTCTTGGTTTCTTGGATTGGGATTCTGACTTTTGCTCGTGTGGTCGTGCTTCCCAGGATGCAAGGATGGTAGGATGTTGAAGTGAGTGCTCTAGTTCGGAGGTGATGTTTGGCTGATCATTTCGTTCAGGTGAGTGTTCGTCCATGGAGCTCGATTTTGTAGTTCCCTCCTCGTTGTTTAGGTTCTTTTTTTCCTTCTGTTAGGTGTGGCTTTCGATTTCGCTGTACTTGATGAACTAATCATTACGCGATCTCCAAGCGTGAGGTGGCCTGAATCGATGGGTTGTAATGGTGATATTGCTGTGGCAAAATAGAGTACTGTTTTTTTTTACTTCGAAAAGTGCTATAGTGGTCTTTAAAAATGTTCTTTTTATCGATTAGAGCTTTCCTGTTGCTGGTGATATTGCTGTGGCAAAATAGAGTACTGTTTTTTTTTACTTCAGAAAGTGCTATAGTGGTTTTTAAAAATGTTCTTTTTATCGATTAGAGCTTTCCTGTTGCTTCCAGAGTTGTTTAATTTCATTTGTTGGTGGGCATAATCCTTGCTATGTTTTAGCACGCGTACTTTGAAACTTGCACATTGGAATTTCTGAAGTAATAGACTCCCTTGCTTTTTAAATTTCATTGTGCAGCAGAATCCTATAATTCAATCAACATGCAAAGGTTACATTTCTTCTTTTTTTAGAAAACGCAATAGCATTGCACCTCATTGTATTGATAGAAAAGGAGATAAGTATAGCCCGAAACAGGTATTACGCCAAAACACAGAACAAGCTGTAGGCTCGTCGCACCGGCACTAGCCTAAGAGCGAGCCTCCGACTTGATCTGATTGAAGAGAGTAGCAGCACATGGCCACGCTCCGTCAAAGATACAAGTGTTCCTGTGCTTCCACACCATCCATGTAGTGAGGAGGACAAGGTTAGAGAGACCCTAACGAAGGGCCTTCAGAGTGCGTCGCCTAGCGTCATGCCACCAGTCGATCAGCTGCTCGTCGGGGAGAGGTACGCGTGCCGCTGATCGGATCCAAGAGAGGACTTCATGCCAGGTCACTTGAGAGAACGAGCAGTCAATAAGAAGGTGACGCATGGTTTCCATCGATTGATCACAAAGGACGCAGCTAGGTGCGTGCGATAAACCACGCCTCGCTAGTCGCTCTGCGGTCCAGCATCAATCTTGGCACGCAAGCCAGAAATGCAACTTGACCCTATTTGGCGCCCAACTCTTCCAAGTGAGGTTCCAGGAGTCGGAGTACACGGAACCGTGGAACAAGGCGAGGTAGCAGTTGCTGGCTGTGTACTGCCTGTCGACTGTCCAGCGCCAATGCAGACGGTCAGGCTCTTCCAAGAGCTGTACATCTGCCATAGCTCTCCACAACTCCACATACTGGACCAAGCCTGCCATCCCTAGAGCCCCCTGGATGTCATGTATCCAAGCTTGGTTGTTCAGCCCCTCGACGACTGTGCGCCTCTTGCGCCGTCGTTTGGGCACGAGCGCGTATATGGTCGGCGCGAACTCACATACTGCTCGCCTAGCCAACCACCGATCCTCCCTGAAGCGGGCGGACTTGCCATCACCGACGATCATGGTCATGGATGCGAAGAAAAGGTTGCGCTCAGAGGTAGAGGATTACAGCTCGAGCCCTTGCCATGGCCTAGAGTCGTCAATGCGCTATAGCCATTGCCAGAGAATGTGCAGCGCCATGCCCTTGAAGTCTAGATCCGGCAGCCCAAGGCTACCAAGATGTAGCGGGCGGCATACCTTCCACCAATTCACATGGCAGTGGCCACCGCTTGCCTCCGCATGGCCTTCCCAGAGAAAACCACATCAAATTTTGTCGATTTGCTTGAGAATTTTCTTCTGAGGTGCAAGCGTGAGCAGTTGGTGGACCGGGATTGCAGATAGCAAGGATTTGACGAGGGTAACCCGCCCAGCTTGGGACAAGAGCTTTGCTTTCTAGGTAGGCAATCTGCTGGCGATTCTGTCCACGAGCGGCTGGAACTATGCCAACGTCAAACGACGAACTGTGAGTGGGATGCCCAGGTAGATTACTGGGAATTCTATGATCGCGCCACCAAAGTGTTGTTGAATCACCTCAATATCCTCGGGATTACAATTGATAGGCATGGCAGAGCTCTTCCCAAAATTTGTAACCAACCCGGAAGCACCCCCAAACAGCGTCAGGATCTCCTTTACTGCGACTAGGTCCTGCTCCACCCGGTGGCAAAAGAGGACAAGGTCATCGGCGTAAAGCGACACACTCGTCAGGGGTCGCCGTTGCATCAGGCGCTGAAGGATGCCGAACTCCGTTCCTTTGGCGAGCACTCTATTTAGGGCATCAACCAGAATGACAAAAATCATCGGGGACAGGGGGTCCCCCTGGCGGAGGCCGCGCTGGTGACGGATTGGAGGCCCGGGGTCACTGTTTAGTAGAACGCGTGTGGTCGCCGTGGATAGCAGGATAGCGAGCCAATTTAGCCATCAGTTGCCGAAACCAACGCGTCACAGCACCTCAAGCAGGAAAGGCCACGAGACCGAATCAAAGGCATGGGCTAGATCAAGCTTGAGGAGGGCACATGGTTGCCTCAGATGGTGCAGCGCTTGCATAGTAAGTCGCACCAGCTGGACATTGTCGTGCAGGCTGCGCCCTTTGACGAAGGCATTTTGGTTGGCGCAGACGATGGAAGGTAGCAGCGGTGCAAGACGGCAGGCGAGAAGTGTTGCGAACACCTTGGCAAAGATGTGGATCAGGCAAATCGGTCGATAATCTTTCAGCTCGGCTGCATCCGGGCGCTTGGGCAACAACGTCAGAAGAGTTTGGTTCAGTTTGTGGAAACCTCTGCCATTGAGCGCATATAGCTTGTTCATTGTGGCAATGAAATCTTCTTTTATGGTGCCTCAGCAAGCCTGCAGGAATTTTACAGTAAAGCCATCCGGCCCAGGAGATTTGTTGGACAGCATCTGGCGCAGAACATCCCAGATCTCAAGCTCGGTGAACCTCAACTCAAGACACGAAAGGTCTAGTGGGTGGTCAAACAACAGAGCGAGATCGATGGAGCAGTCGCACGGCGGCGTGGTGCCCAGCAAGTTGTCGAAGTGCTCGAAAGCCACCCAAACCATGTCGTCGTGGTCAGACAGTGTAGCGTCCCCAACCCGCAGCGTGTACACCCGATTCCTCTGACGGCGGAACGAGGCGTGCCAGTGAAAGAAGGAGGTATTAGCGTCCCCTTCTCGTAGCCAAGCAATACGCGCCCGCTGTCTAGCAATCGTCCTATCGAGGGAGGCCAGACCAAGGTAGCCTTGTTTCAGTCTTCGGCGGAGCGTGAATTCATGCAGCGCAAGCTCACGCGCCTCTTGCGCACTGTCCAAGTGAGAGATCACCTCCCTCGCAATTGCCAGCTGGAGTCTGACGTTGCCCGTGTTCCAGCTTGACAAGCGTCCAATTAACATGCATTGATGAATGCAAATGAGGAGTTCCTTTGTCAAGAATCATGAATTCCCTATACATGATAACTTGTTTTCGCTGTTCTGATTGCAAGTCACCTTTTGTTCTCAGGAAGTAAGCCATGGCTTCATCTGTCTCAAAACAAGACCGCAACGCTGCATTACAGATCTGCAAGGCTCGGGCTCAAACACATAGAACAAGCAATTGATGCAAGGTATTGTTAGAATTAATGGGCCTAAAGCCCATGTTCCAATTAATTCCTGGAAAATCTCAAAGGCCCATTTGGTTGGATGGCATGAGTGGAAGTTTAGTCCCATATTGCTAGTGGAGGTGGAGGGAGACCAACTTATAAGGAGTTGTGTTGCCCACCTCCTTGAGGCTTGAGAAGAGGACTAGTTCACGCGCACTCCTCCTCCGCCGCCCGCCTCGCCACGCCACGTCGCCGCGCGCGTCGTGTTTCGTGATCGAGCCGAGCCGAGCTAAATCTGTGCGTGAATTTTTAACGGACGCGTTACCCGTGCTTATCGGATTGTGGGACTGTTACCGACTCGAACGTGGAGTCGTCCACGTCCCCCGAGCGGCTATAAGAGGAGGAGCAGCAACCCTAGCCGTCGCGCTTAGATTGCATCTGCTTCCTCGTGCATGCTTTCCGCCGCCGTCTCCGTTCCTTTTGCTGCCGCTGTTTTCAGGTTTTTCCCATCCCGGCGACCGCGTACACGGTTGCACGGGAGAGCAGGCCTCCAGAACCCCGCCTCTCGAGAACCTGTACCGGGTGAGGGGCGATAAGGTTTTTGGGGAGCGTCTCGGCGCGATTGCTCGCTGCTTCACTACTTCGGGCTACGATCGACAACTGCACGGCTGCCTCGACTGCTTCCTCATCATCGGGCGACTGCTTCGACTACGAGGACTTCATCACCATGGCTACTGACGCCAACACTGGATCGTTCGCTGCTGCTATTCCCACGTATGTGCTCCTAAGCCTTCTGTGGTTCTGTTTTGCTTTTGATGCAAGTGAGATAGACATGCTAGTCTGTTGTTTAGTTTTGAGTTGCATGTCTAGTTCGCCTGAGTTGGTTTATATCATTTGCGCATGTGTCATGATGCTTTTCTGGATTAGATTAATTCAAAAATTGCTAATTAGTTCAACAATCCAAAAACCTTATTTGTTTAGGCAATTTTCGACTGCTGGTTTTGCCGCGTCACTGAAACCAAACCTGTTTACGGGTGTGCATTTAAGAGATGGCAGACTAAAACCATCTTGTGGCTCACTGCTATGAACGTCTACTGGGTGGCTAGTGGCAAACTGGAAGGGCTTACTCCTGAACAGGAGAAGGCATTCCAGGATGCCACTGTCCTCTTTGTGGGTGGCGTTATAAGCGTGATCGGAGACAAGTTGGTGGATGCGTATTTACACATACGCAATGCCAAAGAACTGTGGGATGCGCTCGAAGCTAAGTTCGGCGCAACAGATGCTGGCAGTGAACTGTATGCCATGGAGCAATTTCATGATTACAAGATGGTTAAAAAACCGTTCTGTAGTCGAGCAGGCTCATGAGATACAATGCATTGCCAAGGAGCTCGAACTTCTCAAGTGTGTTTTACCCGACAAGTTTGTCGCGGGGTGCATTATCGCTAAGCTTCCTCAGTCTTGGAGGAACTTTGCCACTTCACTGAAACATCAGAGACAAGAGATTTCTGTTGAAAATCTTGTAGGGTCTCTGGATGTGGAAGAGAAGGCGAGGGCAAAGGACACACACACTAAGGGAACAGAGGGACAGTCCAGCGCCAACATGGTGCAAAAGAATGCCCACAAGTTCAAGGGAAAGTTCAAAGCCTCTCAGACTGCCAACTTCAAGAAGAAGAAGCAGGACAAGGACAACAAGCCATGCTATGTGTGCGGTGAGGTTGGTCACTGGGCTAGTCAGTGCAAACACCGTAAAGGCAAGAAAGGCTCTCAAGGACAGAACTCCAAATTTGTTAATGTGACTGTCAGCAACAATGAAGCTGGAGCAACCGGGTACGGTAATTTACCTACTGTACTCTCTGTAAGTCAGTCCACTGATTGGTGGATTGATACCGATGCTAATATTCATGTAGGTGCTGACATTTCCTTGTTCTCTTCTTACCAGGCCGCTCGGGATTCTACCGTCCTAATGGGGAATGGGTCACATGCTTCTGTTCGTGGTGTTGGCACGGTAGATCTGAAGTTTACTTCGGGGAAGATCGTGCGGCTGAAGAACGTGCAGCATGTCCCTTCGATGAATAAGAATCTCGTTAGTGGTTCCCTTCTCTGTAAAGAAGGATTTAAGTTGGCGTTTGAGTCCAATAAAGTTGTCGTGTCTAAGTATGGACTTTTTATTGGTAAAGGTTATGAGTGCGAAGGACTGTTCCGCCTTTCTCTATCAGATTTCTGTAATAAGGTCGTGAACCATGTTTGCTCTAGTGTTAATGAAACTGATGTTTGGCATTCACGACTTTGTCACATTAACTTCGGTTGTATGACGCGGCTTGCTAGTTTGAATTTAATTCCGAAATTCACCTCAGTCAAAGGCTCTAAGTGCCAAGCTTGTGTGCAAGCTAAGCAGCCTCGTAAGCCTCATAAGGCCGTGGAGGAAAGAAACTTGGCACCATTGGAGCTCATACATTCAGACCTTTGTGAGATGAATGGTGTGTTGACTAAAGATGGAAAGAAATATTTCATGACGTTGATTGATGATTCCACTAGATTCTGTTATAT
The DNA here is from genome assembly GCA_019208055.1 of Stipa capillata. Taxonomy (NCBI): domain Eukaryota; kingdom Viridiplantae; phylum Streptophyta; class Magnoliopsida; order Poales; family Poaceae; genus Stipa; species Stipa capillata. The sequence goes on from JAGXJF010003994.1 coordinate 23,290, forward strand.
ATATCTCTTGAAAACGAAAGATGAGGCTCTACACTACTTTAAAATCTATAAGGCAGAAGTTGAAACTCAACTTGAAAGAAAAATCAAAAGGCTTCGGTTAGATCGTGGTGGAGAGTACTTTTTGAATGAGTTCAACCTATTTTGTGAGGAACATGGTATAATCCATGAGAGGACGCCTCCCCATTCACCTCAGTCAAATGGGGTTGCTGAGAGAAAAAATCGCACTCTAACTGATTTGGTTAATGCCATGTTAGACACTGCGGGTTTATCCAAGGCATGGTGGGGGGAGGCGATTTTGACTTCCTGTCATGTCCTAAATAGAGTTTCCTACAAAGAATAAGGAGATTACTCCTTTTGAACAGTGGGAAAAGAAAAGATTAACACTCTCTTACCTACGCACTTGGGGTTGCTTGGCCAAAGTAAATGTGCCAATAACCAAGAAGCGTAAGCTTGGACCTAAAACCATTGATTGTGTCTTTCTGGGCTATGTTCATCATGGCATCGGTTATAGATTTCTAGTAGTGAAATCTGAAGTACCTGACATGAGAGTCGGTACCATCATGGAGTCTAGAGATGCCACATTCTTTGAGGATATTTTTCCTATGAGAGATATGTCTAGCACTTCTAGTCAGGAATCTGAGTTAACTCCGGCACCTTCCATTCCAATGGAATATCTTGAACATACACATGACGAAAACTATGAGAAGATAGACAATGAAGCTCCTACAAGGAGCAAGAGACAAAGGACTTCAAAGTCTTTTGGTGATGATTTCATTGTATATCTTGTGGATGACACTCCCAATACAATTTCAGAAGCTTATGCATCTCCTGATGCAGACTACTGGAAGGAAGCAGTCCGTAGCAAGATGGATTCCATCATGGCTAATGGGACATGGGAGATCACTGATCGTCCTTATGGTTGTAAACCTGTAGGATGTAAGTGGGTGTTCAAGAAAAAGCTTAGGCCTGATGGTACAATTGAAAAGTACAAGGCACGGCTTGTGGCCAAGGGTTATACCCAAAAGGAAGGTGAAGATTTCTTTGATACTTACTCACCTGTGGCCAGACTGACCACCATTAGAGTACTACTTTCGCTGGCTGCCTCACACGGTCTTCTCGTTCATCAAATGGACGTTAAGACGGCTTTCCTAAATGGAGAGTTGGACGAGAAAATTTATATGGAACAGCCAGATGGATTCGTAGTAGATGGTCAAAATGGAAAAGTGTGTAAGCTATTAAAATCTTTGTATGGCCTGAAACAAGCACCCAAGCAATGGCATGAGAAGTTCGACAGGACTTTAACGTCTGCTGGGTTCGTTGTCAATGAAGCTGACAAATGTGTGTACTATCGCTATGGTGGGGGCGTAGGAGTTATTCTGTGCTTGTATGTCGACGACATACTGATTTTTGGAACCAACCTCAAGGTGATTGAGGAGGTTAAGACCTTCTTATCTCAGAGTTTTGAGATGAAAGATCTTGGAGTAGCTGATGTTATCTTGAACATCAAGCTGTTGAGAGAAGATGACGGTGGAATTACATTGCTGCAATCCCACTATGTGGAAAAGGTTCTGAATCGTTTCGGCTATTCAGATTGCAAACCTTCTCCAACGCCTTATGATCCTAGTGTGATCCTTCGTAAGAACCAAAGAATAACTAGAGATCAGCTGAGATACTCTCAAATTATTGGTTCACTTATGTACTTAGCTAGCGCAACCAGACCTGACATCTCGTTTGCTGTGAGCAAACTGAGTCGTTTTGTTTCCAATCCGGGAGATGATCATTGGCGTGCTCTTGAGAGAGTAATGCGCTATCTAAAAGGCACTGTGAGATATGGTCTTCACTATACCGGGTATCCAAGGGTACTGGAGGGATATAGTGATTCAAATTGGATTTCCGATGCTGATGAGATTAAGGCCACGAGTGGATATGTGTTCACTCATGGAGGTGGCGCTGTTTCGTGGAAGTCTTGCAAGCAGACCATCTTAACGAGGTCAACAATGGAAACAGAACTCACAGCACTGGATACGGCCACTGTCGAAGCAGAATGGCTTCGTGAGCTCCTAATGGACTTACCGGTGGTTGAAAAACCAATACCGGCTATTCTTATGAACTGTGATAATCAAACCGTGATTGTTAAAGTGAACAGTTCGAAGGATAACACGAAGTCTTCCAGACATGTGAAGAGAAGATTGAAATCTGTCAGGAAATTGAGAAACTCCGGAGTGATAGCTTTGGATTATGTCCAAACAGCTAAGAATCTGGCAGATCCTTTTACAAAAGGGCTATCAAGAAATGTGATAGACATTGCATCTAGGGAGATGGGTATGAGACCCACGTGAGTTACCATGGTGGGAACCCAACCTATGTGATCGGAGATCCCGTGAATTAGGACCTGGGAAAACAAGCTATTGGTTAACTGGAGGAGAGTGACCTACTAACCTACTCCACTGAAGATGCAACACTCTCACAATCTGTATGGCAGGTTGACTTTGTCTTAATGTGTTCTGTGGCTTTTACAAGCAAAGACGCTGTCCTACAGAGCAGTCTTAAAAAGAACGCACCTATGTGAGCCTGACTGCTGGTCACAGTCTATGAGATGAGGGTGATCTCTAGCAAGCTCATGAATAGGCCAGGAGTGAGACTTATATGCTCCATCCGCAGGATAGCCTACGACAGCCTAGTACTGGTAGGACATTAGGTGAAAATTGTTCACGCAAAACTGACAATTCAAGGCATAGTCCATTATTCAGTTGTGAGCAAGCGTATCTTTATGTTCTAGATGGATGTTCAACCTTAATCGGTCTCCACTGAAAACACTGGTATATCAAAGCAGTGTATTGGAACAAAAGGCAATCAAATGTGCCTCCGAGATCTGGTGGGGGATTGTTAGAATTAATGGGCCTAAAGCCCATGTTCCAATTAATTCCTGAAAAATCTCAAAGGCCCATTTGGTTGGATGACATGAGTGGAAGTTTAGTCCCATATTGCTAGTGGAGGTGGAGGAAGGCCAACTTATAAGGAGTTGTGTCGCCCACCTCCTTGAGGCTTGAGAAGAGGACTAGTTCACGCGCACTCCTCCTCCGCCGCCCGCCTCGCCACGTCGCTGCGCGCGTCATGTTTCGTGATCGAGCCGAGCCGAGCCGAGCTAAATCTGTGCGTGAATTTTTTGCCACTCGGGACAGAGTTTTTGCACGAGTTGTTAACGGACGCCGCCGCCGTCTCCATTCCTTTTGCTGCCGCTGTTTTCAGGTTTTTCCCATCCCGGCGACCGCGTACACGGCTGCACGGGAGAGCAGGCCTCCAGAACCACGCCTCTCGAGAACCTGTACCGGGTGAGGAGCGATAAGGTTTTTGGGGAGCGTCTCGGCGCGACTGCTCGCTGCTTCACTACTTCGGGCTACGATCGACAACTGCATGGTTGCCTCGACTGCTTCCTCGTCGTCGGGCGACTGCTTCGACTACGAGGACTTCATCGCCATGGCTACTGACGCCAACACTGGATCGTTCGCTGCTACTATTCCCACGTACGTGCTCCTAAGCCTTCTGTAGTTCTGTTTTGCTTTTGATGCAAGTGAGATAGACATGCTAGTCTGTTGTTTAGTTTTGAGTTGCATGTCTAGTTCGCCTGAGTTGGTTTATATCATTTGCACATGTGTCATGATGCTTTTCTGGATTAGATTAATTCGAAAATTGCTAATTAGTTCAACAGGTATGCCCTTTCGGCTGCTCAGCTTTCGTACGAGCAATCTCTGCGCAATGTCGGCGTTGCTTTGGGACTGTTTGTGGAGGCACAAAATGAGGCTGACCCGGAGAAATCCCCTCGTTCTTCGTATGCTTCACCATCCCCATTGGCACCTGCAGACAATGCTAACTTTCCACCACTGCCAGTACCCTGTCGTTCTGATGTTAGTCGCATGAGGTCAGTGGTAAGCACATCCTTGACAGTGACAGTCAACCCGAGTGAGGTTAGCTTTGTTTAGAAAGAGCAGCCCATTTCTACTTTCCTTCCACCACCACCACCGCCGCCAGAGTTTTGCTCCTCATGGGATTTCTTTGATCCAACTAATGTGATTCAAGCTGTTGCATCCCGTGCCCCAGAGAACAGCCAGAGCATTAGCTTGAGAAGTTTGGAAGATTTTTGCCATACAAATGGAAGGGATTTGGCTTCCTCAGTTGGAAGCACAAGTGAAATAGTTGAGGTGCAGGAAGAATTGGGCACACATGGATGTATGGAAGTCCTTGAAAGTGATAACCATCCCAAGTTGAATCTCAAAGATTGTAATGAGATTGAGATTGCTGACATGCATTTACTAAATGACTCAAGCTCAGAGAAAGGAGCTGATCAAGTGCAGACGCAGGTTATAGGTGGGCGGAATTTTACACGTAGTAGCAATCAGAGAAAAAATGAAGTGTACTATGTAGACATGGCTAGTGGACCCAAACTATCATGTGGTGGAAGGGAAGAAGACAAGGACAGTTTCATCACTAGCGTATCAAAAGATTTTCTGTCCAATGTGAAAGAATTTGAACATCAATTTACTAGGGCAGCTGAGTCTTGACATGAGGTCTTGAGGATGCTTGATACAAGGAAGATCTGACTTTGCATTTCTTCTCAGATAACAGGTGAGGACAATATTTTTCACGATGATACTGTTTTCCTGAACTTCTGTGGTTCTACTTGCTTAACATTGGTGCTAATTATTGCTAGTATTTCTTATTAACAGGGAAATGTTCAGGTGCACTTTCTTTGTCAGCATCCTTGATCTGCTGCAAAGCCAGAAATGTAGCATTGCATGGTATATTTTTCTTTTCATATCAAATACAATAATTTATAAAGTTCTGCCTATTTTGTACTTAAACAGTAACAGCCTCATTTGGATGTTTGTCGGGGAAAAAAAGGTTATCTTGAGTGTTTTACTGCAGAATCAGAGCAGCATCTCACAAAAGTAATCACTTGGAATCGCTCAATTTCATCACCATCATCGTCATCTAAGAATCCAATCATGTCAGCCTTGCCCAAAAGGATGATGACCCTCCAGAAAGTTGTAGCGATTTCGTCGAAGAGTTTTGTATGATTTCAGGAAGCCATGCATCCTCTTTAGATAGACTTTATGCTTGGGAAAGAAAGCTTTATGATGAGTTAAAGGTGAGCTAACTGAAAGATCATCTAGGCCCCTAGTTGGTTTTGATGGTTGATGGCAACTCAAACTGGAATCTAATATTTACAATGAGTGTAAGCAGGATTAATAGGTTCCAGGAAGAAGTGTCATCAAGGAAAGGATGACCGCCCAAAAAGTACAAAGGTGGTTTCTAGGACAAGGGGATGGCTGTGCTAGGCAGCTGTGCCATAGCTGTGAAGAAGCCGGTGCTGTGCAAGGAGTTGCAAGCAAGGTGATGATAACTTGATGCGTCAAGGACCGTGATTACGGCTGGTGGCAGATAAAGCCTACATTTGCTAATTTCCTTGAGTCCATAGGAAACACCCGTACTATCAAGAGGGATGAAGCAGTAATGATCTATGGAGGTTCTTTTGCTCAATGCTCAGAGTGTTAGACAGTGGCACTGATGCCTTGAGGTCAGTGGCCCTGTATCAACAGTTTTGCACAAGTGAGAAACTGGTTTGTGCTAGCACTCTGCAGTGCTAGCGATAGAAAAACCCTAGAGCCTAGAGTCACCTATGTGACACAGCTGTGTCACAGGTGGTCTACCGCTCCATGACTTCGGTACATCTCTGTACCAGGGGAGAGCTTGTAAATGCTAAGAGACCTGCACTGCAATAGTTTGTCTGCCGAGTCAGAAGACTGTTGGAGGTTCTCTCCTTATTAGGGATCAGAGTTAGTTGTGCGCTGAGGGCATGTAATGTGCCAAGATCGGGCTGAGTAGTTAGGCTACGTCAGTTAAGAGTTTATCTGTGTGTGCCTCCGGTGACACAGGTGTCGATCTGCCTGAGCCGGTTACCGTTGTGCGTTGTGATTAGCTATGTCACCGGTGTTTGTCACCGATGACCCACTTAATCCTACGTGGCATGAGTGTAACGGTCAGGTACCTGTGAACCCTATATATAGGGGACTAGGGGAGGTCTTCGACCTCAATCTTGCTCAACCCAGTGAATCATATTCGACCCTTGCAAGCCTCTCACTCTCTGAACAAAAGCCAAACTTCCTAAGAGTTAGTTCAAGAGAGTTAGAGCCTCTGAGCAAAGAGCATTGGTTCCTTCAAGAGTTGTTGCTACTGAATCTGTTACTCTTGGAATGTCTACTCCTAGACGAGCGTAAGAGTTACTGGTATCACCCAAACTTGTGTGGGCTGAACCAGTAGTCTGTGAAGGTGATCTGAAATCTACCTGCTGCAAAGCTAAAGGATTTCCACAAGCAAAGCAAGAGGCCTGATTACTCAGGTACTCAAAGAACAAGCACGATTCAGTGCTGGTGATCTCTTCGGAGTAGCCTCTCCAACGGAGACGTACCTCTCTGAAAAGAGTAGGGAACTTCGGTGAAAAGCACCTTGTCTCTCTGAGTACTTCTTATATTGTCTTTTAGTTACTCACTAGATCTGCATGCTTGTGTGTTCTTAGATATACATTGTTTATCTGTGATAGATCACTTTTCACCTATGTTAGTGTAGCTATGCCTCAGTTGCTGTATATTATATCTCTTACCTGTGTCAGCTACCTGTTACACAGCTATCTGTCTTGCTTATCTGTTTTTGAGTCATTAGCTCACATGTGTTACTTACCTGTGTGACAGCTACGTGTTAATTTACATAACATATATTGCCTGTGCCGTTTACCTGTCACACAGCTAGCTTAACTTTGCAATCTGCTAAGACTTAATTAGATAACATAAGCAAAAAGAAGTGAATTTAGTTAGCCTCCTATTCACCCCCTCTAGTCGGCTCCTTCGGTCCTTTCACTAACATCTGTTGTTCACGAGATGCTTGTAGAATTAGGTTTGAAATGGAACATTTACAATAGCAGTACAGAACCATGAGATCGTACTTGTCATGTGTTTTTTTTATTAGGCATGTAGCATGTAGAGCTAACCAAACTGTTTTTGTTTTATGTCATTTGTTCAGTTGTGCATGGACCATGTTGTAGGTGTTACCACTACTTTCAGTAATTCTGAGGCCAACATGCATTAAGCAATGACACTACTAATGTCATTTGGAAATTTTGTGGATACAATTTTAATATACGCTATTGTGTGTCACATTTTGATCTTCTAGAATCTGAGCCTTCTAGAAAGGAAACCATATATGCCATCCAACATAATTACACCATGACTTTATTACGAGCAAAACCAGTATAATTTTACTAGTGAGCTCTTCGGCATTTTCAGCACTTAGATATGCTCTCAGAATTGTATTACAACTTCTTCTTCTGTAATATTATCTGGAGCTAAATTGTGTGTGCAAGGCTCCACTTAAGTTTTAGAGTGTATTTGAGTAAACAATGAACTCAATTATGTTCCTGCAACTCACGTGCTCGAAAGAGGTTTCGAGATCTTTTCATTTACTTGGAGATACTCTTTGCACTTGCTATGATCACGCTTAGGTGATATTTGTGTCGAAGTAAATTATTTACTTCTCTTCTCCTTATTTTCCAGGAAGTTTCTTTTTCCAGTTTTTCCTCTTTTTTGGTGGAGAAATTTTCCAGTAAGATAGCTTACAAGAATTATGGAAGTTGTAAGTGATAAGCAAATTACCTCATCCTTGGACAGTTCATGGCCCAAATTTTGACTTATCAGACGTCAAGGCATTTCTTTATCACGATAACTTTTATGTTGGCAATGTCTTCATACGCAAGGTTTGATCCATTAGTTATGTTATGTCCTTGGAGTACTAAACCCACCTGGCATATTTCAATCCGCCTTGTCCATTTCACGTCCGACGCCTCAGGAACTTCCAAGGATTTTCTAAATAAAAAGTTGCCTTCTGGAGTTGAAGTCAAAGTCAATGGCCAAGGTTGCACAAGAGCCATCAAGAATGTATTCATGTTTGATTTTTCATTGAATAAACCCTAAATTGTACAATGCTTATAATATATTTTTTAGACCTACTATACTAGTCACTGCTGGGCCATTTGACAATCAAGGTTCTACTCTGAGTATCAGTAGTACTAGATAGTGAGAATTCTAACATATATGCCTGATGCTTCACATCTATTCCCCCCTAACAAGAATGTTTAACATCTCGGTGCTATTTAACGAGTGTACAGAAATATAGTTTGATAAAATATTGTTAAAAGGTCAAAAGTATCATGATTCAATTCTTGAACAAAATGTAATGTGAAACAGAACTTCCCCCACTATGCCTGCGGTGTTGGTAGAAACAATCAACTCAGATCACCATTTTGTGTAATAGTGTACAAATGATTGTCACCCGGAACGTTGTATGTCCGAGTCGCGGTACGTGTATACACCACTTTTCCTCCTGAGAAGCCCACAGAAACCATACCCTTTTCAGCAAATTGACTCATGGTACAACGAAATTGGTAACTATGGTACAAAATGCTTTTAAGAATAGAAGAATTACAATTATATCTACCTATCTAGTAGTGAACTAGCTCATTTATTCCCACATTAGGTAGTTTATTTTTATTTTATAGATTATGTATTCGTGCATTAAGTTGCTGAAAACTTCAAACACATTTTGATAACAATAGGTTATTTTCTTTCTAGATCAATGTTTCCGTTCATGAGCAATTGTCTTTACTTTTGTCTGTGTCAAGGTTTCATTTGTTGTTGTTTTTTATTTAGAGTTTTTTCGGTTTTAGGACAAAATTATATTTTGCCAGTTGCTCCATGTCATCGTGTTTGACGTTGCATGCTCGGTGACTGGGCCAATGCTATTAGCATGTCCCATATTGGACTTTTGTGTGCTCACTACTCACTGTAGATCTAAGCTATTTGACGGCGACTTACTGGTCCATACCAAAAGCTAATTATAATTTAGGAAGGGCTAAAAATCATATACCTAGAATTTACATGAAAATAGGATACATCCAGTCATCCACCGGTCTTGGATTTGCTTCAAGATCTATGCGATAAAGCCCCATCTAGGATTCAAATCTCATGTGGATTGAAGCTAGACGGCTGGGATGACGCATAGGGGGCTGATGAGTTGGCGGGAACAAGGGCTAGTGGGCGGCAAAGCATTGGATTTTTAAAATGAGGTATTGTGGCATGACAGTGCCAGCAGCTTGTCAGTGACGAGGGAGGCGGTGGGTGAGAGAACTGAAGGGGTAGGTTTTTTAAAACCCCAGATGTTTAATATTTGTTTTCGTATCTTAAACCTAGTCTGTAGTCGATCCCTTATATTCTGTACTGTCTAAAATATCTGAACTAAGATTAGTATTTATACTATTTATCTAGTAAAAATGCCTATAGAATGCGGAAATTGCCTTAGGATAACCTCTCATGGGTGTCATAAAAAATTTAGATTACGAAATAGCTGATTACTATCACAAGTTTTCTGCTACTTGAGTTGCTCACAATGTCTTCTACGTAAGTGCACATCCTATTTTCTGTTTGATTTGCTGTACTCTGACCTAGCTGCTTCTATCGTTGTTGAGAATTATAGGGTAGCAAATCAGTCGAGAAAATATATGATAAAAATGGGCTCAGTTAAGCCACCAGTTTGCAAGGCAAGCGAATGCCAGACAAGTTGACAAAACTCGAGCTACTATCAGACATTTGTATTTGCAACTCATGGTAGGAACTGAAATACTATACTCAATTTCTATTACTATCTATTATATTTGAGTTGGTGGTGATGGTACGTCATTTAAACTGACCTTAAAATTTATATTATTTACGAAAAAACTGCCATCGCCACCCCCATTATCCAACTAAAAATCTCTAACAAACAAACAAACAAAATCTCAGATCTTCTCTCCTTCTCCTTCTCTCGTATTCTTCCTTCAAATCCATCGCCGCCTCTCAAGTCCGTCTTCTCCCTTCTACTCGTGTCCTCCTCTTCGAGCAACACGTGCGTATTTCTCAGAGGCGCCGTCGCGAGCGGCTCCGAGCGCAAGGCCACTTTCACTTCCCATATTAACCCTCTCCTCCACTAACCACATTCCTAAAAAATCTCTAACTCCACTAACCACATTTCTAAAAAGTCTATAACTCCACTAATCACGTTCCTAAAAAAACATCTAACTCCACTAACCACATTCCTAAAAAGTCTCTAACTCCACTAACCAAATTCCTAAAAAAATCTCTAACTCCGCTAAACACATTCCTAAAAAATCTATAATAAAATTACAAACAAACTAACTTAAATATAATAAATACTTTTAATAAATTCACTTAACCGCCACCCTAAAAAATCTCTAACAAAATGGTGGAGATGATGTGACGAATACCGGCATGAGCAGGATGTATCTGACAATCTTCACCGGGTCAAGCCCCGCAGTGCCGAATTAGAGGGCCAGGTGGTACACGAGGTTGCCGCCGGCCGACTCGCCGGAGATGAACACCTAGCGTGAGTCGGCTGCGGTGACAAGCTATGAATCCAATGTGAGCTGGTCGAGGAGCCAGAGGAGGGAGGCGGCTGGCGTGGAAGTTGGGCCAGGCGGAGGAGCCAATGTAGAATACCACACTGGGAAGGACGGCCCCGTGGAGCGCACGACCATGCCGTTAAAGAAAAAGGCTGAGCAGCTATAGCACACCACGACAGTCCTCCACGACGTCTAACTGTGGCTTCGGATGAGCCGAGGACGCCATTGCATGTACGTGCGCGTGCGCGTGAGTCACGATGGGTTGCGGTGCGTCACAGTGTGCATACGGTCATATACGCATCTATTCGTGTACTCGCTAGAGTAGGGCCGTGACAGCGACCTTGTTGGCCGCCGGTAGGCGGTGCTCCAGTGCGAGGCAGTAGTCGAAGGACAGCACGACCACGGGAGCTCTGTGACATGGTGGAGGCAGCCAGCGTGAAAGCTGGGCCAGGTGCAGGAGCTCTTGCAGAAGCTCCCGCTGTGGAAGTAGGCTAGCACGGGGAGCTTCTTCTCGCCATCCTCCCCGGCCGTCATCTTCGCCGATCTGTACATGCAAAGGCTGAGGTCGCGGCTGGTGTCGTACACGATATCCCTCCACTCAATGTGGCCATTGTCGGCGTGGTCGTCCACGCCGCTGGACGGGAAGGGCGGCCCCACGGAGCGCACAACCATGTTGTTGCTGAGCAGCTACAGCATACCACTTCAGTCCTCCACGAGATGCGACGGCAGCTTTGGATGAGTCGAGAACACCATTGCCTGTACACGCACGCATGGGTGACGATGGGCTGTGGTGTGGAGCCGTGTGCGTAGCATTGTGCGCGTGGCCATATACGCATCTATTCATGTACTCATTAGAGGAGAGCCACGACCTCGTGGGCTGCCGGGAGGTGGTGCTCAGGCGTGAGGCGGTAGTCGAAGGAGAGCATGACTATGGGGAGCTCCGCGGCATGGCAGAGGCAGCCAATGTGGAAGTTGGGTCAGGCTCAAGAGCCAATGCAGAAGCCCCCGCCGTGGAAGTAGGCGAGCACTGGTAGCTGTAGCACACCGCGGCGGTCCTCCATGAGAAACGAGCGAAGCGGGCCGGGCAAAACTTGGTTGGGTGTGGCAACATATTGGGTAGCATTGGCTAAGCCCGGTGATGAAGATTGCGATTTGATATGACACTTCAGTCTCACATGAGCTACCAGGGTGTAAATTTTAGAAATTTAATGAATGAAAACCATGTCATGCTAAGATGCAAAATGTATGTTCGAAGTGGTTTTAGATCATGTTAAATATATTTCTAATCTGTAGGAAAGCAGTAATGAAAACCGGGAAGTGATCTCCTTGATACTCTAAAATGGGAAGACAGTAGTGTGCGAAGGCAGAGCGACATGAAGCGACACAGAGTTGAATGGAGGTGAAGGCACAGCAGTGGTGAAGCCATCACGCCATTAGAAGTGAAGCGGAGCCGGGGGCAAAGCCAGCTGATAAGGTCAACGCCGCCATCGCCAAATACAGGGGCTGAATATTGGCATAGTCATCCATCCCTCACTTCATTATCCATATTAAGGTGATGTCCATGTGCCGAAATCTCTCGCCAAAGGTGACAAGAACCACGTGGAGATTCATCAAAGTTGAAGAAAACAGTAGTGCACGACGGCTAATTGATAGGGAGTGGAGCTCGGCCACATCGCATCATTGATGGAGCTAGAGGCAGAGTTGAGGGACTAGCAGTAGAGAGGAAGGGATAAGAAAGACGTTGTGTTATCTTTTTACGGGGTGGAGTGGATAAGGAGACGTGCGGCGGGAATGAAGAAAATATGAGAGATGTGCATAGTCTATGGAGAGGGACAAAGCGTGAGAAAAAGCCGGTGTTTATCGCATCTTGATTAGAGACAACACTTGATGTATGTGTTCACTGAATAAAATGACATTTTACTCAATGTCTATATACATCTTTTTATTGTTCCGTAGCACCGCATGGGCACCATACTAGTCTAAGATAATTGAGAGGTTACGAGATGAAGAGTTGCAGCCCCAACTTCTTGAATTACTACAAGGGTAAGCTTTTATTTGCTTCCTAGTGCCAAGTACAAGACATATAAGGACTCCAGGACTATTGTCAAAACTTTATTTGCACCTGCTATGGTTAAATAATGTATTCCATTATCTATAAAAAAAATGTATTCCTTTTGATGAAGTACTCATATACTCAGCAGAAATTGAAGATATTGTTTAAAAATATTCAATATTTCCCTTATTGGTAAGCTCCGACATTAATTTGAATATCATATTTATTATTGTGCATGACAGGCTGATGCGCATGTGGAGAATGATGCGGGAAGTTCACCAAATGCAGCAGACCATTATCTCACTGGCAGATACAAAGTTCTCATCAATATCTCCTTCAAGCGAGCCACGCAAACAGGGATCTTGATGAACCTTATATGTGAGTTCGGATTCTTCTATTCCAGTTTGGCTAACTGGATTGATGCTTACAAATGCTATGTGGGTGACCTCCACTCCTGGCTACAGCAATGTGTGGTACAACCACGAGATCACTCACGGAGGAGATTGACTCTCACCTCGTCGACACCTTGCTCCTACCTTATTTGTTCTCTTGGGAGATTGGTCCGTTGGAATCTCATTGCTCCCCTCTGAAGAATCATGTGATTCCATCAAGAACCTTACAGCAGATCTCAAGAAAATGTACAAGCATCATGCAGAAGGTAAACCAGTGAAAAGGAAACCTTCGGATACTGGGACAGAGGCTAACACTAGCCAATCAGCTGTAGCGCATCATAAATCTGAGGCTGAATCAAAGCTGGCGATCCTGCAGAGTGGTCTTGCCACAATGTTCGATCGACTCTCGAAGTTCTCAAGCGCCATGGCCAGCCTGTCTGAAAATGTGAAACAAGAAACCGAATTTGCTAGGGAGGCATATAGCATTGGTCGGCCAGGGTAAGTTAAGATCATACCGGATCATTTTGATTTCAGGTGTTAGTTTATAGGACAAAGAAAAAGGTTGCTTCGGAAGAAGGATGATGATTTAGTTTTAGTATTACCGTGAACTGTACATTCCTTTGCCTGGGTATGTTTCCGGTGTTAGTGATTGGGATTTTGGGACCAGTCCCAGCATTTTGAAACGAAACGGTTCTATTTTGTTCTGGGTAAATTTTGCTGAAAGTACCGGTGATGGATGGTCCTGGCATCTTGCCCGTACGTTTGTTTCCTTGGCTGCTTACGTGCCTACCTGCTTAGCTTGGGTAATCTTTGAGATGTAACAATCTTGCCATCATGGCAGTGACGGGTCCTCCTGCCCTGATGGAATGAGGTATTTTTGAGTTCTCAATCACATTGGCTGAGAATCTACGAAGTGCTGTAGCGGTATTTCTTTGCATGTTCTCTGACTTCTGACACTGAACGGCATAGAGGTTTTTTTTTAGAGTTGTGCAGTCAGCTCATGTAGTGGGCGTCTTTCTTCATGATGAAGAGGCTTGCACACGATTCTGATGAACAGCATTTTGTCAGCATCAGGTTCATTGTGCTATTTCGGACTGCTTTTTTTTCTTAGGGCATATGTTTCGGACTGCTGTCACCTGAAACCAGCAAGCAGCAGAGCCGCGTTCCTCCATACCCAGCTCAACAACCACCAGCGGACGCGCGGTCAGCATAGCCAGCAACTCGTCTCGCGCGACAACCCTCGAGTGCGTGGCGCGTGGGCTACGCGCGCCGGCCTGAGACTGAGATGCCCGAATCACGGGGATCGGGCTGCGCCTGAACCGACTCCAGGCTGCGACCGCGCGCGCAGTGCGCCGTGTTCCACAGCGGAGCAGCCCGCTACGGCAGGCGGGCCTCGCGCACTGCGTGATGCACCTCTAATGCCCACGAGCGCCACCGGAATCGCAGGACGCGCCAGTGGGTCGCGCGCCCGGCCACCGGCGGCTAAATTGCTAGGGTTCACGCCGGGACCAGACCCAACTAGAGGTTAGATTCTGGTTTGCTTGTACCTCCGGCCCAGATGATGTTAACCTGGGCCTAACCCAAAGAAGATACGGAGACGGAGAGAAAAATCGTCTTCATGTCGTTCCAAGTGAATTAACCTTTTTCAAATAAGTTATTGCGTATATAATTTCTTTTAGTAAAAACATATTATTTTGTAGTGGTGTAAAAATCCTAGCCAACATGTTATCCCATTTCAAGTTTCAAGTTCGAGCACTATGTTTTTGCCATGTTTTAACTGAGTTTAAAACATCCTTGATTCGCAGGACTTTCATAAAAAATTTGGAAGAATTTCACGGTAAATAGTTTAATTCCCACAAGAAATATGAGAAATTTCCATGACTCAAAGAGGCCCTAGGTGGCGAAATTATGTTTCAGAAAATCTCACTTGAGTTTCAGGTGCATTTTTTTATCCTCTTTGGCGGGTAGATCATGTCGTGGCTTGAATCGGCAACAACGTGTGGGGCAGGCGCTTAAAGGAACGAAAAGGTGTTTACAGAGACAGGCGAGCGACGCCGTGCGCGCGCGGCCGCGTGCTTCTGTCTCATCTCATCCGAGCTAAGCCGCACCGAGCCGTCTCGACCCAACAAAGAGGACCGACCCGTCTCCGGTCCGCACTGCCCGGCCGCGTGCTTCTGTCTCATCTCATCCGAGCTAAGCCGCACCGAGCCGTCTCGACCCAACAAAGAGGACCGACCCGTCTCCGGTCCGCACTGCCCCCATCTCTCTCACCTTTCTAGAGATGTTAGCACTACGAAGATTACTTGCTCGTGCCTCGTGCCAATCTCTCATGCACGTGCGCTCCATAACACATCCTACAGATGCAATGAACTATCAGCACGCATGCATGGGCATGGCTCGTATTGGAAAACGGAACGGAAGAAACTTTGCCTAGTTAACTCCTCTGCCGACATACTAACGTCTAGTTAGTTCACTGGCTTCTGTTGTATATTAAGAAAAAAGATGCCGCAATTTTGTCGCCGGGCGTTTAGCTTTCTACAGCTTCACCTTCTAGGACTGGACAAACGTAAACCATGAAACCAAGAGTAAAATACTAACGATTACTGCGACCAAAGCACGCTCCCGTCCAAGGAGAAGACAAGAAGTAGCTCATTTTGTTCTTATTTTTAAAGTTGGATATAAAACTTAAAGGTGTGAATAAAATGTCAATATTAACTTTCAGTTATTTATATTTTTTTATTTTTTTCTTCTCAAACCAATAAACGTCAATGTTAAAAGTACTACTTCTATGAGTAATTTGTTTTTCTTTAGGATATTGATGAAGGATAAAATAGAAATATAATGAACAAAACTATATTAAAAGTACAAAAAGACAGATATTTTCAAAAAAATTGAGATCTTTATTTTGAAACGGAAGTACTAACTAATATACTAGTATACTAGCACCAGTTACGTACAAAAAGAACTGCAGAACCAAGGAGCAATCATGATTACTTCGCAGGTCACCAGGATGAGATGCGTGCACTGATGCGCGATCGCGCGTAGAGATAGGCGGCAAAACAAAGCGCGAAGCCAGCAGCCCATGTGGCCTCGGGCAGAGCCCGATGCCCCTCGTCTCCTGAACGCCACAGCCGCGCACATGGACATGCAATGGATGGGCGTGAAAGTCTTCGCCCAAGATCCTTAGAAAACGCGATCCCAACTGACGAGGTGGTGGGAGGAGCAACTGCTGCTCATTAAAGACACATACTTTTGCTGGCTCTCCCCTCAGCTAACTTGAAGCTGCTCCTGCTACCCTTGGTCCGGCTGAGATCAGTGGAGACAGGCATGGGTTGTGAAGTGCCAATTCTTATGAAAATCAAATTCCTCCATTTCCCTGTGAAAATCATCCGATCGTAACCGTGTAGGTCAGAGCTGTATAGAGTATGATATTGGTTCCAGCTAGCTAAGATGTATGTGGTTCAGTTTCTTTTAGAGTCAAGTCGTTGAATGTAGATCTAGAGGTTGAGATCAACTTCCTCACACTCTGGGAGATAGGATTGCACATGCAAAAGCTCTAGATTTCAGTCCCAATTTATGATTAACCTCGCCATTCCAAATTGTAGGACGTTGGTGCCTACCAGTTAGTTGTTACGTTAATTATCAGTAATCATTTCGATAGGAACACATCTCTGAACCCCACAAGGTGGCGACCATATACTTATGGCATTTTCAGGCACAACACGTTCGCACACCATGTGTACGTAGAGTCTGCATAGTTTACGGCTAAAATTTGACTAACCAATATATGGATAAAGCTAAAAAAAATTGGCTATCAATTCAATGACTACTAAATTGCTTTGCTAATCTTTGAGATAGTCTATAAAAATTGCCAACTTTTAACATTGTCAAAAAATTAGCTTGTCAAAATATTGACTTACCAAAATTTGACTGCCAACCAAAACAGTCTCATAGTACACATTGATAGTAGAAGTAATATCGGGACCCAGAATTACGTTTGACTTAAAGAACAACATATCGCCAAAGACCAAGAAATCACCCAATATACCATACGTGCACGAAGTCGTATTTATCTATCACCGCTAAATGGCCCGACACCGGACCAACATAGCATACGCACACGCAATCATATATATCACCGTTGGTTAAGTTGGCCAGAAGTGAACACCATTCAATAAGGCATACATAAAACTAAACACCCACGTAGAGCTTTGGCACATATATTCTAGTATGATCATCGCAATCACTTAAAAGAGTCTGATACCTGCGTCCACACCCTAACCTAGTGGCCGAAACACAAACTAGTGGGTCACCCGAAAGCCCCGACACAAATACCCACACTCTGCCTAACCGGAAATAGCTAGCGGGTCACTCAACTAAAGAGATCACCAATGTCGTGCAGGGTACAAATACTAAGTATCTACCATCAATTCATACACTTTATATCATTCATGCAATATGTATAAAGAGATGTGGTGAACAATTTAGAAACCATAACACAAACTCTAAAGCAAGGTTTAACATATTAATAGATCACGTCCCTTACACATGGGCAATTTAGATACTTACAGACAAAAGACTCATAGGTCGCAGTTAACGACATATTACATCGAATGTAGCAGCGAAAACATAAAACAAGAATAACCCTGCTGGTCTATGAGACCATCATCAAAACTCGCAAGGTATACCCAAGATCTTTTGGCTGACTTGGTATACAAAATTAGCGATAAGCACGATTTCAACTAGATTAA
The DNA here is from genome assembly GCA_019208055.1 of Stipa capillata. Lineage (NCBI taxonomy): Eukaryota > Viridiplantae > Streptophyta > Magnoliopsida > Poales > Poaceae > Stipa > Stipa capillata. The sequence continues at coordinate 40,987 of JAGXJF010003994.1, forward strand.
TTCACCTGTTAAAAATTATAAATGGAATGGAATTCCAATGAGTACTTTCGTACTCGCAAGACTTAGTTGTGCTTGTGACATAAAATATAACATGGCATATGACATAAAAGAACATGGGCAATTGACATTGTAACAATAAAGCTAGAAGACAGATGTGAATGTATTTATACCGGTCTAAGTACTGTTAGGACCAAAAGAAATTTCCCATATTGGGCTAAGCACCTAATACCCAATTATGATGAGAGAAGTTAATGATTCAAGATATTCATGCTGGTTCAAGTATCGTTAGGATCAAAAGTAATTTCTAATATTGTACCATCCAATATCCGATTATGATAGTGAATTTCAATGTATTCATTCTTGTCCAAGTACCGTTAGGACCAAGCAATTTTCGATATTTGGCTAACCGCTCAATATCCAATTATGAACATGAAATGTTAATTGTTTAGCATCACTGACAAGCATTCTGATGGTTCTCCAAATGAGGGTTGTAAAGCCTCAAGTGTATGACATCCAATCTGAAATTACTTACGATGGGGTCACGATTCACATGGGGCTAATAGGGGGTAATCGAGGGTCAATCAGTAACCACGATTCACATGAAGCTGATAGGGTGGCGCACGGGAAGGACAGAGGAGCAGGGAGGCATGTCGGCTGTGGCGCCGGCAGCTATGACTGCTGCAGCAGGTCGTGGTGGTTGCAGCAGTTGGCGGAGGGGCGCTGGATGGCGGCACGTAGCCAATGGGCTTGCCGGCGGCGAGTCGTGCTAGCGGCAGCAGCCATGGCATCGCACGAAAGGCGTGGAGTGGCTAGGGCAGATGTGGAGCGGGCTGAGGACGGCGCGGGGTAGTCCGGCTCACCGACCGGCGGCGAGGTGGCTGGCAACGCTGCCGGACTGTACTGCGGCGGCGGCTCGCCACAGCTGCGGGGTGCGCGCACGGCGGGAGGAGGGGCGCGCGGCAGATGGGGGAGAGGGGGTGCGGCAGAGGAGCGTGGCACGGTGGGGAGCGGAGTGGTCGACTGGTCCGCGGCGGTGATCGCCGGAGGCGGTGGCGGTTCACCAAGGCGAGAGGCAGCAGCTCCACTGAGCGTGCGGAAGGATAAGAACTGGGGAGGCCCGGCTGCCCCGGTCCATTATCCATTCTTCTTTTTTATTTATTTATCATTTTTAAATTATTTTTATTTATTCTTTTTATCATTACCGATGTTTATTTCAGCCCTCAATTCGTCGAAACCCTAAATGATGCGCTCACTGTCTGATCCAAAGAGTGAATACTCCATCTCGACTATCTCGGTGATACGAATCTAACTGCGGAGTCCGATCGTCCACACGGGGCTTAGATTTTAAACTTAATGTTCTTTCATTTATATATTCACGTTTTAGTTAATAATTGATTACTATGCAAATTAATTCTAAAATAATTGAAAATTTATGATGAATTTCTCCGAAGGATTTAGATCTCATGAAAGTTGTTGGAGAGGATTTAGAGAAATTTGGTTTCACGATTTTATTCAGGTTGATCCTAGGTTAAGATTTTAGGGTTTTTGACTTGAGTCATTTTCAAATTACCTAAATGCATGTTTGAAATGAGAAAAAGATTACTTTTACACATGATAATCTTCACTGATCTCATGTTTAAGAAAAGAGGTCGTTACAAATAACATTTTATAGCGTCATGTACTAGAAGAGGGCAACGACGAGGACATGGCATGAGGAATAGGAAGGTCCATGAGAGTGACATCAGATAAAATGGCCATACATTTAGGTGAAAACTAAAATATTGCTTGGATGGCTAGTGTGTATGGTTGTATTTCATGTTCAATCATCAAGGTTTGGCCCCCTAGGTGTTTTACAAAGATAGATATAAGTGATGTATCCATCGAAATGTGGTGATTTTATCAATCTCTAAACTCTATATTTGAATTTTAATAGACATTGCGTAAATATGTGCATATGGTGGTATGTGTGAGCCTCTACGAGTATTACTATTTCAGAAAAAAATAAGATAATCGAGCACAACGAAACGAGGCAAGTTCCAATCAGCCAGAGATAGAGATGTATGAAACGTCCCACCCCTTTCTCTAACATCTACCGCTCCTGCGCCGCCGGCCCCTCTCCCCACATTCTCCGGCGATATTGCGGAGAGGTAGGGGAGGGGTTCGTGTCCCCATCTTGGTATGCTTATTTACCCTAGTTGTTGTAGAGGCATCTCTCTTAGAGGGACATAGAGAAAGCTCGCCACCGTCATGGAGATACCGGTGGCCAAGCTTGTTGGTGTTCCTTGCCCTCGTCGTCGGCCCCGGGTTCATCGGAGTCAACATCGCCGTCTTGGCTCCTCATCAAGCATCCTCGAATAAACATCTCCCCTCAAATCTGACTGGTTTCGGGGCCACTGGCTTTGCTCTGGCCCTGTTCCACCTTGCCGTTTGGGCGTTGGGGTCTGAGAATGGTGCCACTACGGCCGGATCTGTGGTCTTAGTCCCAGATCGGAAGCCCAGTGGATGCCAATTCAGTGCTCACAACGGCGTTATGCTTCTCCGCTCCGTTGTCATCTTCCTTGTGGCGCGGTGGTCCACGTCCTGCGTTGCTTCTGCTTCCCCGTTGATTTCCCTTCACAGGTACAAATAAAAATTTACACTTTTTGCCCTTTGTGCGATGTCGGAGCCACGGAATCAGTCATTGTTTTGTTCCAGCAACTGACCATGGTAAGGCCATCGCTAGTGGGCTTTTTTCACCGTCAACTACGCCTATGGTCGTCCCTAACCTTCGAAGAGGGAGGCCTAGCTTCTGGTACTGTTGCCTTCGGGTGCGGTCTGGTCGTCGGTGTTCATGACAACAACTCTAGTTCCTCGTTGGCGGATGTGCACCTCCCAGATGGTTTGCCCCGGTAACTTTTGCTTCTTCCTCTTGCTCCCTGCGGAGCTCTACAGGAGGCAGCCCTGCGTTGGGATGCGTCTGGTCACAATCCTCATCTCCAACGATCTGGAGTGTGGTCAATGCAGCGACATTCTCAAGTAGAAGTGTAACAACTCTGAAAATTTCCAAATTTCAAAATTCCAAAACTTCTCATTGGGCCGCAAAACCTTTCTTCCGGACCACCTCTTCTTCCTCGGCCCATCTGGCCCACCATCTCCTCCGTCCCCTCCCCATCGTCTCCGTCCCGTCGCCGCCGCCTGTGCCCACCGTCGCCACTGCCCGTCGCACCGCCCCGGCTCAACACGGGTATCATGCGAGACCCGCCCCTCTGCTTCACCCCGCGCCCGAGGCAACCGAACCACACATCGCCTCCCCCTTCCCTTCTCTGCGCCATTGCCCTCGCCGCTCATCGCTCCGCCCGCCACCTCGCCTCGGCCAAGCCACTGTCCGAGCTCCCCTCTGCCGCGCTCCCTTCCCGAGCCTCTCGCGTCTGAATAGGCACAGGAGCTTGTCCCGGCGACCTTATCTCCTCGGGAGATGGGCGGGGCCCCAACTGCACCGCCCTCGGTCCCTATAAAGCCGGCGATGCCCGAGCTCCCTTCCCTCTTCTCACCGCAAGCTCCCTCCCCACCCGTGCACTCCCCGAGCCCTCTTCTCACTCTCCCGAGCACCTCCACCTCCCCTAGAGCATTTCCCGAGCTCCCCTTCCTTTTCCCCGAGTCCGGCGAGCTTGCCACTATCGCCTCCGCCTCCGGCGAGGCAGCCCGAGCCACCCCACCGTCGCCGCGCCATTTCCCCGTGGTACACCTCCCTCCTTCTCCCGAAAATGGAACCACCACCCTCTGTAGCACCTTCCCGAGCTACCAATTTTCTCCGGCGAGCGCCACCGGCGAGCAATTCGTCTCCCGTCGCCGGCGGCCGCCCCTCCCCTGTTCTCCCCTCCCTCCCCACCGACACCACCAGCTTCCTCTCCTTAGCAGGCCGGCCCAACTTTCCTCCTGGGCCAGTCCCGAACGCCACAGGCCAGATCAAGCCGGCCCAGCCCCTTTTCCTTTTTCCTTTTTTTCTTTTATTTTCATTTATTTACCAGGCCGAAGCCCACTAACAGCCCAATACTCGAACACTTCAAGCCTATATAATTAGAATTTTTTTTTCTATTTTCTTTTTTCTGTTAAGCCCAAGTCCAACCCACACCCTATTCAGCCCATATCCAACCCAACCCAACCCGAGGGCCCTATATTATTTTGCGGGCCAGCCCCGACCTAAAAACACTATTATATACCGTTTCAATAATCTCAACGACACGGTTTCAATTTTCCACCCCGTTAATCCAAATTCTCATTTTTTAACATCCGACACCCACAAAACCCTTTCACATCCCATATATTTTGATTTCCCTCCAAAACCCTAACCCGCATCCTATATCTCCTTTTATCCTTTCAACATTCCGGTTCCGACCTCACACACCCCACTTCTTATTTTAGCATTATTTTCAACTATTTTACATTTTGCTCCCAGTTCGTATTTGTCGAGCCCAGACTTATATGTGTTTGTTTGTGCTTGGATATTTTTGCAACTAGGAAACGATAGTGACGATCCTACGCTTGGCAAGGATTCCGACGGCGAAAGACTCCCTGAAGACTTTGATCCAACAGACCCGGTGCAGTAGACAAGTCACAATTCTTGTTCATGTTGATCCCACATGCCATTCTATTTACTGTATTACTAGTTTAGTTAAGTATCTTTTCGCATGTTAATTTCATATGTACTATTTTTGAATGACATGATTGTGTAGATAATACCTACCACCCCACAGCCCAGTTAATTTTTGTAAGCCATATTCATCTTGAAAACCTTAGGATGAAAATAAGTTATATTAGTATCATTCACCAGCATTAGAGGTTAGACTAGATAGTACTCAGGGATATTGGTAACCCTAGCTCAAACTCGAAGTATGTGTTTTTAAAGAGAAATTGCTGATGGTTGGGGACAGAGAAGATGGGGCCCTTCATGTATTGATTGTGCAGCCATACTCCTTCCGTGGAGTAAGGGTAATCTGGTGAATTGCCTTACTCAGGATAGTTAAGGACAAGACCCTTGTGTTTAATGACGAACATAGAATCCATCAACCACATGTTTGACTTGTCAAACCTGACCCAGTAAATCTGCTCTACCTGCTGAACAACTACAGACTTGCCGTTCCACTTCTTTGGAAGACCCGCAGAAGCGAATGAGGTGATATGCCATTTATTGAGAAATCATAACTGGAACTTACCCGACTCCCGGATCGCGAAGTTGATACTGGCCCGTCGGCTCCCGGGAGAGCAAGTGATGTAGTGTTCCTGGGTAGAAACTTTAAAAGATAGAGCAGATAAAAAGCCTTCAAAACCTACCTTTGTCGACACACCGATGGGTGTGTGTATAACTACAGTGACACCAGGAGGTATGGGTATCATGTGGGTAAAGCTGAGCCGTCCTGCAGAGTTAAACCAAATGGTATTCGAATACGCCGTGCTTCCGGTTAATGAAGCTATGTTTAGAGGTGATTCTCGGTACAAGGCACAAGTAGATCTTGATGATGTTTAGTTGAATTTGACGTTGATCCGGCAGGGTTGCTAAAACACAATGATTTGTAGTTGAAATATTTTAATGAAGAGATTTTAATTACTAAGGCGGAGATTAAGATACATCCACCAAATGTTAATACGTATACCCCTCCTTTGAAATCTAGAGCATGTAGCTAAATAGCACACTTTCCCAACGTGACTTGTTGAGTACGTCATGTACTCATTACTGCACCAATTATCACAGATGCACAGGAAAACGAAGAAGGATCGTTTGAGGAAGAGTACTTCGATAGAGACGAATATGAGTTCTAGGTCTTATCCACGCTCTAGGCGCCTGTGGTGTAGATTCATTTTGTTTGTAATATAAACTTTAGGCTCGGATGTCCCAGTCCGCTGTAAAACAACTGCTGCTAAGCATATTTTCAGGTTCTGTAATAATGTTTGACTGTTTAACGCTGTGTTGGCAATGTGATGATTCTGTGTCCGTAATTAAGAAATTCCTGGACAATTACAGGCATTATCTCACGGCTCCGAAAATAGGGATCGTGACAAGTAGCGTCTGGTGGCCTCGGTGAATTCAACAATACTCCCTTCAACACGTCGCCTACAACGTATCCAGCTTGCATGGTTCCTGTGACATGTATTTTTGAGTGTTACGTAACTTTGTTTGCGGTGTAGCCCTCTTTTAGTGGCAGTTGTACTTGTCCAAGTCTTAATCTAAACTGGGTCTTATTTTTTTTTAGAAACATGTCGGGGACAAGAGAAGTAGGGATGCGCACGATGAGCCGGTGGCGCCCGGTGTCGAGCCTAGTAAAATTTCGCTCTGAAGGTGGAAGGTGTTCTCTGCACAACGAAAATAGGAGCAAACTTTACACGGCAACATCTGTGGATTTAGACGCATACATAGAAGCGCAAAACTGAAGTGTAAGCTTCTGTGATGATGTCTATGGGCCAGTTCTTTTCGGTTTAGACTTCTCCAGAAATGGATTAAATCTTCTCTATCTACAGAAACATCGGTAGGAAGAAACCCTTGAGAAACTTTATCCAGTTCTTTTCGGCTTCTGTCATGTGAGCTTATTATCTGAGTAGTTCGATGAAAAGTCTATAATGTCTCTGGACAAATTTCTCTTAATTCTGTTTGTCTGAACTTTGTTAACATTTGAATTCCCAGCCCCATCTATTAACATGAACAAAATATCATTACACACAATATGAACAAATCTCCATTTGTGCAAAAAGAAATTTTGGGGGAAAAAATCCCCATGCGCACCGCCACCCTGCCGGAGCTCCTGCAAGCCTTCTTCTCTCCAAGCTGAGCACCGCGCCGTCCCAACCCAAGCTCCTTTTCTCCCTGTTCGGCACCAGCACCTCGCTGGCCGCTTCCATCCGACGAGCTCGCGCCGCAGCTCGGGGAGACCGGAGCTCCACGTCCTCACCATCGGAGCCGTGCACCTCGCCACCTCCCCGGGTTCATCCGCAGCACCACGCTGTGAAACCACCCACCCGCCGGACCCCTGCGTCCGCGGCGCCCGCAGCAACCTCGTCTCCTCCGACCACGGGAGCAGCGGCGCCTTCTGCTCCAGCACCTCCTCGCCGTAGCTCGACTCCGCCCACCGCGCCTTCTCCCTCCAGCTCCTCTGAAGACTCGTCACCATCTTCTACGCCGTCGTCGAGCCCACCGGAGCGGAGCGGAGTTAGCTCCTCTAAGCCGCCGCTCCAACCTCCTCTGCCGTTCGGCGCCATGTCTCGGCCTCCTCCACATCTTCAGCGCCGCCCTGCAGGAGCGGCGGCGGGGCTGGACCGAGGGCGGGGACGGCGGCGGGGATGGCGGAGGGTGGAAGAGCGGGACGGCGCGGCATCGGGCGACCCGGGCCCCAGGGCGGCGAGGCCGGGGGCGGGGACGGCCGCGGGGCTGGGGCCGAGGGCGGGGACGGCGACGGGTGGAAGAGTGGGGCGGCGCGACGTCGGGCGACCCGGGCGGCAGGGCGGCGAGGCTGGGGGGGCGGGGACGACGGTGGGTGGAAAAGCGGGGCGGCGAGGTCGGGGGCGAGGCTGGGGGCGGGGACGGCCGCGGGACTGCGGGAGGCGAGGCCGTACAAGCTGTGAGGGCGAGGAACGAACCGAGTGGCAAATGACCGTAATAATGGTTCGTTTCAGGGACAATTTTGGAAATTTTGAATTCACTTAAAGAGAAGCTCGGGAAGAGCTCGGGAAGCTGCTCTTCCATAGCTTTTTTTCACTCAACAGCAAAGGGCCCTAGCTGTGAAATTAAGCTTCTGATAAATTTCGAGTTTTTTTTAGCTTAGACTTAATTTCACCTATAAGCCTCTTCATAAACCAAAAAGAACCGGCTCTATAGTTTCTGCTAATGTTGCTGATTGTTTTTTTTTAAGGTAATGTTGCTGATTGTTAATACGTGACAGCTGGGACTAAATGGCCTTTGGTCAAAAAAGTACATGACAGCTTTACAAGCAAGTCAAGCAAATAATACCTTTACGCGAGTTCTACTTCTATACAAACACTTACCAAGGACACAGCTCACTACTCGCTAAAGAATATTTGCTTTGGTTTGCTTTACTTGTAAAGTCAGAGCTGGATTTGATATTATTTCCAGCTAAGTAAGATGCGTATGCTTCAGCTGCTTTTGGGATCCAGTTGTTCATTGCAGACCTAGAGGTTGGGTCAACTTCCTTACATTCCGGGAGATATATAAGAGCTGCACATGGAGTGGGGATTTTGTACACTTGGAGGCATTTACACCCATTTAATTTTCCCTAATTTTTTAAAATCACATATAAGTTTCAAAAAAATCTGAAAATTTATACCGGTTTAAGATGAAATGAAGTATACACAGGTAAATTTTCGTAAAATAATATGCCCATTTGTGACATGTGTTAAAAAAACAAATATGTGTACTGTTCATAATTGTGTACTGTTCACGACTGTTCATGACCCCCAATGTGTTTTTTTTTACACAGGTCACAAATGAGTATATTACTTTACGAAAATTTAACCGTGCATACCTCACCCCATGATATACACGTATGAATTCTTTCAGATTTTTTAAAACATAAATATGTGATTTTTAAAATTTTAAAATAATGGGTGCATGTGCCCCCATGGTCACCTTGGCACTTCCCCCACATATGGGACAACTTTCTAAATGCCAATTTGTGCTTAATCCATTTTGTAGAAAAAATGAGTAAGTTTGCTAAGTACAACCTACCTCTCACCAGGCTTATAATTACCATCATAGTACAAAAAAACTAAAAGTGAAATTATCGTCACATTTTGCATCCATGGCCTTTGGTAGGAGGAGCTTTTATAGGAGCATCTCTGACGAGTTGTTACTTAGTAGCTTGTTGCTAAGAGAGGAGAGAGAATGTCAAACTTCATGAAAGGAAACAAGCATAGATCTAATGGCTCATTTCTTCGTCTTGTTACCAAAACTATTAACTGGCACAATGTAAGGTGGTGAGCCAACAAAATAAGCTTTTGAGTAACGAGCTAGTCTCCAATAGAATTTAGTAATGTGGTCATTTCTTCCTTAAGAGACCACGATCACTCTATTTCCTCCTATTTTCTCATCCATATATCGCAAAAAAGATGATGTGACAAGGCAAACCCTTAGTAACGGCTAGCGGAGATGCTCTAAATGACAGTCTTGCACGTGTGGTCTGCTAGCTGGTTAATTGAATTTCTTAGTCCTAGGATTAACATGTCATGATGGCCCATATGTCATAGACCATTATTATTTAACATGGTTTTCTAGAGGATATTGACCGAGGACACCACTCGAAAGAAGGGCATTGCAGGGAGAAAGAAGGGTGTCCAATGACCAAGGGAACGGATTGATGGGTTCAAATAGGAGTCTAATGGTAGTCATAGAGCTAGCTGTTGTTACCATGGCTGTTCGTTGTAGGGGTAACGACTATTTAGCTGTGGCAGGCTACACAAATGAAGGGAGAAGGAAACATTGTGAGGTGCTGCGATGGAATTGTTCAAGTCCTTTCCATTGCAGAGATTCGGGTACGATTCAACCCAAAAGAAAAAAGAGGCAGTGGCGACTTCACTCCCGCATGTGGATGAAACTTGCAATTGGTTGCGGTAACAACCTCTCGGGAGTCAAAGTAAAGGTGCTGTGCAGAGGAATTAGGGAAGAGGTAAGAGTAAATTGCATCAGGGGTCTTACAAGTATCACCGAGGTGTCAGTTTAGTCCCTATAGTTTGAAAATGCATATTTAGTTCTTTAAAGTATGTAAATGAGTCACTAGAGGTACTTATCTGTTTAAGTGGCGTCTGGCCTACATAAGTAGACGTTTGAACACTGCCACATCAACAATGTAGACACCTCATCCTCTCCCCGTAATTTACCGTTAAGAAATGTCCAAATTTCCTTCGTCTTCCTCCCTATTCCCCTTTTCCCATCGGTGCCCCCCCAGTCCGTAGCCACCATGAGCAACGAATGCTGACTCATCCTCCACTCCACCGATCCTTGCTCCCTCACCAGCCTCATTGACGTTGGTAGCCTAGTACACTCTAGTCAGTTTGCCCTCTCCCTTGTCGTCAACCACACGCTCATGGCTCGTACCACATTGAATCAAGCCAGCATGAAGAAGAATCTCATCAACACAACAACAACATCTCTATCTCCACTCTTTGTTGAATCAATTCTAAGTTGAAATAAAAAATATCTCGAAATAAAAAGCTATTGCCGTTGCCATCGACGCTGGTCGGGACAAGGAAGAGAGAGAAGAAAGGAAAGGGGGTCACATACGGGGGTCATTAGGTTTGTATTTATTTTAGCTGTAGAGAGAATGAGGTGGCTCCACTCGTTTAACGTGGCGGTGGTTAAATATCCACACGTGCAGGTTATGCGCCACTTGGATAGGTATAGACCTTTAGTGACTCTTTTATATATTTTAGGACCCAACTATACATTTTCAAACTACCATACTAAATTGACATCTCAGTGATATTTCCATGATCACTGATGCACTTTACTCAAGGTGTAACTCATGACGAAGATTTGTGTGGTAGTTGAGGTGGGATTGCCATTAAGGGCGGGCAATTCATGTTTTGCGTACACATTGGCATTTTAACCCGTGACTACTTGTGGCCTGCAGCTAAGTGGTGTAACTAGACAGATGCGGCGGTATGGCCCTATCAAGGCTTAGCCAGAGTTAAGAAGTGGATAGGAATAGAATGATACTTAGTACTACCATCGTTATTAGTGTGAACAAAAAGAAGAAAAGAAAAGAAAAGAGAAAGATATAAGGAGCACAGAATGGCCATTATTTATCCTTCGGGTGGGAAATACGATATCCATGGCATTTTCTCGAGTTTTTTTATGTTTATGATGTCATTTTTAAGCCTAACTTTAGGATGGCAATTTGCAACTTCGCAAGAAGGTAAAATATTAGTGACCATCTATGTCACGACCCCGATTTTCGAAACCGCGAGATACGCCCGCAATTGCCCAGGAGTTTCTCAATTGCGGACGGTGAGCAAATACATCACCAACACAGCGTACAAACATACAAACTTGATTACAGCACTGTGAAAATATGTTTAGCAGTAGTTAAGCTTACATATGACTGGGGCATCCGAGCTCAAAGTTTATAATACGAATAAAATGGACCTATTCCACAGGTGCCTCGAGCGCGGATAAGGCCTAAAACTCGTATTCGTCTCCATCGAAGATTTTCTCGTCAAATATTTCATCTTCGTTAACCTGTGCATCTGAGAGGGTTGGTGCAGTAATGAGTACGCGATGTACTCAGCAAGCCACGTTGGGAATTTATGCTATTAGCTACATGCTATTGGATTTCAAGAAGGGGTGTTCAATCTAATATCTGGTGGATGCATAATCCTAACCTCCGCTTTGGCGATTAAAATCTCTTCATTTAAACATCTCAATTTCAAAGTGTTGTATTTTAGCAACCCTGCCGGGTTAGCGTCAAGTTCAAAAGTCATTCTCAAGTTCTACTTGTGCCTTGTATCGAGAATCACCTCTAAACATAGCTCCATTAATAGAAAGCACGGCGTATTCGAATACCTTTTGTTTTAGCTCTGCAGAGTGGCTCAGCTTTACCCACATGATACCCGTACCTCTTGGTGTCACTGTAGTCATACACACGCCCTTCGGTGTGTCGACAGAGGTAGGTTAACAAGGCTTTTTATATGCTCTATCTTTTGAAGTTTCTACCCAGGAACACTACGTCACTCGCTCTCCCGGGAGCCGGCGAGCCAGTGTCAACTTCGCGATCCAGGAGTCGATGAGTTCCAGTTGTGATTTCTCAATAAATGGCCTATCACCTCATTCGCTTCTGCGGGCCTTCCAGAGAAGTAGAACGGCAAGCTAATCTGTAGTCGTTCAGTAGAGAAGTGGAACGGCAAGCCAGTAGGTAGAGCAGATTTACTAGGCCAGGTTTGACAAGTCGAACATGTGGATGAGCGGTTCTATGTTCATCACTAAGTACAAGGGTTTTAACCTTAACTGCCTCGAGTAAGACAATCCACCCGATTACCCTTACTCTACGGGAGGGGTATGGCTGCACCATCAATACATGAAGAGCCCCATCTTCTCTGTCCCTACCATCGGCAATTTCTCTTTAAGAAAACACATACTCCGAGTTTAAGCTAGGTTACTGATATCCCTGATTATTGTCTAGTTTAACCACTAATGTCGGTAAAGGATACTGATATAACTTATTTTCATCCTAAGGTTATCAAGGTGAATATGACCTATAAAAATTAACTGGGTTGTGAGGTGGTAGGTAGTAACTACTCGATCATGTCATTCAAAGGTACCATGTATGAAATTAACATGCGAAAATTAATAACTAAACTAGTAGTTCAGTAAATAGCATGGCATGTAAGTTCAACATGAGCAAGAAGTGTGACTTGCCTACTGCACCGAGGTCGGTCGTATCGAAGTCTTTGGAAAACTCTTCACCTTCGGGATCCTTGCCCAACGTCGGTTCGTCACTATCATTTCCTATTTGCAAAAAGATCCAAACACACAAACATTCATAAGTCCAGGCTCGACGAATGCGAGCTGGGAGCAAAATATAAATTAATTTAAAAATAATACTAAAAATAAGTTGTGGGGTGGGAGGTCGGAATCGGAGGATTGAAAGGATGGAAGGAATGTATAGGGCACGGATTAGGGTTTCGGAGAAAAATCGGGATATATGTGGGTTAAAAGGGTTTTGTGGATGTCAGATGTTAAAAAGTGGGGATTTGGACGAATGGAGTGGAAAACTGGAATCACGTCGTTGAGACGATCGAAACGGTATATAATAGTGTTTTTAGGGTTGGGCTTAAAATGGGCTTAGGTTGGGCTGGATTTGGGTTGAATATGGGCTTGGGCTTGGGCTTGGGCTTGGGTTTGGGTTTTAGGCCCTAACAGAAAAGAAAAGAAAAAGAAAATGAATTTCTAAATAAATGGGCTCGATCTGTTTTGTTATTGGGTTGCTGATGGGCTACAAACGGGTTTCAGCCTGTTAAGAAAAAGAAATAAAAGAAAAGAACAAGAGAAAGAAAATGGGTAAAAAAGACTGGGGCGGCCTGCTACATTGGAACCAGCCCGAGAGGAAAGATGGGTTGGTTCGTGGAAAAAAGGGGTGGCGGCCCGAGATGGAAAAAAGGCTGTGGCCTGCTAGAGGGGGAAGGTTGGGGCATCGGTCGGATGGGGAAAAACGGAGGAGGGGCGGTGGCCGCCAGCTATGAGTCTCAAATTCGTCGCCGGTGAGGCTTGCCGGAGCAAATTGGTGGCTCGGGAACGATCTACAGAAGGTGGGGATTTCATTTTTGTGGAAAATGGGGAACGGTTCTATGGGAATTAGGGTTGGCGATGGGTGATGTGGCTCGGGATACCTCGCCGGAGCTGGAGGTGGCGGTGGTGGAGTTGCCGGACTCGGGGAAGAAGAGAAGGATGTTCGGGTTGCTCGGGAAGGAGGTGAAGAGCTCGGGTGTTTGTGTGTGTGGGGAAAGAAAGAAAATGCGCGGAGGCTCCGGCTTTTATAGCTGGTGGGAGGAGCTCTCGCTCGGGTAGCGAGCTCTGCAGAGGAGCAAGGTGGCAGTGGAGCGGGAAGCGGCAAGAGTGGTGGCGCAGGAAGAGAGAGGGAGCGGGCGACGCGTGGAAAGCTACCTCGGGAGCGGAGCTGCTGTAAAGTGTGGGGTTTATCCCGTCACCGGAGACGGGCGGTGGCACAGGCGGTGCAACGGGGAAAACGGGGGTGACGGGAGGAGGACGACGAAGATGTTGGGCCGAGTGGGCCGATGAAAGGGAAAAAGGGTTGGGCCGAGGAGAAGAATACGGCCCAGAGAAGGATTCAGGATTTTTAAAATTTTGAGAAATTGAGAATTGTTACAATCTATTTGTATATATTTTACTTGATACTTCTTTGGGCTGGTCGTTTGCATGCTCAGCTTCATGGCTCGTGGCGGCTTTCACGAGATCCGGGAATTGAACTGAAATTATTTGAACTTCGTGTAGCGTTATTGAACGCATGGTTCGAATAAAAAAATAGCATCACTGAATTTCTTTTTTGAAAACCGCATTATTGAAATTATGGCTATAAAACACTCTCATCTATTCACTTTGTTTCACTATATTTATTTTTGACCTTGAGATAATCTGTATCAAAATATTTATTCATTGAGAATATACATCTGTTTAAATGTTTTGAGAATGGCTAAATAGTTGTACTATAGATTTAATATGGATATGTATAATCATTTTATGTTAACTTTTTTAGATTTAGTACTATCATAGTTTGCACCTATGGTAGATTGAATGAAATAAAAAAAGTAAAAATTAGTTACAGTATTATGACAACAGGAGCAATCCCAGTACACTTATTGTCCCCTTCACCTATATGACATATCACTAATCGTTTTGATTAGCATGCAGCTTTCAAACCCAAAGGCAGCAACGATCGATGCATGATATTTTTAAGCAGTGAGATGTTGGCACACCATGCATTGCACGTATAGTAACAGTGACAGCAGAGGTGGTTATGGAGTCACGTAAGGGGCTAAGGGCGAGAAGGATGTGGTGAGAGTGACATAAAAAAAGTGGCCATGAGATAATATTGGCAATGGCATAAAGCGTATCTCGCTAAACAAGCTCATCGAGGTTACGAATTTAGATAATCATGTAGTATGAGCTTATTAGTGTAATGATCCTGGTTTTTGGAACGCCACAACCTCGCAAGCTAAAGTTGTTTACAAAAAGCATGGAACAAATTTAGTAAATTCTAATACCAAAAATACCGTTGGCAGATATTATATGCTAGCTGCGAGTAATTTACGGCAAAGGGAAACTGCTGCGCAACCTCAGGACGATGGAAAGCGTTCACAACTTGCTGCTGCTGATGCTTGCCGAATATTCGCGGCACCTGCAAAGCTGATCGCCGTTGAACACCAAAACACCAGTACTCCCAATAGCATCCCGCCGCGTAGGCTACACCGGCTCCACCCGGTTACATTGCTTTACACGTGTCGGTGAACTTGACACCTGGCGTCCTCCCAGTGGCGGAGCTCAGTTCGGTGACCCATGGCAAACATCACATCTGATCCTCGTATTTAATGGAACCCGTGCGGCCACAAATCCTTGTGGGGCCCGCGGTCCCACATGACAGTAGCACAGCTCTTGTATCATCGCCGCTAAAAGTGATTAGGGGAGGAGTAAGAGCGAAGTAACAACTAATCGCAGCTCTAAACAACCGCGAGAAGACAGAGAAGAGCAATTATTACTAAGCGAAGAAAATAAATTATGGTCTCATGGACTAATTGGTTTCCGGGAGGCAGCCTATAAAGCAGCTCCATGGCCTCCAATCCTCCTCCCCGCCCTCCATTTCACCCTTCCGACCACCATCCACAGCCAGCCAAACACAGTCCCGTGAGTTCGAGCGAGGTAAGCATAGATCCGAGCGAGTTATTGCGTCTTCCAGGTAAGATTCCCTCAAGCCCTCTTCCTCTCCCCTGTTAATCTCGTCGTTTTCTTGGTCCAAGAGCAGAGAACGAGGCATCCAGGGCCTTTTAGATCCCGGGCTTCAGATCTGTTCGTTCTTCTTCTGTTTTAGTATAGGTTGGTGGCCAAGGGAGGTTCTTTTTCCACACCTCCTTGCTGCTTGCGTGTAGATCTACCACCAAGCCATCTGTTTTTGCTTTGGCTGTTGATCTTCCTTGATTTCCTCCTGCTTGTTCTTCATTTTGGTTTGGGAACCAGGCAAGCTTTCTTTTTCCTGTTCACCTTAAAAAAAAACAAAAATCCAAAAAAAGATTGTTGAGATCTTTGTGTCTAGAGTAGATGGCTGCAGCTATAGATCTGTCCGGGGAGGAGCTGATGAGAGCACTCGAGCCTTTTATCCGAGATGCCTCTGCTTCTTCCCCTCACGTCTCCAGTCCAGTCCACTCCCAGTTTAGTCCCTCCTCACCATTCTCCTTCCCCCACGCCGCGTACCGCGGGTACCCGTACGGGGTGCAGGCCCAGGCCCAGGCCCAGCCCGAGCTTAGCCCGGCCCAGATGCACTACATACAGGCACGCCTCCACCTCCAGCGCCAGTCCGTACAGCCGGGCCACCTGGGGCCCGCGGGCCCAGCCCATGAAGCCCGCTTCCGTGGCGGCGACGACTCCGCCGCGGCCGCAGAAGCTGTTCCGCGGCGTGCGGCAGCGGCACTGGGGCAAGTGGGTGGCGGAGATCCGCCTCCCGCGCAACCGCACCCGCCTCTGGCTCGGCACCTTCGACACCGCCGAGGAGGCGGCGCTCGCCTACGACCAGGCCGCTTACCGCCTCCGCGGCGACGCCGCGCGGCTCAACTTCCCCGACAACGCCGCCTCCCGCGGCCCGCTCCACGCCTCCGTCGACGCCAAGCTCCAGACCCTCTGCCAGAACATCGCCGCCTCCAAGAACGCCAAGAAGTCCACCTCAGCCTCCGCCTCCGCAGCCACCTCGTCGACCCCTACCAGCAATTGCTCCTCGCCATCCTCCGACGAGGCGTCGTCCTCCCTGGAGTCCCTCGACTCGTCGCCGTCGCCCACCACAGCCGCAGCAGAGGTTCCGGAGATGCAGCAGCTCGACTTCAGCGAGGCCCCGTGGGACGAGGCCGCCGGCTTCGCGCTCACCAAGTACCCCTCGTATGAGATCGACTGGGACTCGCTCCTCGCCACCAATTAACACCCAGTTGTTCTCAGCTACTACTATTACCACCGTCTTTAGCGTGTCATCATGATGCTAGTAGGTTAATGGTCGCCGTACTGCAGATGGCATTTTAGACATTCTGCACGGGCATTCTCTAAATTTCTGATCCTGTTCATTGTGTAGATCTCCGATTCGTTTCTTGTTTTCACCCAAGCAGTTGTAGATTGGTGTAGGGTTTGGTTTAGTCCCCGGAGGATTATAAGCCGGCGTTTTTGTGCCCGGCGTCTCCGGTGGTCGGTCACTGGTCAGTGACTCCGGCCGGTGAAGTCTGTGTCCATTGTTCTAGCTAGGTGCTGTTGCCTCCACTGCTCTACAGATTGTAACAGTGGTAGGATGTCATGTAAAATTAGCTCGTCAAGAACTTGTAATGTGGATTATTTATTGTTGTTACTGTTGTTAATTGTTGTTCTGTAAAACTTGTGTGAGTTCCTCCGCATCGCCTTAAACTTGTCCGCGTAAAAGATCAGTTCTTTGCGAGAAGAATTGGTGGTGGACATGATGGTAAATCTGAGAACTAAACGCAGTAGATGTTCCTCGTCGGAGTAATTGAAGTTTCATTCGAGAGATGCAGGTTGGGCTTGGTGAGCAAACTTGTTTCCGGTGCCATGTCTGGATTATCGTTGACGAATGGTATGCTCGGTCATATATAGCTTGCTTGAGAAATCAGCTCACTTCATTTCCGGCGAAGGGAATAAGAAATGCCATTATTTCAAGATTTTTTCAACTATGTAGCAGGTCGAACGTATTGAGCCGCGCTGGACATTAGCTGTATGTAGGGCGCGAAGCTTCGTGAGGCGATCTTTCAGTATTTTCTGTTTGCGATTTGAAAATGACACGCCTTTGAGGTAGACAGGTCAGACGACGTGAGCACCCTTGTCATGTACCGGAGCGCCGTTGCAAAGTTGCCGCCATGCTGAACGCTGACGCATCCATCCCCATCGTTTTCGTTCTGATCGCGCGTTCCTTCCAGAAATGCCCACGGATATTTGGAGTGCTTAAATTTGACCCGTGTTTATTTGGATATAAACAAATAGTGCAACATGCTACAAGAAACTCTTATTTCTGGTGAACCTGTTCAACATAGGCAACCATGGAAAATGGATCTTTTCTTATTTTTGAAACGCGTCTAATGCATGCACGTCTCTAGCCCCCGTGTGGTCGTGAAGAAAATCGAACGCGAGCATGATATGCTCAATGGTGCAGGATGCATCGGGTGCTCCTGCCCTTAGGGTGCATCTAGTGCACCCAGCTCTATTACCTCTCGTAAAAGCTATAGTTTTGGAAAAAAAAATCATTTGTCACAACCTAGTCCCATCCTCACAAGGTAAACAGCCTGAGAAAGCTTAACCCTTTATTACTATGAGGCAATGAAAATACAAGCCCTGTGGACCTAAAGATAAAAAAAACCTACAAATAAGTCCGTAATCAAGCAAGCTAAGAACTTCAGCATGGCAGAGACCAAAGATCGTTGAAGAACTAGAAAATTTCTTGCTGGAGATGTTGTGGATGGCTGCTAGCATCCATTTATCTTCACATTTGCCGGTGATAAGGGGAGTGGTCGGCGAACACCTCCTATTGAATACTTCTAGGTGTCGAGGATGGCTGGCGGCAACCTTATGCTGAAGAAGCCAGAGATGCAGTGGAAGGCAGACTCCACCGAAACTAGTGTGATGAGCAGGAGGCTTAGCTCCCTAGGAGGCCGACGTAAGCTTGCATGAGTAGAGGTTCTACATCTATTGGCGGTGCCACCTGAGAAGGTAAATTCCGTGGGCTTGTTCAATGAGATTTTGAAGGTAGGATTTAGATTTTGCCTCTATGACTAGGGGAAAGAGAAGGGAGGCTCATTGACGATGAGTCGAACGGAGCCGGTGACCAGGAATTGGCACCGATGCTAGGAAAGAACCATTCTCGAGAGGAAACGGGCAACGAATGAGCAACTTTAGGTGTATCTAGCCTGTACACAGAGTAATACCCTAGGTACTATGAAAAACGGGGAGGGTCCATCGCTCATTCCTTGCCTATGAAGACCTAGTAAGGAAGAGAACCGGAGAAGGAAGAAGAAGATGTCATCACCAAGTAGGTGGATGATGGATCTTGAGAAGCTAGGGATCTTGACATACATTCTACGGCGTGGAGGATGGATCTTTGACTCCTACTCCTAAGAGCCTAGGGGAGCCAGCGGTGTTTGAATCAAAATGGTTGTTGCACCAAGGAGTTGAAAAGCAGTGATTTGTATGCACTTACGTGCACTCATGCTAGTTCATCATTTAAAAAATCATAAAATAATTAAAATAATTTGATAATATTTCACAGAACATATATTTACCATGTTATACTCACATGTCAAGAAATAAAAATGACAAATTCGATTGTGAATAGTACTAAATAGCATTAGTACACTCTTCATTTTAGATTTCTACTATTCATAGCTATATTTATCTATTTTATTTTCTAATTTATAGATTATATTTAAATCTGAATTTTAGTACCATGACACATGCATGATGTATGAATATTATTAATTTTCTTTTAAAAAATATAATCTTCTAAATGGTCAACTAAAGGCCTGGTGCCCCTAATGCACCAAGTCATGCCCGAGTTGAAACGAGCGCGCGAAAGTAATTTTCCCGCCACCAAATCTTCGTACATTTTTCAACCCACTGTAAGGCCTTGTTTGGATGCCCATATCCCGCCCGGGATCCCGGTCCTTTCCACGGGGCCGAAACCCACGCGGCCCATTAACCCGGGTAGGCCGCTTGCGAGTTTGGACGCCCACCGGACGGGGGTATACCGGCCCATTCCGCGTCATTTCCACGGGGGAGAAGTCCCGGCCTCACGACGTCGGGGAGGAAACCCTCGTCCGCGCGACCCCCTCCGCCCCGTGCGGCCGCCTCAGCCCGCGACGTCCTCTACACCGCCTCCGCCGCGCGCGACCTCCTCCCTCTTCCCTGGCAACCGTTTTGCGCCGCCTCCGCCCCGCGACCATCTACGCCGCCTCTGTCCCGCGACCGATCTGCGCCGCCTCAGCCCCGCGACCTCCTCCGCAAAGCCCCCCAAGGTATGGCCATCTTTCCTCTCCCTCCTGCATCGATTTGATCCGTAGAACAACCGGTTCTAGGAAATCGTTATGAAATATAGCACATGCAGCTGGAATTTCTAAGTTAACATCAGCCTAAGTTTCAAAGTCTAAGTTTCAAAGTTTTCCAACATAAGTGCTACTAAGACTATTTTTGTGTATGTGTGAATATATGAAAAAACAACTTATTTCTGAAAGTAATTGTTAGATCAGACTTCAGGCCTAAACTGGGAGAAAATTGGGACCCAAAAAATAATTGCTATTATGTCTTCTCTACTACAAGTAGTTTTCTGAAAACTTGAGCCATGCTAACATATTCCCTGTGAATGCAAAGTGTGTATGAAACTATGAAGCATAGCATGAAGTACATAACGGAGTAGATTTAGTGCTGTAGATAGTAAAGCTGAGATGGTCAATTTTCCTTCCAGTTATAGTATGGTTCCTGTGCCTTTTCACTAGAATTGTAGATATGAGTGCAGCTACACTTTCTTGCTCAGTTTCTGCTCTGCTTTGGTTGTATGATATGAGTGCAGCTACACTTTCTTGCTGATTTTCTTTTGTTTTCTCTACAGTTGAGCACTAAGAAAACTTATCTTTTGGCTGTTCATAAGTGACTGGAATTTTGTAGAAGTCAATTTAGAATATTCGTGCCTACATTACCCTTGTCATTCCAGAATTAAGAATCGTTGTTCATCTTGCCTAATTCATCTTGCACTCTACAGTCTTCTTATCTGAGTAGTTTCAACAAACTTTCTGTTTCTTAAGAAAGTGGCAGGTTGAACAACTTTGAAGTACTTTTAATTTAACATCAGCCTGCTACAAGCCTCTCTGTTCCTTTGCTTGCACATCTGCAGTTAGGACTTAGTTGGTAGATGGTAAGGACTTGGTCTGAGATAGCAAAAGAAGGTCTAGATTTGTGTCTTGGATATAGGCATCTTAGCTTTATTGGTTAGTTTACTTTGCACAATACAGGCCTGTTCAATTATTTATGTTTCTTCTAATTCTTGTTTATGTTTTACCTGAATTCTTTTTTATTTTTAGATTGGGCTAGTTAGGGCAATACCTACATATATACAATATTAGATGCTTACTGTTGATAAGAACATGCTTTTTATGAGGCTAATCTGATCAAAGCTTGGGTTATGTTATTGGCAGACAAAGCTAAGAATAGAAGAAAGTGGCTGGGAAATGGACAAGGAGGAGAATATGAAGTTTTGAAGTTTTTGCAGACTTGCTTCTTTCTGCTGTTACTAGATTCTAATTACCTATAGCTATGAAATTGTAATGCAGAAATTTTGATCTCGTGGATTGGTATACATGCTACAAGAGATTGATGTGTGGATGCATTCTAATTACATATGGGTAATTATATGTGGACTGCAAAATGACTAATAATTCAAATGCTCATCGCAAGGAAGCAGCTCGCATATTGATGATGCACATGCTGAAGAAGCAGCTCGCATATTGATGATGAGACACTATGTTAATTGGTCGAAGAACTGGCAAATGAGAATATTGTATCATTAAACTTCTGTGGCGTGGTTTGGTTTAAATTCCTCTAATATTTGTGTGATCGATGCTGGTGATCCCAGCTTACATATTGTATGAACTCTATGCATTAGATTCTATGCTTGTTAGAAACTCGATTCAACTCTATGCATTAGATTCTATACTGGTGATGTCTTTCTAGGTGCCCGGGATTTCCTCCCCTATCGTTTGTCATTTGGTAAACAGGGATAATATCCCGGCCGGAGAAATCTCCCCCATGGTGGGAGGGGGATGCCATGTGCTCCAGAAAATCCCCCCTAGGGATTTGCTTCCCTGGGTTTTCCTTCCCTAACAACCAAACAAAGCCTAATTGATTGGCGAATCCGCGTAGCCTCCGTGGCCGCGTGACGAGCTCGTAAATGCGAAGCCTATGTGACATAGCATCTCAGGGGACCACCGCGGCCATTAGAAGGAAAGAAGAGTCTGGGAATGTGGGGCCAAGACCCTACCCTCTCCTCTGTCTCTGCAAGCCCGCCCATCAATCGCCGCTGATACAGGCCCATTTTCGGTCAAAAAGGATAAGGAAAGCCCCAAAACAGAGCACTACTCCTACCAGATGTACCACTACCACCACCATCCGGTCCGTGGATATCCGGCTTTGCTTTCGAAACTGCATTTCTACCCTGCATGCTGCATGGGATCACCGTTGACCATATATCAAAGATGTGTGCGTGTATCTTTCGTTCACATGTATTTTCTTATATTCCACCTAATTCTTACTATTTCTATGTAACTTTCCTTTCTTATATTCCATCTAAATCTTACCATTTCTATGTAACTTTCCTATTAAGTCCCATCCACCTCTCTTCTTATCTTTCTCTCCAGTCTCTCACGTTTTTGCCGTGAATCTCCATCTCTCGTATCTTTCCTTCGTGCTCTCTGCCCTCCTCACCGGATCTGGCCTCCACAAGAGTAGGCGAGTTGCAGTGTCTGGTTGGTAGCTCGCGGTCGTGCCACTGCTCACTAGTTGTGCCGCAGAGCACCGATACCGCGCAAGAGGGGTGAGGGTGCACTCGTTCGCGGCCACGCAGCGAAGCTAGGCTCTCTTCTGCGTGCTGTGCTCGACGTCCCATGCTGAGAACATCGGTCGCCAACCGTGCAGAAGACCACCGTGATGACCTCCCCCCGTCTAGGCGAGTTACCTTCTGAAACGATCCTACACACCACTGCATGGTGTAGTGTGCCAGTTTTTGATATAATATTAATGAAACCACGTCCCATTAATAGTACATCCATCAGAATGCTACAATAAAAGCATTGTGATTGTCCAAATACAAACTTATTATTATTACAAGCCAAAAATATACAAGAGAGTCTAACTTGTAAAGGTACAATACGATAAGTTCTGAAAGCAATAAAGACTAAATATATGATATACGGTAATTCACATATAAACAGAAACTACTATGACTACGTTATCTCGACTTTTCTACACTAAATTTCTACTGATCTGGCTCCATATCATCATGTTCTCCATAGTCGATACAGTAGTTGTCGGCGAACAAACGTCGGCGTCGGTGGTCCGGAAGGACCCCCTTTGGGATTCGGTCGGGGAAGCGGAGGAACAGGAGCTACGTCGGATCTTGAACGGCCGGACGCTAGAGATGAGACCGTGGTTTATCTAGGTTCGGGCCACCTTCTTGGTGTAAAACCCTACGTCCTGCTTTTTGTGTATATATGGATATTCGGATGATTACAATGAGCCTGGAAACACAGGTGTTGTTCCTCTTTTCTTTCTCTTAGGTCTCTTTTTTCGTCGTCTTCTCATGGCCTTGGTTCTCTCCTTATGTACCCGGGTTACACTGTAGCCGCATCGTTGCTGACGGATAGGACGTGGGCGTCCCACGCCGGCGGTTGAGGGTTGCTGTAGCGGAATAGTTCCTGTCACGCTTCGGTTGGAATCTGGGTCAACATGACGGGGTTGGGTCAGAAGGTGAAGACTTCCTAGAACGCCCTCTGTCACGGATCATGCTGCAGCTACCCTGGCCCCATTGACCAGGGATAGAAGGTATGCGCCTGGGCGCACGGCGGCGAGCCCCAAAGTCAAAAAGGTGTCAAACCGTTCCATCCCCTGCCAAAACCGACAGCTTGACGGGACTTATCACATGGGAGGACAGAAATTGACCAGGACACCGCCTTCTTGTCCATAACGGACTTGGAATAGGAATTCAACTCCTGGTGCTTCTAGCAAAGGAGGCTCGCCTATTTCAGGAGCATAGGCGGATGTTGCTGAAGAGCCGCTAGAGGCAGACGATGAATGCAGAAGAGCGGAGCTCCGTTGCGTCAAGATCCAGAATTCCACCAGTTGATTGAGGAGGTCGTGCTGAGCGACAAGATAATGGAAGAGGTGGGTTACCGCGGCGTCTTCGCCCAGCGGTGGGTTGATAAACCTTGTGCCCATTCCGGGGACACGGTGGGGATAGAAGAAGAAATCTCTCTGGTTCATACCAGGAGCACGGTGGCGGAGAAATGTGATGGCTGGGGTAGGCATGGCTCTTCCGTAGATTCTGAACGGCGCACTTGGATCTGTGCTGGCGGGGTAGACATGAACGTCAGCCCAAAATTCTTGCGTGGCGCCGGAAGTTGGGCTTTGGTAGACTTCATATTCCAGCCTCCGCGTTGCTCCGAGAACTTGCCGAACTGCAGTCCATAGGACACTGGTGAATCCGGCGAGATCCTCCGCAGTCGTTCGTTGCATTCTACTAGTAAGATGTGCCCCTTTGGGATTGTTTATGGCTTTAAACCTCATGCATCTATTGATCTACTACCTCTTCCATCTTCAGAGAAGGTTAATTTTGATGCTAAGCAACGTGCTGATTTAATATTAAAAATGCATGAGACAACTAAAGAGAATATTGAGCGCATGAATGCTAAATATAAACTTGCTGGGAGTCAGGGTAGGAAACATATTGTGTTTGAACCAGGTGATTTAGTCTGGTTGCATTTAAGAAAAGATCGTTTCCTTGATTTGTGCAAGTCCAAACTAATGCCTCACGCTGATGGTCCTTTCAAAGTGCTTGAAAAGATTAATGATAATGCATATAAGCTTGATCTACCTGCAGACTTTGGGGTTAGTCCTAGATTTAACATTACAGATTTGAAGCCAGATTTGGGTGAGAAAAATGAGATACCGTCGAGGACGACTTCAATTCAAGAAGGGGAGGATGATAAGGACAGTCCTACTAATGATACAACCACATCTACATCCACCCCAAGTACCATGCCGGAAATACAAGGACCTATAACTAGGGCTCGTGCTCGGCACCTTAATTATCAGGTATTGTCATTTCTTGGTACTTCGTTTGATGTGAAAGAACATATGGTGCTGCCTAAAGGATGTGTTCTTTTGCTTATTAGGAATGGAGGTCCAAGCCAAGCTAAGTTGGGCAAGCAATGGAGCATGAAGACAAGGAAGGATGAACAAGGCAGCCAATATACAAATAAGTTTTCACTCAAGACTTCAAGTGTAAATGTAAGAGATGATTTGGTGCTATGTAAGGAGTCTTCCCACGTCACTTTGGGGCCAAGGAGAGCTAGAGATAGAGTCCAACAAGATTTGGACTCTGATTCAGATTGCTGAGAGAGTCCTGACTTCAAACGTCTTTATCTCGAGCATACAGACTCCAATTTGGGTGATCTTGGACTCTTTGGAAAGCTTATCTCATGCTCTTTCCAACCTATCCAACCCCATCTCCAAATTCCTTACGAGCAGACCGCAACTGCCAAAACAATTCGAGACTGTCTCTGAAACAGATCACATCTTCTCTTTATATAACCCTTAGGTTTCTCCCTTTTGTTTTTGGGTTTCATTGAGTTGTTTAGCTACTGCTACAATATTACATCTACAAGTAGTGTAGAACTACCGTCTTATTTAGATCTCCAGTGGAATCTCAAACTTTGTTCTTCTAGCACTTGTGTCAATTTTATACTCGCAATTTCAGATTGCACTCATAGTTCTTGCTGGTTCTTCGGTTGCTTGCAGGAACTCGAACTTTGTTGTTTAGTTTGATCGTGCCTACGGCAAGGTCAATAATCATCGGAGGTTGGTTTAGCGATTGCTAAGGCGTACCGTCGCGTACGGTATAGTCGGATCGTCAAGGTCAAACTCCACCAAATCGTTAGCTACCTTCGTCTCACCGAAAGATCGGGCCATCGTTTTATCACTTACCCACAAGTGGTACTTAACCTTTATGCTAATACAAAATCCATCACACTTCCATCGGTGTGTGACCAGGTCTAAGGTTTTGAGTCATTTCGCCTTTCCCATGTGCCATATCTCCACTTTTATAGCCGACCCAGTACTAACTATACACCTTGTCATTATAGCGTACTTTTTACGAATTTGAGGACATAACGACCCCCAAGCAGAATTCATGGTTTAATGCTCCCCCCAGCGAGGGACATAATGCTTCTCCAGGTGTTACTTTACATACTTTCCTATGAGATATTTCAGTAAAAAGGCACTACTTGACTTGCCTGTCCCATTCCAGGTCTTGTGGTTAACACTATATATACGACACGAGAATGTCAACTGACAATTTTTGTTAACCTTAATGTGATACCTATGTATTGGAACCTTGACCACCCCAAAATTTACATTTCCAGGATTTCACCGACGACCATATATGATTCCATGAATCACTAATATATCTCCAAAAATTATCATTTTATATCTATGCAGATGATAAGAGGGATATAATTTGTATATACTTTGATAAAAGAATCATAAGATATAGAGAAAAAATTAACTTGCCTTGTGATAGACAAGAAGTTAAGCTCGAGGTCTCTTCGAGAGAATTTGGCAGAACCTCAAAATCTAAAGATCAAATAATAGTCCAACAAGGACTAACTCCAAATAAAATTGCAAATATACAAGTGTAAAAATGATATGAATGCACGTATGGAATTATATGCATTCTAAAACTTGTATGACTTTATTCTACTAAAAATTCCTATATTTTATTTGGCTATAACCTTATGATTTCACGTGGATCAATTTAATCAACTTATCTTTTGAATTTGTTAATATTTAATATAATAATATTGCAAAGGAACAAAAGATAATTATATTTATCAAAATTTAAATCAAAGGAAGCACACGTAATTTACAAGGATTTATATTTGCTTTTAAATTTGAATTGTATTTAGACTTTGGATTGGTGGGAATTCTATTCTTTTAAAACAAAAGAAACCAAATCTCATGGGCTGAGCTCATAGGCCCAGCCATCCATCTTGGCCCACTCGCCACAACCCGGCTAGGGTTAACCTAGTCGGCTCCTCTCTCTCTCTCTCACTCTCTCTCTCTCTCTCTCTCTCTCTCTTGCTCTCCTTCTCCTCACTCAACGTCTCCCTTGCCTCTCTCTCACTCTTCTGTATGAGTTGGCAACGTCGCCACCCACCTCTGCTCCAATGACCCTCCCTCCGGTCAATCGCCGCAGCCTACGGCATCCTCTTGGCCTCCTCTTCCTTTCCCCCAACTTTTCTCCCTCCAGTACATCCTGCTTAGCTCAAATTGTGCCATATCCAAACCCTAGGATTTGGGGGTTTTCAGCCACGGTAGAGCTTTAGTCTTTGGTGGTTTCTCCGGGTTGTTCCGGCTCCTTTCGGCCTCCTCCGGACTCCTCTCGTACCCCTGTCTAAAACCCCTATCGCCGCCTCATTTCCTCCCATCTCCGCTCACGCCATCGCGGCTAGCCTAGTCGTGGGGCTTGGGTTTCTGATGTTGGCTTTGGTTGGCCGTGGCAATGGTGGCTTAGGCTATGGTCGCTGATGTTGCTGAGGTGTGTGTGGCTTGATCCCTCTACTACCCCTATTTCGGCTACGACCTCTCCCTCGTCTACACCAAACCTCGCTGCTATCATTAGAAGGTAGCGAGCTCATTGTTGGAAATATGCCCTAGAGGCAATAATAAATTGTTATTATCATATTTCTTGTTCATGATAAATGTTTATACTCCATGCTATAATTGTATTAACCGGAAACATAATACATGTGTAGTTTTATAAACAACACCGTGTCCCTAGCAATGCCTCTATCTGGCTAGCTCGTTGATTAAATGATGGTTAAGGTTTCCTAATCATGGACATGTGATGTCGGTTAATAACGGGGTCATGTCATTAGGAGAATGACATGATGGACAGACCCAAATTAAGTTAGGCAATTCGATCACGTCACAAAGTTCATATTGCATAGCTTTCCATTGTTAAATGTTCCGATCCTTAGACCATGAGATAATGCCACTCCCTGGTACCGGAAGAATGCTTTGGTGGCATCAACCGTCACGCCGTAACAGGGTGATCATAAAGGTGTCTTTCAGGTATTTCGGAAAGTACTTGTTGGGTTGCATGTATCGAGAGTGGGATTTGTCCATCCATGTGACAGAAAGATATACTCTGGGCCCACTCGGTAAAGCACATTCTGTATCGCTTGCAAGCACGTGACTAAAGAGTTGGTCACAGAGGATGTGGCATTACGGAACGAGTAAAGAGTACTTGCCGGTAACGAGATTGAACTAGGTATGGTGATACCGACGATCGAATCTCGGGCAAGTAAAATATCGCGAGACAAAGGGAATGGAATATTCGACATCGTGGTTCAAACCGATAAAGATCTTTGTTGAATACGTGGGAGTCATTATGGACATCCAGGTCCCGCTATTGATTATTGATCGGAGAGGTGTCTCGATCATGTCCACATATTCCCGAACCCGTAGGGTCACACACTTAAGGTTCGTTGACGCTAGGGTATAAAATGAGATATTAATATGGTGAGACCGAAATTTTGTTCGGAGTCTCGGATGGGATCCAGGACGTCACGAGGAGCTCCGGAATGGTCCGGAGATAAAGATTCATATATGGGAAAGTATTTTTAGGGTTCCGGAAAAGTTCAGGATTTTTCCGGTATCGTACCGGGAAGGTTTTAGAAGGTTCCGGGGGTCCCCGGGTGGGGCCCACTTATCCCGGAGGGGTCCATATGGACCAAGGGTACTGCATGAACAGTACACACGTGAATAGTGTCGCGTGAACAGTAACCCCCCCTTCCTAGATGGATAAGATCGATATCCCTTAAAAATAGGAGATAAGATCGAAAGGGGAGGCTTTACTTGGGGGAGGGTACTGTTCACGCGCGTACTGTTCACGCGTGTACTGTTCACGGGTACTATTCCTCCTCCTCCAAGTTTCCTCCTCTATATAAAGGAAGGGAGGGGCAGCCCTCCGGAGAGATCCATCCCAGCCGCCGCCTCCCTCTCTCCCATCTCCTCTCTCTCGTGCGCAGCGCTTGGCGAAGCCCTGTCCGCGGAGAAACCCCACCACCTCCACCACCATGCTGTCGTGCTACCGGAGTTGATCTCATCTACCTCATCTCCCGCCTTGCTGGATCAAGAAGGAGGTGACGTCTTCGAGCCGTACGTGTGCACATCTCGGAGGTGCCGCTCGTTGCGGTGCTTGATCGGATTGGAACACGAGAAGATCCCTCTCGCAGCTGGGAGGTATAACCTAGCTGCGGGAGGCTGCGGGCTTCATCGACAACGGTCAAATTCTCCGCTGCGTTGACGTGTTCGTCGAGGGTATGTAAATATGATCTGTCTCTCGTTGCAAGCTTCTTCTAGATTGGATCTTGGTTTTCTAGATTGGATCTAGGTTTTCGTTTGCATCTCGTAGGAAAATTTTTGTTTTCTATGCTACGAATCCCATCAGTGGTATCAGAGCTAGATCTATGCGTAGATGCTTTGTACGAGTAGAACACAATTGGATTGTGGGCGTTGATTCTCTTGTTGCTACCTCTTTTCGTGCACTTTGGATCTTGCGGGATAGTAAGATGAAGCGGCCCGGACCAACTTTACATGTCCTCGCACATGAGACCGGTTCTGCGATCAACATGCAACTTGTATTGCATAAGCAGCTGGCGGGTGTCTGTCTCTCTTGCTATAGTGAGATCTAAATTGCAACGGGAGGCTTGAAGAAGTTAATAGCAATACTTGAATCCACGTTGTGGCTTTGCGTAGGTAAAGAACGGTTCTTGTATGCAGCCCCTAGAAGCCACGTAAAACTTGCAAACAATAAGTAGAGGCGTCTAACTTGTTTTTGCAGGGGCATGTGATGTGGTATAGCCAAAGATGTGATGTGATATATGTGATGTATGAGATGATCATGTTTTGTAATATTTCACGGCTTGCATGTCGATGAGTACGGCAACTGGCAGGAGCCATATGGTTGTCTTTAATATTTTTGTATGACCTGCGTGTCAACTCCAAACGCCATGTAATTGCATTACTTTATCGCTATGGTTAGCAATAGTTGTAGTTGCAACGCGTGGTGGTGACAATCATGTGCGGCGCCCAAGGACCTAGGCGCCATGCTGGTGGTGATGGAGATCATGCCGGTGCTTTAGAGATGGAGATCAAAGGCACAAGAAGAAAAAGGCTATACCATGTCACATTATCTATGCATGTGATGTTTATCCTTTTTATGCATCTTATTTTGCTTGTATGACGACGGTAGCATTATAAGATGATCCCTCACAAAGTAATATCATGTTCATGTTCTCCCTCAGTATGCACCGTCGCGAAAGTTCGCCGTTTCGAAGCACCACGTGATGATCGGGTGTGATAGACTCTACGTTCACATACGACGGGTGTCTCGACGAGCTTAGCATGTACAGACATGACCTCAGAGCACATGCAGAATACTGGGGTTGTCTTGACGAGCCTAGCATGTACAGACATGGCCTCGGAACACAGCGAACCGAAAGGTTAAACATGAGTCATATGGACGATATGATCAACATGTTGATGTTCACCATTGAAACTACAGCATCTCACGTGATGATCGGACTTGGTGTAGTGGATTTGGATCATGTACCACTAAAACAACTATGAGGGATGTTGAATTTAGTGGGAGTTTATTATCATGAACAACTAATCAAAGTGAATTTGCATAGTTCGTAGTAGTCATTGGCATCCGTTATCTACCTTACACTTAGCTTGTTAATTGAGATAGAAAAACTGAATTGATCTGGTAGTAATGATACGGAATGGTACCATATTAGTGCCAAGTTAAGATAAAGTCCTATTGCAAACTTTCGGTAACCTGACCTAGCTCCATGTGATTTAATAAGTTGTATTAATCCAAGAGCAATGATTCCAATTTAGTGTCTAAAGTCATGTTTGTCTCCGTGAAACTTGATCTACAAAATTGTTTTGAGAATTGAGGAGATTATGAGATAATCTAGGAGCTGAAAGGATTGTTTCAGAAGTGAGCAAGGAGTAACAGATATGTGATATCTAAAACCTTGTTTTGCTGCAAGATGACTGAGTATAATCTAGTGAGAAAGCGTGTGCTCATATTGTATGAGTATATGCAAAGATTGAAGACGCTAGGCGTCTTGATTTCTAAATAGTTTGGCACTGAAATTATTCTCGCATACTTCCCTACGAGCTATAGTAGCTTCATCATAAAATGTTATGATGGGATGGATAAAGTGTATGGGTAATTTATTTACCATACTTAAAGATAGCTAAAAGTGGAATCCGAAAGAACGCCAATCATGTGATGATGGTGATCAATTTCAAAGTGCAAGTCTAAGGGTGCTAGTACTTGACTAAAATCCTAAGACTATGTGCCAATGTGACTGGTGCCATTGTTGATGTTGATAGATTCTTCTAAAAGGAGAGGGGACGCTGAAAGAGGATCTGAAAAATATTTGGCAGGAAAAGAAAAGACTGGAAAAGTCCAGCTCAGGTATATAGATGATATACATGTTGTAGATGTATTCTTTGCTAGTAAACAATGTAATTCTTGGGTATGTGATACTAGATCGGTTGGTATGAGTGTCATACAATGCAACACGATACAAGAACTACAATGGCCTAAAAGACTAGCAAAAGATGTGGTAGTGATGCACATTGGGAACTAAATAAAAGGGTTTATTATGTTCACCGTCTGCATCCTTTCGAGCCTTTGAGATTGATTATAAGTGCTTGGTAATTGTTATTTTGTTTCGGCTTTATGAGAACAATGGTTGTTCAAATTATGGCCATGCTCCATAATGGATGGATCATTTAAATCTTGATGGTAATACCAACATCCATAACACTGACGCTAAAACGCCGCGAGGCTAATGATTTGAATTTCACTTATTTGTGACACCTGTGTTTAAGTCATATTGGAAAGAGATGCATGAAGAAACTCCATGTTGATGGATTTTTGGAGTCATGTGATTTTAAATCATTTGACACTTGCAAATCTTGTCTGAAAGGAAGATGACTAAAAATCCGTTTATAGGCCAAAGTTGAACGGACGACTAACTTTTTGGAAATTATACATAATGATGTATGAAGTACGATATGTGTAGCCGTGTATGGTGGATTCCTCTACTTCATAAACTTTCACCGATGATTTGAGTGGATATATATGGATATATCTATTTGATGAGAAAGAAGTATGAAATATTTGAAAAGGTTCAAAATTCAGCGTGAAGTAGAAAATCATCGTAACGAGAAAATCAAATGTCTATGATTGGATTGTAGAGGAGAATATTTGAGTTACGAGTTTAGCGAACATCTGAAGAGTTATGGAATTGTTCCACAACTTACGCATCCCGGAACGCTATAGAGTGATGGAGTGTCCGAGAGATGTAATCAAACCTTGTTAGACATGGTTAGATCGATGATGTAATTAAATAAAACTGCCGTTATATTTTTGTGGATTATGCTTTAAGAGACTACCGCTTTTACACTGAATAGAGTGCCATCATAATCCGTTGAAATGACACCATATGAGTTATGGCATGGGTAGGAACCCAAATTGTCTTTTCTTAAATTTTGGTATGCATAGCATATGTAAAGTGTTACAACCAAAATCGGATTAAAGATTCTTCAAAGGTTATCCCAAAGAAACTTTTGGGTATTTCTCCTATCACCGAACTGAAGACAAAAGTGTTTGTCACAAAAGGTGGATTTCACGAGAAAGTGTTTCTTGCGAAAAGGTGAGTGGGAGGACAGTGCAGCTCGGCAAGATTGGAGAATCTTTGTCATTAGGTCAGAGTAGCGCAACACCAGAAGTTGTTCTGGAGTTTCCTATTATGACTGAAATGGAAGCCACTACATGTGTTGTAGAGACTTCGGTCGAGATTGCAGCTGAACCGCGTAGGTTAAGCAGACTTTGTACTAAACCAGCGTGTGGTTTGAGGATGAAGTATTGTTGTTGTGACAACGATGGATCTGCAACTTACAAGGAAGCAAATGATGGGCCCTGACTCCGCTGAATGGCTGGACGCCATAAATTTCGTGATAGAGTCCATGTGCGAAAATCAAGTTTGGAACTTGGTAGACTCTCCGGAAGGCATGAAGCCTATCGGACGTAAATGGATCTATAAAATAGACAGACGTGGATGTGTCCATCCATTAAAAGGCTCGACTTATCGCAAAGTGTTTTTGACTAAGTTCAAATAGTTGACTACGATGAGATTGGATCTCCCGTAGCGATACTTAAGTCTGTAAGGATTATTCTAGCAATCACTGCATATTTCAATTAAGAGATATGGCAGCTGGATGTCAAAACTAAGTTCCTTAACAGGAAGCTAACCGAGGATGTATGTGAGATACAACCAAGGGTTTTGTCTATCTAAAGAATGCTAGAAAGGGTATGCAAACTTCAGCGTTCTATTTGAGGACTGAAGCAAGCATCACGGAGTTGGAATTTTCACTTGATGAAATTGTCAAAAGAGTTTGGTTTCATCAGGGACGGTGAAGATGCTTATATATTTACAAGAAAGTAAGTGGGAGCGCTAAGACGTATTTCTAATACTTTATGTAGACGACATATAGTTGATTGGAAATTATGTGTCTTTTCTTGATACGGTTGAGATTTCATTAAAATTAGATTTTGATGAAAGACTTAGGCTAAACAGCATATTGGGCATCAAAATCTATGGAGATAGATTGAGGCACCGAATATGGTTAAGCCAAAGTGCATAGATGAGATATTGAGTTGGTTCAGTATGGAAACGCCAAGAAAGGGTTCTTGTCGCATGGAAGAGGTTGATGCAAGACTCAGTGTTTTACAAACACTTGATGAGCTAAACGCATGAGCATTTTTTTTTGTAATCATGTACGCCATGCTATGCACACAAACCAGATATGTCGTATGCTCTGAGTGTTACGGGCATATACCAGAATGATTACATGTTAATCTTTGAACAATACTATGAATATCCTTAAGTACTTTGGAAGAACTAAGGATATGTTTTGTATGCAGAGGTGACAAACGGTCCATTGTAAGGTGTTACATCGGTGCTAGTTTTGTTACAGATACAAACAATTTATCTCAATTAGGCTATGTGTTTAATAAAAGGTGGCACAATGGGCTGGAAGGAGGTTCCATGCTGGATTTGGATGAATTCCAAAGTTAAACATTTTGATGGATTCCATAAACGAAGGCTGAGTATATCGTTGTTTTAACAACGACAAAGGAGGATGTTTGAGTCAAGAAGTTCGTTATCGAACTTGGTGTAGTTCCAAGTGAGCCAGTACTATGAAGCTCTATTGTGCGACAATGGTGGCAACATAATTCAGGACGAGGAATTAAGGTCCCACCAAGTGACCAAACATATACAATGCCAACTCATTCGAGAATGAGTGATGCGTGGAGACGCAAAAGATTTGCAAATACATGGACTTGAACATGTCAGATCCATTGATAAAGTTTACCACATGCAAAGCATATGAATAACACCGGAATACCATAGGTGTTAAGTGCTTACTTATTGACTAGATTATTGACTCTAGTGCAAGTGGGAGACTGTTGGAAATATGCCCTAGAGGCAATAATAAATTGTTATTATCATATTTCTTGTTCATGATAAATGTTTATACTCCATGCTATAATTGTATTAACCGGAAACATAATACATGTGTGGTTTTATAAACAACACCGTGTCCCTAGCAATGCCTCTATCTGGCTAGCTCGTTGATTAAATGATGGTTAAGGTTTCCTAATCATGGACATGTGATGACGGTTAATAACGGGGTCATGTCATTAGGAGAATGACATGATGGACAGACCCAAATTAAGTTAGGCAATTCGATCACGTCACAAAGTTCATATTGCATAGCTTTCCATTGTTAAATGTTCCGATCCTTAGACCATGAGATAATGCCACTCCCTGGTACCGGAAGAATGCTTTGGTGGCATCAACCGTCACGCCGTAACAGGGTGATCATAAAGGTGTCTTTCAGGTATTTCGGAAAGTACTTGTTGGGTTGCATGTATCGAGAGTGGGATTTGTCCATCCATGTGACAGAGAGATATACTCTGGGCCCACTCGGTAAAGCACATTCTGTATCGCTTGCAAGCACGTGACTAAAGAGTTGGTCACAGAGGATGTGGCATTACGGAACGAGTAAAGAGTACTTGCCGGTAACGAGATTGAACTAGGTATGGTGATACCGACGATCGAATCTCGGGCAAGTAAAATATCGCGAGACAAAGGGAATGGAATATTCGACATCGTGGTTCAAACCGATAAAGATCTTTGTTGAATACGTGGGAGTCATTATGGACATCCAGGTCCCGCTATTGATTATTGATCGGAGAGGTGTCTCGATCATGTCCACATATTCCCGAACCCGTAGGGTCACACACTTAAGGTTCGTTGACGCTAGGGTATAAAATGAGATATTAATATGGTGAGACCGAAATTTTGTTCGGAGTCTCGGATGGGATCCAGGACGTCACGAGGAGCTCCGGAATGGTCCGGAGATAAAGATTCATATATGGGAAAGTATTTTTAGGGTTCCGGAAAAGTTCAGGATTTTTCCGGTATCGTACCGGGAAGGTTTTAGAAGGTTCCGGGGGTCCCCGGGTGGGGGCCCACTTATCCCGGAGGGGTCCACATGGACCAAGGGTACTGCATGAACAGTACACACGTGAATAGTGTCGCGTGAACAGTAACCCCCCTTCCTAGATGGATAAGATCGATATCCCTTAAAAATAGGAGATAAGATCGAAAGGGGAGGCTTTACTTGGGGGAGGGTACTGTTCACGCGCGTACTGTTCACGCGTGTACTGTTCACGAGTACTATTCCTCCTCCTCCAAGTTTCCTCCTCTATATAAAGGAAGGGAGGGGCAGCCCTCCGGAGAGATCCATCCCAGCCGCCGCCTCCCTCTCTCCCATCTCCTCTCTCTCGTGCGCAGCGCTTGGCGAAGCCCTGTCCGCGGAGAAACCCCACCACCTCCACCACCATGCCGTCGTGCTACCGGAGTTGATCTCATCTACCTCATCTCCCGCCTTGCTGGATCAAGAAGGAGGTGACGTCTTCGAGCCGTACGTGTGCACATCTCGGAGGTGCCGCTCGTTGCGGTGCTTGATCGGATTGGAACACGAGAAGATCCCTCTCGTGGCTGGGAGGTATAACCTAGCTGCGGGAGGCTGCGGGCTTCATCGACAACGGTCAAATTCTCCGCTGCGTTGACGTGTTCGTCGAGGGTATGTAAATATGATCTGTCTCTCGTTGCAAGCTTCTTCTAGATTGGATCTTGGTTTTCTAGATTGGATCTAGGTTTTCGTTTGCATCTCGTAGGAAAAATTTTGTTTTCTATGCTACAAATCCTATCACTCACTGCCCCATAACCATGGTGGTGGTGGTCTTCTCCATCCTCTGTAAGTGCTCGGTTTTCCCCTTAGCCTTCTACCCTCCATGCTCTATGATGAGTGTGATGAGGTTGGATGGATGCTATGGTTATTTGTGTTCCTTTGTGCATGAGGCTCAATTTTGTGACAACCTAAGCTGCTTGTTACTAAACTTGTGATGCTATGATCCTATGCTAGCTCTATGATGCTCCTATGTATTGTGTGATGCTGATCTAGTCCATGTGCTGCTATATTAGTTTGTGTGATGGTTCACTAGCTAGCTAAAATTTACTTGATGCAAAACATGAAACTGATAAGAACAGATATACACTTCTATTGGATTGTTGCCATATTCTGAATTAAACGGAAGAGAATAGATAGATAGTTGATCAATGCTATGTTTAGTGGTTGCCATTAACCGGAAAGAACAGATACAACTCTGATCTGATTTATTTGTCTAAGCCATGATCCTGTGCTATAATCTAAGAACAGATATCGCCCTAGTTTATTTTCTATATACTCTGATAAGGACAGATGCTTTATGTGTTGCTTATCTATTTGATTTAAACTAGCACGAATAGATGTTATGCATCTTTCTTATCCTAATTATTAAAAAAGATGAATCAAATGATTCTGGGCAATAATTTACTGATAAGAATATGATGCTATACAACTAAACCTTTGTGATGATTCTGAAGCATGATTTAATGCTTTAATCTGAGAGTAAACATATACACACACATCTATATATCTATATAGGTGTTAGGCTAATAATCGACTTGATCTTCTTAGGTTTTCATTTATCCAAACATAAAATATCTCTGCTTAGTTGGGCTGCATTTCTCTTTGTTAAAAAGAAAAATCATTTCTTCTCTTCTCTATCTCTTTTCTATTTCACCAACCTTGGTGAAGAGCTGGAACTAGTGTAAATTTTTAGGCTTGGTTGATTTCCTTCTTCTTCGGGAGTCGCCTCCTCCTCCTCGTTGTCTTTGCCTTCATTTCCCAAATGCTGATCCTCCCCTGGTCTTGGCCTTCTTCTCTTGGTTATTGGTCTCTATCTATCTTTGCTAATTTGTGATGCCTTGTTGGTGGTTGTGTGATGCAATATGGCTCCTATGAGGCTCTATTTATAGCCTCTTTGAGGCTATTGTGCTAGAATTGGAATATAGCTCTAGATTCAGACCTAATTTGGTGACTCTTGCCGGGCTTGGTGATTGAGCTGGTTAAGTGGCATTGTATGGTGAATCCTGATCTATCTCAAGTTGGTGGTGGCATTTGTAGTTGCCAGTGGCAGCTTGCTATGCTGGTTGTCTTGATCTAATCCTTAAGATCATTCTGGTTGCTCAAGATGGTTGCTCCATGTCATATGGCATGGTTGGTTGGCCAATTTCAAATTTGATTAGCATTTTGGGCATCTAAATTAGCTGGATTAATATATGAAAGCTAAGTAATTTAATTAGGGTTGCCTAATTGGAGTTAATCTAAAATAAGTTAGCTTATGGAATCAGATTAGCTGCCTAATTGTTGCCTTATATGCTATTGAATAATTATTGTTGCCTTCTCTCCATCTGTTGCCTTTTGAAAATCAAAAATAAAATCTAATTCCACTAAGTTGACTTTAAATCTATTTGAACCAAAACTAGTTCTTTGGTTCCTCAAGATTGATCTCCTAAATAAATTGCATTCCCAAAAAGTAATGGACACATTCTAACTATTAATCAAATCTTTCTTTGTTTGAGCTTTTTGTACGAGTACAGTTTAAGTCGAAGCAAAAAAAAAGAATGTGGAAAAGAGAAGAATTTAATTAGTGTAGTTTAGGATTATATTCTTGTAATATCTTCTGTACTTCATTTATTGTAAATTTTTTAAATCTTAGTTCTTTATAATAATGTTACTTTGTATTAACATTCTTTTATTATAGCCTCTTTGAATTTAAGAGATTCTTGTAATACTTTCCACTTCAAACGTAATATTATTTAACAAGTGTATGACTATTCAAATATAGATAATATATTGGACACTTTTCATATACTGGTTTTGTTTAATCTTATACTATTTAGTTATTTATTCAATAAATAATCACTTTTCTATTTATGAACCTTATATTCAAAATTTCAAAATTTACCCCAATTTCATGCATGTATGCGAATAATGCATAACAACATTCCTTAAAGCCTCTCTATCGTTAACGAGATTTCAGGTTCTCACACCTTCCAGTTGTGACTGTTTCTGGGTCTTTTGATGCGTTTCTCTGATTCTATTACTATAGATTTATTCGAAGTGTTGGATTAGCGGCCGAAATTGCTGCAGGAATTTGGTGAGGCATGGAGAAGCATGAGAAATCATGGGATTATTAGTGGTAGTTGTTGGTCCTGAACATCAATTTCTTGGTCCTTTCACCAAGAATCAAAGAAGAGAACACCAAATTGTGAAGAACAGATGGCTTGTGTCGTCGTCATGGACGTGATCTACCACGGCTTACGAGCTCACTGAGTCCGGCGATCCAAGCGGCGGGGCTCCAGCCCGTGTGCCCCAAGGAGTGTGAGGTTAGCTGAGCATTACTTGCTTTGTGATGCTCCAGTTGAGAATAATTTCTCGTTGACGGATGTTGATGTATGGCCAAATTTGTCTTCTCAAATATTGCTTCAGGTTCAAGTTGATTAATTGTCAGACTTCATGGTTGGGTGCTGTTCTTTTTATTTGTGAACCGAATGATTGAGCGGTGGAATAATCCAGATTTTTTTTGGACCAAATGATTGAATGGCAGAATGATCATAATATTTTTTCTGAAATGCTTCTAGTGGTCAAACGATTATGCATATTTTTTTTTCATGACTAAAATTGAACCAAAACGTTTCAGAAATTGTGGAACTTTTGCACGATAAAAAAAGCTAGTCATGATTCTTTTAAACTTTTGTGACACATTTTTGTACGCGATTGATTTCCATATGAAATGCATTGAAAGTAGTCAAATCCCAATGAAACACGTACTAACTTGAGTGAAATCACAGGACACATTGAAACAAGAATAGCATCCAGGTGAAACATGACGAATCCCTATTTGAACACAACAAAACATGGTGAAAAAAAGCAAAATTCAAACACAACAAAACTATGAAAATTGCTTTGAATTTCTAAGAAACACAATGAGACCCTAACAAAATAACCACGAAGCATAGATGAGACATATGACCATTGTGTACAAAAATATAATGACTACCTATTGCACGTCTATTGTGTTCATCTTCTAAATAATAACTTAACAACTATCGTGTTCTTCCCGTGCTCTTGTTCCCCATCCCTCTCTCCTTCTATCTGCCTTCGCCACCGCCTTCCATGTCAACGCTCGACACACCTTGTTCTACACCATCGCTTCTTTCCCTTGTGCCGTAGAACACCGATTATTCTCTCTCTCTCTCTCTCTCTCTCTCCCCCTCTCCCCCATCCTCCTCCTCATACTCTTGTGAACTTTGATTCGTGATGTGTGTATGTGTGTGGTGTGGGGAGGGAGAAAGCGTTCATATGTCAGAGTACTAGATATATGGTTGTATGTTCATGTTACGAGAAGTAAGAATTTTTTAAAAAACTTTGATTTTACTCTCATGTGT
The DNA here is from genome assembly GCA_019208055.1 of Stipa capillata. Classification (NCBI taxonomy): domain Eukaryota; kingdom Viridiplantae; phylum Streptophyta; class Magnoliopsida; order Poales; family Poaceae; genus Stipa; species Stipa capillata. The sequence goes on from JAGXJF010003994.1 coordinate 80,548, forward strand.
GCCAACATTCAATTAAACTAGTCTTATTTTTTAGTCTGACAACATACATAAAGAAGGTTGTGTAAAATGTTTGTGAAACTTTTTTGACTTCTATCATAATTTCAATGATAGTAGGTGTCAGGAATATTTGCAAAACTGACATCAAACTTTCGAAAACTTGGCCAAGAGCTTATGAAATTGAACGAAACATGTATAAAAACTACGATACACTTGGAAATTTTGAAGATGTTCGAGGTAGTATAATAATTATTCTACCCATGAGTTTCTCAGTTATTTCGTCTTAGTTCATTATATTTTAGAAATTATCAAAAGACGGTGAAAACATATGAAGAATGCTCTGAGTTTCTAAGAAACACAATGAGACCCTAACAAAATGACCACCAAACATCCATGAGACATATATAGTCACCTATTACAGAACTACTGCATTTATACTCTTATGTGCCACTCTGGAAATGTTCAACTAAACTAGTCTTAATTGTTTTACACAACTAATGTTGTGTGAAATGTTGGTGAAACTTGTTTGACATTTATCATAATTTGAGTGATAGTAGGTATTGGGAATATTTGCAAAACTGACGTCCAAATTTTCAAAACTTGCTCGGAAAATTATGAAATTGCATGAAACATGTATGTAAAACTCTGAGTTTTGAAGATATTCCAGACAATTTACTAATTATCATATGAATGATAGTGGGTGTCATAGTACTCCCCGTAAGTTTCTTAATTGTTTCATCATAGTTCATCGTCTTTCAAAAGTTGTTTAAAAAGGCGATGAAACCCAATGAAAAATGTTCTTAATTTCTAAGAAACATAATGAGGCCATAACAAAATGAACACGTAACATGCATCAGATATAATAAAACTCAGTGAGGTTCTATGACGGATTTGCGTAACTACAGGCCTCATGTGAAGACCACTGAAACATGAAATAAGCATCATATGGTAGTTGGTCATGTTTTTGTTAAACCTAGCTAAAACATTGTGAACCATGGTCAAGCTATACGAAACAGATAGGAAACTTGACGAAACACGATGTAGGCGTGAGCAAGAGGAGATAGAGAGATGTGTCAGAGACAAATGCATGATTTAATCTTTGATTAAAGATGTGTTATGCTTTTTTGACATAAAAAAGAAACCTTCCAATATTATCCAACATTTTCAATGAAAATTTTCACCATTCAGTTTTTGACATCCTAGACAGAACTATCTGAACATCATACATCATATATCTATAATATTTGTCGATTCGTGATGGAGAACAACGAAACAACAAAAAAAATCAAGAACATAATTGTTCTCTCTTTCACAGTATCAGAGAGTTTCACGTTATTTTGATCAATTTTTAAAATACAAAATTTTATATACTACTTTGGTCTTATCCCAAAGCTCTTGTCACGACGAGCGCAACTGTTCAAACGAAGTGTAAATCGGACTTTTAGTTGAAAATGTATTAGTCATTTAAAATTTTGAAATGAAAATTAAATATATGAATTGTAGTGGGTGAGAGAGAATCTAGGTGAGATGGTGAGAGGGACAATGTGGGTTGGTTTCATCATAATGGACGAGAGAGAAATATGGAGTAACGCACACCAAAATATATACATATGACCTACTAGTCATCGCCTATATATTGGGTGGGGTACAAATTTAAGTCTTTTGCAGACATTTAATGGTGTACACTATAGGGCATAATACGATGCAACATGCATGGTAGAAAATCCGCTCTCGCTTTGCTTTGGCATGTGGTAACTGGCACCGCGAGCGGAGCCCTGTCCTGTTCCGTTTGATCCTTGGTTTGGTTGGCTCCTAGTTGTAAATGCGAAAAGGCCGGCACACCAACCCGCTGGACAAGACAAGCCTGCTGCTGCTACTGCAGCTGGGTCCCACCTAGAACAGGCGCACGGGGTCCACTTGCAGTTCCCTGATGTACCCTTGCTCATACACCAGTCAACCTTATTCTCGTTGTTGGTGACCAAATTAGTGGTTGGGTTAGCGACATGATCAGCCAGTGTGCCTCCATGACCATGAGTTAGCACAAGCACAACGAAAAGGGAAGAGAGGTGTAAAAAGGCGAAACGAGCGAACGAGTGTGCACGGGGAGGCTGCCGACTGCCGCCCCACTGCACTGGCTAAGGGTGCCCTGTGCCACCGGTTTCAGTCCACAGCTTGTGGCTAAGGAGTGATCTGATAATCAAGAAAAACAATTCAATTAGAGTGATATGTTAAACTAATCACCAGGAGTTCTTGTCTCACCGTCACCGTGAAGTTTCAGTGTTCCAATTTGATTTGGCATAGCTGGGCCCCCTTACCTGTAAGATATTTACTTGGCTCGCTATCCGCAAACGCATTTGGACTGCCGATCGGTTGGCCGGGAGGCAGCTCCGGCATAACGCTGCATGATCCTTTTGCTGCACCACGGGGAGAACCCCAATCATCTGCTAGTTGGGTGTAGCGTTGTGGGCATCCTTTGGAGCTGCATTTTGGATTGGGCCCACTTCCCAACCTCAAACCGCAACCTTCGAAGAGCGGTGGGTCGCCTTGTGCCGAACTATCAATTAATAGAGATCAACAAAAAGGTTTCAACAGCCTCATTATGTTAGCCGCTCGCACAATCTGGAAGGAGCGCAATAATAGGACCTTCAACAACGAATTTGCGCCTCTCCGGGTGGCAGTGGACCGCGTTAGAGCTGAGAGCCATGTTTGGCGTAGGGCCGGCGCTAAGGGCCTAGGCGCGTTGCTTAGGGAGCCTGCTAATTCACAATCAACCGTTAGGATGGTCGGAATCAACCGTCCAAACGATGGTGTTGGAATAACAATCTTTCCTATTATGAGTATCAGAAAATGCGGCGTTGTCACTATTTTGTTAAAGTAGATTTTAGCTTTCAACTAAATTTATACAACTCTCAACCATTTTCTATCCAAAATTTTCTGCAACTTTCAACTATCATACGATTTCATACAAGTTTCTAAAAAAAATATGCAACTTTCAGCTTGATTTTAATAGAAATCTGTAACTTTCAACTTAAATCATACAACTTTTAACCGGTGTCAACAAAAAAGTTATGCGACTTTCAACTATATTTCTACAACTTTCAACCCGCTTCAAACTCAAAAAAAGAAAAAGAAAAAACACACAGATCTGATCACCCCCTAGCTCGGACGGCGGCTTTGGTGGGGCATGGTGACGACGGTAGGGCTTGGGGAGTGGTTCTAGACGACGGAGAAAGAAGATAAGAGAAGAAGAGGCAGCGGCGGCGGCCACCATCGCCCTACCTTTGACATTTTTGGTGGCGGGTAAAGACTACACGCCGTGCGATCGACCACGAAGGAGCGTTTTCGGTTGCTTAGTTAGTCCAGAGGCTCTCGATCGCTGAGTTGTTTTGTTTCGTTGTATGTCTTTTTTTAAACCTTTGATCATTTTGTATGACATCTTTCTTCTTTCTTAATATAATACTGTGTGTCGTTACATAAAAAAGGCATAAATCTAAGCATCGATTTGACACACAAAGTTTACATAAATTTATAGAAGAACATAAGTATCTAAAAATATTCTAATAAATTACCTCCCTCTGAAAAGTGTTTCGAAATAAGCGGGGGAACGACCCCGTGCATACCTAAACTTAGAGGAACCAGAATTTTAGGATGCATAGATGATAAGGGGCCCGGATAGCACTAATATAAACAAAATTAATTGAAATCAGAAGGTTTGCAACGTCGTGTGTATGAAACTTGCCCACGAAGCGATCGAGGGACCATGACTCTTGCCAGTTTCCTTCCACCACTCTGCATGTCCTTGGGGCTCATGCCTCCTCGCCTTCACCGCACGACAACTTACCTCTACCGCCTGGTTAGTGAGCTAAGTGCACACAAGGAGAAACGGAAGCAGTATGCTTGTGCCATCGTGCGTTTATAGAAGAGGTAAGCGGTGCAGCAGATAGTGTAGCAGGTCTTACTCGGACACCGGTATCTAAAAAGAAAAGAGAATCCATCAAATATTACTGTAAATCAAATTCCATGAAAAATAATTACTCATACCTAGTAGATATTCTCTTTTACGTTCAATAAATATTCTACTACTCCTCTATTGTGATCTGCATGAGTGTTGGTCATAGAAAATCCTAGGGACAGCTTTGGAGAGACACTCTTCCTCTAGCTCTCGTTGCTCTTCTTTCACCGAGCTATTCTTGCTCTCATTTTTCCCACACATGCATGCTCTCTCTGCTCATCAGATCAAGCCCAAAAAGGACGGAGATTCATCATGGCTTGATGGACGGAGATGGGAGGTTCGGGGCAGGTCCCTCGTGTGGAGGTGCTGTCGCACGTCCTCGGCGGCGTCGATCTGGCGGCGCGAGCGGCTGCCCCGGCGGCTATAGAGGCAGCGTGCGGGTCCTGGAGGGTGTCCGCGTCCAGATGCGGGTCGGCGTCGAGGCCGGAGAGGCGGGGCCCCGCGCGTCCGTGGTTCGGTCCGTTCGGAGGTGCTCGGATTTTTCTAGAGTATAACATGGAGTTCATGTTCAGGGAGTATAGAAGATGGTCCTAGCTAGAAGAATGTCACTAGCTAGCTGTGTATGAACTGTAGACCGCGAATCCCTGCGCTCTGAACCGTTAGATTCGTCCCGATCAACGGCTAGATTTGCTTCTCAACCTTAGTAATATAATATATAAATATAAATACAATATATAGTACATTATATATATATATATATATAATAAGTTTGGAGCTTCCCAACCTTATATATATAATAAGTTTGGAGCTTCCTAACCTTAGTTTAAAATTGGTACACTATACAGTAAAATTATATATATATATATATATATAGTTTGGATAATATTACATGCAGTGCTTCTGCATGGTAAAAAAAAAGGTGTACGCCTGCAAAAACACCAGTGCGTTTTTTCAGTGTGATTAGTGCTCACTAATAACCAGAGACCTATTGGGTTCACGCTAAGCAAACGATTAGCTACTAAATCAAGACAGTAGCAGTCTAGCAAGTTAAGTTACCAAGGAGCCCAAAAAAGTCTTGAGTTTTCAAAAAAGAAAAAAAAACAGAGAAGGTCTTGAGCAAGCCTGATGGAGATTTTCCAGAGTTTGGCTACTGGGCTCAATTAGCAGCAGATTTTATATGAAATCAGAATGCCAAATTGTCTTTGGGCCGATTTAAAGCAGACCGGTGGTACTTCGATTGTCTGGGCTTAGCCTAATCGATCCTGGACGGCTTGGCGTAGCCTAAAATATTGCGCGTGGCCAACCTGAATAGGCAGCAGCAGACATGGAGAGCAAAAATAAGACATAGTGCGAATCTAGTCGAAAAAAATAGCAATGTAAATTAATCTAGTTTTTACATACGATCCCTCGTAACAAATAAGGCAAATTAATACTGTCAGGATGTGGCCTCTCATGGGGTTAATTAATCCAGTACTAGGTCAAAGTAAGTCCCAACTATTTGGTTAAAAGGATCTGGACGTCCTCAATCCTAGACATGTGGGCCATCAGCGAGGACATGGACGCATGGAAACAGCAGCGGTACTATGTGGTGCAGCGAACAGAGTGATCGACTCCAAGATGCTGCAAAGACCACGCACACCTCCCACGGACCAAGCCTACAGCGCTCAGTAAGTTACTAATAATTGTGCTTTACATCAGTCGTCAGTGTATGCACTGTGCTACACCACGCATGCATCGTGGCGAAAGGATGGCTACGGGGACCTCGAAGCCGGGCATGGCTCCAGCGCCGGCAACGGCTAGCTCTCCCCAAGGTAGATTATGGGAATCTACCGAGATCGCCTCCAACCACGAAGAGCATGAGGAACCTACGACATCGTGTCGACCGGTGGTAGGTGGTAGCTGCTTGTCGGCGAACGGCTTTGGCCCCAAAACCCTGTCGTGGTTCATTGCCTTCGAACGGCTGTCTCCGCCGTGGACGCTCGGTGATGCACTTTGTCAAGTGGTCACCGGCGGCTCTGGGTTGCCTTCTCTGGCGAGGAACGGGTGGAGCCAGCTCCGATCCAAAAATACCGTGTTAGGATTTTCAAACTGTTGCAAGTCATAGGCCCATCAGCATTTGGGCCACAACCCAACATGGGGGGTGAACGTGACTACATCTAGCCAGGTGGCTTACAACAATTAGTCTCACAATCGTTTCCACGAAAACCTAGCTTTGTGGCGGTGGTGAGCGGATGATACAGGGAGATGGACGACAATCTCGGCGATGGTGGTCGGACCTGCTGGTGGTGGCTTCGACCGTGGTCAGGCCCCTAGCGGCGCGCCGATGGGTCACAGCAACGAGGCGACCCCTAGCCAGGCAGGCTAGGGTGCGAATGCCGGCGGGATCTCCGCTGGTCTTTCTATGGGTGGCAACGCTGACGCCTTCGCCGGTATCGTGGTGCCGAAAACCTCCTCCTCGACAGCTTTTAGGCATGCAGATTTGGCACTGCACACGTACCCAAGCCGACTAGCCGGTTTTCGGTGCTAAGATCGGAACTGGGTTTACTGCAGGGACAGTGGAGCCTCAGGCCGGTGATCCGCGCAAGCCGAGGGCTCAGCGCACTAGAGGTTAGCTCGGGGATCGCAGTCGGGGACGCGGACGTGGACGTGGTCCTGCCGGCGGGGCTACCCAGCCATATGTTGGACTGGCATCCCAATGCGCCAGCCGCGTTGTTCCCTCAAACTCAAGCTACTATTGAATCTACAGACAAGGCTAAAATTAGTTGCACAAGATGCTTGAAAAAAAGGCACCTGCATGATGTTTGTGTTGCGGTTATGTACTGCGATATATGTGACGTCGAGCAAGATCATGTCAGCTCGCGATGCCCGCTGCTCAGGGCATCCAAGCCCATGGCAAACTTTTGCGGATATGCCGTCGGTGGTCCAGGCTTTTACCATCTGCCGACCGACAGGTCTAAAAATCCCGTCAAGGATGCCACTGCCGTGGCTAGAGTGCGCATCCATCGGGGGTACTTTGACAACAGAAATGGTCTGTGCAGAGCTACAGCGGGCGGACTCCAATCACATGGAAGTGGGAAGCTAAGCCGGAAGGGGAGAATCTCTTCCTTGTGCCGTTCCTCAATAAGCTCGAGTTGGAACAGCTGATATGCATTGGTGAGATTAAAGCAAAGAATCATGAGGGGGTGATTCTAGTCCTGGAAGCAAGGCATCACAAGAATGAGATCAAATTTAAGCTGCATAAATTTTGGGTCCAAGTGCATGGGGTGCCTCATGAAGCTCGGGATTACTTGTCAGTTTGCATGATTGGGTCAATCATAGGGGTGACTCAGATTGTCGACATGTTGAGCACCACACTACTGCAGATAGACCCTCTCCTGAACCCCCTCCACTGACGGGCATAAAAAGGTCCGTCGCTGGAGGGGAACTCCACCGACGGACGCAAAACAGCCCGTCAGCGGAGAACGCAGCAAAGAAGAAGGTGAGGAACACCACTGACGGGCGCCAAAACAGCCCGTCAGTGGAGATGAGCATGAGGTGGGATAGATGACGCGTCATTTCCACTGACGGGCCCTTGTTAAGAGCCCGTCAGTGGAGATGTAATCTCCACTGACGGGCAACGATATGGACCGTCAGTGAAATGTTGAACATATGACGTGCCAGTTCACTGACGGGCTCTTATATCCTGCCCGTCAGTGGATATGTTGTCTTCACTGACGGCTGTCTTTCCCGTCCGTCAGCGATATTTGTTGCTTACGTTGCTGATGAATCACTGACGGTGACCTTTTAAGGGCCCGTCAGTGGTGCTCCTTACTATAAAAACAGAGCACGGCCTCGCTGCTGGCCAGTGCTCGCGCGCCAACCGGCCAGCAGCGAGCGCCGCCGTCCCACAAGCTGCTGCCGCCGCCGCCGCCGCCCCCCTTCCCCCTCCCAACCCACAACCATTTCTTCCCTCTCCCCAACCCTCATCCTAAGCTCTAGAGGGACTAGATCTAGATCTAGATCTAGATCTAGATTTTGCTCCTCCTCTCACTCTCTCCCTCCTCATCCTCTCACTCTCTCCCACCCTCCTCATCATCCTCTCACTCTCTCCCACCCTCCTCATCATCCTCTCACTCTCTCCCTCCTCCTCATCCTCTCACTCTCTCCCACCCTCCTCCTCATCCATATTTCTAGCTCTCTCTCATTCTCTCTCTCATTCTCTCTCTCCTCCTCTCACTCCCACTCTCTCCATTATCATTTCTCACCAAAAAGATCGCTAGCGCTCGGTAATAATGCTCGCCAGTGTTCTTTTCATGTCGTATATGTATTTGATGTGATTTTCGGTTATCGAACTGATTAGTTTCGTGTCGTAGGTGTTGATCGATGGATCGCAGTTGGATGTACGACAACCGGGCGACAGAGAGTTGGGCTATGGCTTTGAACGAGTTTCTTGATGTCGCCGAACGAGATATGAGGGCAAAAGGTGGCACGAAGATTTGCTGTCCATGTCGCGATTGCAAAAATTTGGTAATGTTCGATACGAGAGGGAGGGTGACGGTACACCTGGCGCTTAAGGGTTTCATGTCAGGCTATACACGTTGGACATGTCACGGCGAGGAGGAGGAAGATCAGGTGTTACAGCAAGCTGCCGAACACGGAGATGACGAAGAAGACGAGGGGAGCATCGAACCTGACGCCGAAGGAGAAACGGGAAACAATTTGGCCGATATGGTGCAGGACGTTCACATGGTGGAGCAGGTGGTGATAGATCCCGAGGATGAAAGAGAGGCTGCTAAGTTCTCGAGACTAGTTGAAGACTCACAAATCCCGTTGTATACCGGTTCCGATCCAGAGCACACGCGTCTGTCGGTCACGCTGGAACTTCTAAGGATCAAGGCAGCCCACAACTGTCCGGACGAAGGCTTCGATGAGACACTGGCTTTTCTTGCAAAAGTTTTTCCGAAAAACAACTTGCTGCCTACGAGCACCGAAGAAGCCAAGAAGGTTGTCTGCCCTCTTGGGTTAGAGGTGCAGAGGTTCCATGCGTGTCCGAATGACTGCTTTATTTACCGCAAGGAGCACGAGAAGCTGTACAAGTGTCCCACGTGCAACACGTCCAGATTCAAGAGGGGTAGAAAGCAAGCCGATGATGAGGACCCAGTGAAGAGTGGCGCTCCAGCAAAGGTTGTATGGTATCTTCCGGTCCTTCCCCGTTTGAATCGTTTATTCGCTAACAAGAAGGAGGCAAAGCTGCTACGTTGGCACGCCGAGGGGCGGAAAACTGATGATGGAGTGATGAGACACCCTGCCGATGCTTCGCAGTGGAGGGCAATCGACGCCCAATACGATGATTTCGGAAAAGATCCGAGGAATATCAGGTTCGGTATGAGTACGGACGGGATCAATCCATTCGGCAACATGAGCAGCAGACACAGCACTTGGCCCGTGGTTCTATGGATGTACAACCTTCCTCCATGGCTGTGCATGAAACGAAAGTACATACACCTCTGTATTCTCATACAAGGGCCGAAGCAACCTGGGAACGATCTGAACATGTATCAACAATTATTGTTCGAAGAACTAGCTACACTGTGGGAACCAGGGGCCCAGGTCTGGGACGCATACGAAGAAGAGTACTTCAATCTGAAAGCGCTGTTGTTCACGACGGTCCAAGACTACCCCGCGTACGGATATCAGTCCTGCCAGTGTGTTCATGGGTACAAAGGATGTGTGAAGTGTTTGGAGTCTACTACAAGTTTACACCTAAAGGGATCCAAAAAAATCGTGTTCATGGGCCACCGAAGGTGGCTGAAACAGAACGACCCATGGAGGCAAGAGAAGGAATTGTTTGACAATACTGTTGAGGTCCGTTCGGCGCCTCGGGAGAAGACCGGGGTGGAAATCTATGACATCGTGAACACAATGCCCCCTGTTACGCCCGGTAAGACACAACCGTCTGTTCCCATGCAGGACGGCGTCTGGAAAAGGAAATCCGTATTCTGGGATTTGCCTTACTGGAGATTCCTAAGCACACGTCACAGCATAGACGTCATGCATGTTGAAAAAAACGTGTGCGAGAGCTTGCTTGGTATCCTGCTCAACATTTCAGAAAAGACAAAAGATGGACCGAAGGCACGAGCTGACATGGAATTCTTGGGTATAAGAAAGAAGCTGTGGGCTACGAAGCGAACGACCAAGTTGGGGACGGGTGCAGTCAGAATCAAGACGGACTGTCCCGCTGCTTGTTACACTCTCAGCAAAAAAGAGATCGTTAGCTTTTTGGAGTGCCTCCAAGGTGTCAAAGTTTCTTCCGGTTACTCGGCAAACATCGGGAGAATAGTTGACATGAAGAGTCACCGAGTAATTGGTATGAAGTCTCATGACTGCCACGTGATGATCACGCAGATACTTCCTGTTGCAATCAGAGGTCTCATGGAGCCGGAGGTCCGCAAGACAGTCTTGAATCTTTGTAACTTCTTCAACACGATATCTCAGAAGTCGATCTCCGTTACGCGTTGCCACAAGCTGCAGGAGGAGATCATTGTCATACTGTGCGAACTTGAGATGTACTTCCCTCCAGCATTCTTCGATATCATGGTACATCTCATGATCCATATCGTCCCGGAGATACTGGACCTAGGTCCCGTGTTCCTACACAACATGTACCCGTTGGAAAGGTACAATGGGGTTGTGAAGCGCTACGTTCGTAACAGGTCACAACCAGAAGGTAGCATCATCCAAGGCTATGTTGCCGAAGAGTGTGTCGAGTTCTGCACTGATTACTTGGCTGATCAAAAGTCCATAGGTGTTCCTGTTTCACGGCACACGGGAAGGCTCGATGGTGAAGGCCATGCACGCGGACAAAGGCCTTTACATGTCTACAATTCAGTACCCAGTAGGTCAGATGACTATGACAGAGCACATCTCGTGGTCTTGCAACACCTGACGGTGGTGCATCCCTATCTTTGGATGCACATGGTAAAGCTTAAAAAAGAGAACCCGAAGAAGGGAGAAGCGTGGCTCTCGAAAGAGCACAATGGAAAGTTCGCAACATGGCTAAAGAACTACTGGTATGAAAGGCCTCCGACAAATTTCGAAGAAGAGACGGTCAAAATGCTGTCACAAGAACCTGCGAGCAAGGTCCTGACATTTCAAGCATACGATATCAACGGATACACATTCTATACGGAGGCTCAAGACAGGAAAAGCACGTATCAGAACAGTGGGGTGACGATGGAGGCTAAAACCGGTAACCGTAAGGACATATACTACGGTGTTATCGAAGAAATTTGGGAACTGGACTACACCGTCACAAAGATCCCCATGTTTCGTGTCAGATGGGCGAAAAATATCCATATCGATGATGACAAATTCACTACCGTGACTCTACCTCCCCCGACATCTATTGAGTCAACACAGGTCAAAGCAATCAGTGCGAAAGATGAGCCATGGGTTTTAGCTAAACAAACCTCACAAGTCTTCTACATAAAAGACCCAAAGGCACAGAAGCGCCATGTCGTCAGAAAAGGGAAGAGGAGTATTGTCGGAGTCGATGGTGTTGTTGACGAAGAGGACTACGACCAATTCGACGACCCGGACTCCGAGCCAGAAGCCGTTGATAAACGCCCCATAAAAAGGAGAAAAGCTAGCAAGGATGCTGAGCCCTACGTCAGACGCAGTCACGCCGAAGGACTAACGTATACCACCAAGAAAATCACAATTCATGAGAAGATTTCCGAAGACGACGAAACCTAGTTATTTGTATGTGTGTGTACAAAAGTGTCTTGGTTTGAATGATTTCATGTAACGTGTGTACTTCTGTATGTGTAAATTGTGGATGAATTTGAAGTACTTACAAACCAATGTATAATCCAACTTCAATGAAATTGTCTACTGACGGGCGCTAGATGGCCGCCCGTCAGCGATTAACTAACCCTAACCGGCCGTGATACTACTGACGGGCACGTCACATGAGACCGTCAGTGGAGGTTCCTCTGCACTGACAGGTTATTCTGTACTGACGGGCTCCAATAATCCGCCCGTCAGTGGTACCCCAGTTATTATATAAGCCAAGCGCGGGACTTGGCGAAATTTTCGCCAAGTCCCGCGCGTTCAAAAGAACCAGCAGCGAGATCGACGGTTCGCACGACGCCGCCAGGCTGCCGCCGCCGCTCCCGAAGCCCCGGCCGCCGCCTCCTCCCGCCTCCTCGAAGCCTGCCGCCGTTCCCGAAGCCCCGGCCGCCGCCTCCTCGAAGCCCGCCGCCTCCTCGAAGCCCCGGCCGCCCCCGAAGCCCCCGACGCCTCCGTCTCCTCCCTTCTCTCCGGTGATTGTGCTATGACCATTTTTAGGGGATTTTTTGGTGTGTGTTCATGTATTGAGACTCGCCCCCTCCCCCCATTCCCCACTGTATAGGTGGTGGTGTGTTCATGTAGCAAGATTTGCCCCACCCCCGCTGTATAGGTTGTTGCTATTTCGTTTTAGGGTTCCATTCGACTGGGTATAGTCCATGACATACCTAACTTGCAACAAATAATAAAACAAAACAAAAAAGCATAGGGAACTTGATGTAGTTTAGCCAACCTGTGATATATGCCATATGGTTTTCAATCCAGTGAAGCAATGAAAACCCTGAACCTGTTCATTCGCTCTGAAACTCATATGAAACCATTTCCCTACTGACCTGAGCAGTTATATTTTGTATTCATGGTTATATACTATGGGAAAGCTTGATGAGTTTATGGTCTCGTTTGTGGTTGTTGAAATGTTTTGTGCTTATTTATGTTCTGTTGTGGCAAAATGGCTGAGGAAAATTTAGTGTCCCAGTTAGTAAATCATATTAAAACTTAACTATATACCTCCCAAGACACTGAGCTTTACTGTGGTGTGCTCTCTTTGTTATGCATTTGTAAGCCAAGATGAGATATTAGCCCTACTAACACGATCATGTTATATACAACCATGAAAAGCTTTCTGAGTTTGCATTGGGAACGAATGTTACCGGTTCACACACTGCGTTTTTTTAGACGAGTACTGGTTCTTTTTAGGCTTCTACCTTCTATTAGTGTGTAGTCTACTGCATTTATGTTAGTTGTATGAACCTATAGCTATATTTGATTTCAGCTTCACTCTTTGTTTTCAATATGTACATGTATATAAATATATGTTGGTTCATTAAGCTGGAAGAACAGATACTTCATTTATCTCAGCTTATTCTTATGATACCTTTTAGCTGAGAATAGTTTAGAGAAAGGTATAAATTTGATAAGAACAGATCTCATGCTTAATCTTGGCTAGCTTATGACGATGTTACGCATCTGAAGCATTTACTAGAATCTGATAAGGACAGATTATTACACTGCTGCCTATATGTTGCCTTTGGTTACCTTAATATTATGTGATGATGTCTTCTTGGTGGTCTCCTCCCTCTCCTACCTCTAGATTCTTCTCTGACGAAAAATGGCCGCCAGTAGTACTCCCACTGGGTCCCCGACCCGAGCAGTAGAGCCTGTTGATGACAGCACGGCCCCCCTCGGCGTGGCCGCACCGATCGATGCACCGACCCTGGAGGCACCCAAGCAATTTGCCTCCGAAGCGGACAAGGAACCTGCCCTCGAGCTTACCGAGGATCAACCTGTCGTAGCGGCCGTCACAGCTGGAGAAGAGCAATCTGCCTCGGAGTCCAGCTCTGGCTCTGCCTCCGGGTCAAGTTCCGAAGGGGACGAGGCGCGTGAGGAGGAGGTACCGACTCCAGCCCCGACCAGGTCTCTGAATAGGAGGAAAGGCAACCAGTTGCCAGACAAGACGTATGTCATCACCCGTGTCGACGACGTCAAAGACATTCCGGCGAGTCCACATAAGGCCGCTAAGACCTTTAGCAACGCCTGCGGGTGCTTAGTGCGCGAACAAGTGAAGATTACCTGCAAAGAGTTCGGCCAGTTGACGCAGTCCACGAAAGATACTCTCTTGAGAAAACTGTGGGACAAGTACCAGATACTTGCAGCCGACAAGGAAAGAGTCGAAGCGCAAGCCCTCAAAATCATGGCTAGGGCTCTGAAGACTTGGCGATACGACGCACAGAAAGTCGTAGACGAGGATTGGGACACCGAGATTAGTAAAAGATGGTCGAAGATACAGAAGGAAGACTGGGACGAATTCGTTGCTCAAATAAGGAGCCCAGAATTCCAAGAGAAGAGCCGGTGGGGGAAAGAGCTTCGCAGGAAGAACACCTTAGACCACAAGCTCGGCAGCCGTGGATATCTGGGGAAGAGACCGAAGTGGGCCAAAGAGGACGAGAAATTAGCCGCGGCTGGGAAAGCACCTCCTTTCGCGCATCTCAGGGAGCCGCGCGCTAGGGAGTACATGAGGGCGCTCACAAGGTCTGACCCTGTGACGGGGTCACCAATTTATGAGTCCGAGGAACTACAGGTGGTGGCCGACCGGCTGGTAACGACTCAACCAAGTCTCTTTTCGTACTTCATTACGTTGCATCTAAATACGTTGTCTTCTCATCACGTAATTTAACTTGCAGGCCGAACTGAGCCAGCAGCCTGGAAGCTCGCAGGACTCCGTCACGAGCTTCCCAAGATGGAACGATGATCTGGCGAAGGCCCAACAGAAACCGGAGCATCGGGGCCGTGTAGTAGGCGTCGGGGATGGCGTTAAATGGGATAAGGTATTTTCCCGAAACCCCGAGGGGAGCCGCCGCCCCCGGAGAGACAGCCAGGAGTTCATGGACAATATGTGGGAGCAAATGCGCGAGATTGCCGAGCAGACGTGGCTACGTATGCAGGTGGCCGCAGCGCAAGGCCAGCAGAGCGTGGCTCCCGCTAACCAGCCTCTAGGATGGAGCAGCTGCGCATCCACCTCGGACGGCGGCCCCTACTCAGTGAATCCCGTCGACAGCATCACCGTAAGTCTCGTCCGCTAAACGTGTCGTTATAGTACGAGCTGTTCTCATTGTCCTGACTGCAGTGCGGACGGCACGTCTATCCTCTGTTTCGCAGGAAGCCACTAGATGCACACTCACGGTGCAGATTCCTGGCATGAAGGTCCCGGTGGCGCACGGTCAGGTTTTTCCAACGCCGGAGGGGGCAGTCCTGCACTGTGTTCCTATGCGGGAGCACCATGCGAAGGTGCAGGTCGACCTCGTCCTCAACGACTACAGTGAGGTGTTAGTCCCTGTCCCCCCCGAAGAGGAGCTGACGAAGCTAGGGCAGTGCAGAAACTGCTTCATCCAGTGGCCCAAGAGCCAGATCACTATAACCGCGGCGGCCTCTCCTCACACGGGCCCCTCGTCCAACAACCCCTCTCCATCAATCGGACGATCTCCGTTGGGGCTCAGCCAATCACCCCCGTCCTTTAGAGACCTGGAGGACCATCTTGTCGGGGACCAGCACATGTCACCGATTTTGCGGTCCCCGGGAGTGTCGGAAAGGCCCTCCGAGGTTCAAGGCGACCCCCTGGATCAACCGAGGGGGAAGATTTTCTCTCCCGCCACGCTAGCTGGGACGCTGGAAGCAGCGTTGGCGGCAGGCAAGAGCCCGGAGCCGGTACACCAGAGGAGGAAAAGCAAAAAGAGACGGGCCGGCACCGGCGAGAAGGAAAGAAAGGAGCAGAGGCAGAAAACCTTATCCTTCTCAACATCGTCAGTAGAATTATCTACACGGAGCAAGGGCCTCTGGCGGTATGTTTACGAACCAGGTCAGGACTTGCTCCCACAGGATGAGCTGGACAATCTGTCGGATGACATGAAGACGCTGCATGAAGATTACCTGAAGATGTCCAGAGATCCTGGTACATTCTGCCAATATTGAAAGGTGAAGGTGCCAAAGGAATATAATTTTTTCATGCAACATGACCAAGACACCTTCGACATCAACTTTGAAGACCTTTTCAACTTGTACAACCTCTATAGGCTCGACACCACGCTGGTCAGGCTATGGGCTCTGTACCAAGCCCAAGAGTGCAGACGTCTTCGGGACAGTTATATTGGCATAGTCGATCCGATATGCATGAACGAAGGCTATGCCGGGACCCCAGACGGTCGAGGATTTCTTGAAGAATACCTGTCGCATGCATTCCTGGTTCATAAGGACAAGGACTGCATACTAGTCCCCTATAACCCTCCGTAAGTCCTACACTTAGCACCGTGGAGTTTATTTTTGTTTTTTACGTACATATCTCCACCTGCTTACGTTCAGTTGTTCACATTTACGCAGCGACCACTGGGTCCTAATTGCGATCGTTCCAAGCTGGGCCAAGGCTTTTTACTTTGACTCCTCGTCGAAAAAGACAGCGGACTTCACAAATATAGCTAAGATTCTGGATGCAGCTTTCTTCAGAGCCAAGTTCTCGGGGCATACAAAAATACCTGTAAAAGCGACAAAACTGGTACACCATTACAAGTTCCCTTGCAGAGTTCAGCCGGAAAATAGCGTGACATGTGGGTACTACACCTGCGCCCATATGGACCTCTTTGTCCGGTACAAGAACAAGCATTGGAAAGATATGAAAGAACTGAAGGCTTGGAGCGAGCTGGGAAGTCATATGTACGACTGGCGACAGGACTTTGCTCGCATCCAAAAAGTCTTCGCCAGACTCATCAACCTTGAAGTCATCAATCCGATGGGTGAATTCTACGCCGGCCCCCAATTTCTGAAGCCAAACTTAAGCGGGAATCAATAGAATCGTTTTTTCTGTAATTCAATAAACAATTGTTTCATACTTGTGATCGTCGTTCGAGTGTACATACTATATATGTGATTATAAATGTTATGCGATTAAGGCATTTGACTCTGTGAATGAATACTTCGTATAGTCTGTGATTAGGAATAATGTAATACTATAGTCTATTATTATGAATAATCTAAGTGTGATTATGAGCTAACACAAATCAATTTCGGTTAGCAGGAATACATACCGCTACTGGCGGGCTTTTATTACGCGCCCGTCAGTACTGATACAGCTAGGTGCCCGTCGACATATCTCTACTGACGGACACTTACGGACAGCCCGTCAGTGAAGGTATACCTCTACTGACGGGCTTTTATTACGCGACCGTCAGTACTGATACAACTAGTTGCCCGTCGGCTAGCAGGAATACATATCTCCTCTGACGGTCCCCTGGGCCCGTCAGTAGAAATAAACAGTACTGACGGACCCTATGCCCGTCAGTGGCGTGACCCCCTCCACTGACATTTCCAGGGTGACGGGCCCCCTGTCCGTCAGTAGAGGGGGTTTGGCGACCGTCAGTAGTGACCTGTTCTGCAGTAGTGCCAGAAGGAAAGGCATCGTGTGTTTGCAAGTGACTGTGGTGGAACAACTGATGATCCCACCCAAAGTTGATGTGGTGTTCGAGGATACCATGTACACTATTTTCTTTACAATGGAAAAATATGACAAGGATGAAGTTGTTAACACACCCAATGAGGATGACAAGGACCATGACAAGGGAACCCAAGAGGAAGATGATGAAATGCCCGATAAAGAGAATAAGAAGCCAATGAACCCACTAGTGCCATGCCACCATCGGGAGGGACGGGTGTCATCCCTATGAACGTGGCCAAGGGGAATGATTGGAATCATCGAAGACCAAGAAAATGCACAACTCAGCCCCTATCTCAAAGGTACGGCGGGCAGTCATTTTGTTAATAAATTTCAGGTGCTTGGAGATTTTCCGACGGATGACAGCGTGTAGGACACGGTCAGTGCTATCAGTGGTGGTGTAACCATGCTACCTGTTGCCGTTGTGCTTCCTATGATGGCACGTCACACGTGGCGCATAGTGTTACCAGGCTCGCCGACAAGGTCAATGGCAGCACCGGCTCTTGCAACGGCGCCTCCCACGCTATTAGCTGCACCCTTGACAGCTACTGCGGGCATGCCAACAGCTGCAAGTTGTAGAGTTAAGCATAGATGGGCATGCGAACACAAACGATGATGACGACAGCCCTAGCACCTGCAAAATCATTGGCAACGCAAGACTTCACATCTCTGGCACCTGCAACATATATGGAGTCACGGGACTCTATGCTGGCTGCCACACCATCTAATGAGGAGGCTGTGCCTACCGAGAATAGGCGCGAGGCAACCACGAGACGTGCTACGTCCCTAGGGAATGATGCCACACTGCCTACTGCGACGACAAGTGCGCTAGCTTATCGCGGTGCTAGCTAGGACAGCGTGTGTGAGGCTGCCAAGCCCGCCGCGGCAGCGAGCAAGGCTGTTGCTATGCCCATCGTGGCAAGCGCAAGGGCAGTGAACAATGCCGTTGACGGCAATACGGCTACGTAGCGTCAAGCGGAGGACATTGCAACCAGGCCTGCTATCGTGGTAGCGAGGCCGCAGTCGACCTTGCCGACGAGACCTACTTCTTCGACCACAACGATGACAACACCCACTCCACCAATTGTGGTGCCTGTATCGACCGCTGCGCCAGGCTCCGGGTTACACTGACGGGGCCTCGCATTTGCGGCTGCCCTGTCCACAGGGAGGGAGCACAGAACCAAGTCCATCATGACGCCAGTTACGAGCTTGGGTCTATGGTGGAGCGGGCGACTCAACACCCCGGTGGTGCCCCGTGGACCAATCCCGGCTGGTGTCGACTCAATTGCAAAAGCCATGCATCGGCAATCGGTACACAATTTGGACATGCCCACATGTATACCTTCCACTTTCAATACTTTTTCGGATGATCGTGTTGCTTCAAACGTAAATAACATACACATATCCTTGGGTACTAATGAAGGCGACGTGCAAGTTTCTGTTAAAACATTACAAAATATTGAGCTTGACCGACTAACACTTTCAAGCAAAAAACCAACTAAAAAGCTAACTGTTCAAGTTGAACTAGAAGAAGAGGAACATGACTTTGTTGATACCTCTTTTCTTAACAATGTATGCTGTCAAATAACCGGTGATGTTATGGATGAGGGAGATGAGCACTTATGCAGTGAACTCATAGCGTTTGCCCCCAAGAAAAAATAATAATCCAAATATGCATTAACAAAACCCTGCGTGGGTCAGCTGCCAACAACACCTAAGGCGCAGCCCAAAACTGCAAAAATAATGTCCCAACCGAGACGACCCCTAAGAGTACAAATTCTAAATGAAGGAGGTCTTTTGGAATAGTAGATGTCTTGGTGACTTGGCTAAAATCCGACTCATTGCAGAAAGGGTAAAAGAAGAAACATTTGGCTTTCTTGCTCTATTAAAGACTGGTAGAAGTGATTTTCCACATCAACTGTGATCCAGTTAAGTAGTGGGTGTGACTTTATGTGGCACTGCTTGTCTCCCTATGGGCGATCTAGCAGGATTATCCTCGGAGTTAACCAAGCCGTATTTGATATTGACTCAATTTCGAAGGGGACTTTTTTTGTCAAGTTCGTCTTACAAAACATAGATGGCTTCTAATGGGTGCTTGTGGTTATATATGGAGCAAATCAACCTCAGTTCAAGGAACAAATCCTCACTAAGTTGGTGCACTCATGTTGGCTCAAAACTTTCCCACTCGGTGGGGCACATTTTCACATCATCTGAAGCCAAAATGAAAAAAATAATGATAATTTTGAGACTAGATGAACTTTTCTATTTAATGCTATCATTGACAACTTATATCTGAGGGAAATAGCTATGTCTGGCTGCAAGTTTACATGTGCCAACTCAGTTGAGATCCCAACTTTCAAAAAGCTTGATAGAGTACTTGTGAGTACCAATTGGGAACAAAGGTTCCCGTTGGTAATGGTATCTCCTCTCGAGCGATTTCTTTTGGATCATACTCTACTTCTACACACAGGTGCCACCTCCCACACGGGCTACCAACCATTGTTCAAATTTGAACTCGTTTGGCTGCATTGTGAGGGTTTTCTTTTGAGATGGTGGCTGAGTTTTGGCATGGCGAACAACGTGGGGATACACCATTTGAGTGTTGGTAGGTTAAAAGCCGCCATCTTTGACAACACCTCACGGGGCTGGGAAAAAAATATCAGTTGAATGTACAAAATGGAGAAGTAGGAACTCTTGTGAATAATAGATGAACTCACGGACCAGTTCGCTGAACAAGAGGTGAGGGCAACTATTTTTCAAATGGAAAACAATAAAGACTGGGATCCAGATGGATTCCCCGCTGGGAAATCACCAAAGATGACTTAATGGCAATGTTTCATGAGTTACATGCCGGTACATTCCCTCTATTCAGTCTAAATTTTGGTACCATCACACTTCTACCAAAGTGCAAGGATCCAAGTGGCATCCAACAATATCGGCCCATTTGCTTACTAAATGTTAGTTTAAAATCTTGATAAAGGTAGGTACCAACAGAATTACTAGAGTAGCTAAAACGGTAGTGCATCCCTCCCAAACGGCTTTCATGCCCAGGAGGAATATCATGGATGGCGTGATTATTCTTCATGAAACTATCCATGAAATGCATAAGAAAAACCTAGACGGGGTCATCTTGAAAGTTGACTTTGAAAAGTCATATGACAAAGTCAAGTGTCCATTCCTGTAGCAGGCTCTAAAGATGAAGGGGTTTTCCCCGTGATGGTGTTCTTGGGTAGAGGACTTTATTAAAGAGGCAACTATAGATATCAAAATCAATGATGATATTGGACCTTACTTCCAAACTTGCAAGGGCCTCAAAAAAGGGGACCCGCTCTCTCCGATCTTTTTAACATGATCACCAATATGTTGGCCATTATTATTGAACATGCAAAAAAAATGAAGGACAAATACATGTTGTCATACCACATTTAGTGGATGACGAGCTATCAATCCTTCAATATGCCGATAATATGGTCCTTTTCACGGATCGTGATATTGACTAGGCAAAAAACATGAATCTGTTGCTTCCAGCCTTTGAGCAACTATCTGGTCTAAAAGTGAACTTTCACAAAAGCGAGCTATTTTGGTTCGGTAAAGCAAAGGAGTTCGAGGACTAGTATATGAGCTTATTTGGCTGTGAGCTGGGAAAATTTTATTTTCACTATCTTGGCATATTAATTCATTATAGAAAGCTTAGAAATAGTGATTGGAAGGGGACAGAAGAATGCTTTGAAAAGCGTTTAAGTAGTTGGAAAGGCAAGCACCTGTCCACAGGAGGGTGCCTAGTCCTTATCAACTCGGTCCTAAGCAGTCTACCCATGTTCATGTTATCTTTCTTTGAGATACCACAGGGTGTACTCAAATGATTGGATTACTTTAGATCCAGGTTCTACTGGCAAAGTGATAACCATAAGAGAAATTATAGACTCGTGCAGGCCGACCCAAATATCGAGGTGGCCTTGGCATCCAAGATTTGGAAATCGAGAACATCTGTTTGCGATGCAAATGGCTATTTAAACTGCTTAGCAAGGAGGGGGTTTGGCAGAATCTTTTACTTGGGTAGTAAACTATTAGCAAATGTCTCTAGAAAGGCTGGTGACTACCAATTTTTGCCGGGTGTAATGAAGGTCAACCGAATTTTCTTTACCTATGTGATCTTTCAACTTCAGGATGGTTCACAATTAAGATTTTAGGAGGATACTTGGCTTGACAACACCCCTAAAGCGTGCAATATCCAAGGCTGTATAACATAGTTCAAAAACAGCATGGCACCGCGGCTGAGGTACTAAGGCTGGACCCACCTAATATGTCTTTCAGACGAGCCATTGTAGTATTAAGCTTATTGGCCTTACATAAGCTTTTTACAAGGGTGGAAATAGTACATTTAACACCTCAGCGGGACACTTTATGATAGAATCTTCACCAAAGTGGACAATTCTCTGTCTAATCATTGTATAAAGCCTTAGTTCATCAAAACGTGCCCATCATAAATAGGTTGTGTCGATGATCGGTAAACTGCCGATCTTATGGTATTCGTGGAATGTGTATGTATGAGGGGTAGGGACCGCTAGGGCACAAGGCCAGAGGTATAATGGCAAGAAAAACATCCTTTTATACAGGTTCGGGCCTCCCTCAGGATAACAACCTTACGTCATGTTCGTGTATATTCAATGGAGAAACGTCTTACAAGGGAATCTGGAAGTTAGTGGCTATCCTGGCCTAATCGTAGACTAATCCAGCTAATTCTGCTACTCTCGACTCCTTCGAGGTGACGGGGCTTCAGGATCTGGATTGGCTTTCTAGATCTAACCTCCCTTGTCGATCTAAATTGACATGTCCTCCCCTATGAGACTACTGACCCTTTTGTAGGGAGTTCATCTAGTCGTACCGTACATAGACTTACGTCCGAGTAGGACTCTGGCTTCCTTAAACATTGGGATGAACTTTCTAGTTTAAGGGATATCTTTTCCTCCTTCTTAGAGGTTACCTTATCGTCCTGGGATCCTTACCGGATACGAGGTATACTTCGGTAATCCAGGGGATCGTATATCAGATACTTTCTAATATACGGGATACTGTACTATTCATTGTCAAGCCCCCCCATCAGTACGTGAAGTGAGGTCATGACTGTTCGGTAAAAAATCTGCCCTTCTCGGGAAGCAGCTCCGAGTAGGCAAACCGAGTAATCCTTATCGACGACTTTTCCGAGTAGGTACGATCTCTACCGAGTAGTCACGATATCTTTATCAGAATTAAAGCCTTTCTGATTTAATCTGATCCGTCGATCATGGACACGCGTTCGCCTAGCGGATTTTTGGGAAATCGAACCGTTGTGGCAGAAATTTCACGTGGTGATGAAAAATCTTTCCTTTTCTGTGCTACTGTTTCGGCTGACGTTAGCCACAACACAGCGTGCTTGTCGGGGTCATGGGTTTGTCAGACCCTCTTTTTTCCGTGCAACATCTCGTATGCGGGAAAAGCAACTGTCTGCATTAAATGCGATGGAACAGATCGTGCCGTTAACCGCGCTTGGTCAGGCGTAAATTGAAACATTTAAGAAACCAAGAGTTGGGGTTTTTGCCCGCATCCCTCTCCGTTCCTTTAGCTTTCCCACCGTCTTCTTCCTCGCGACCTCATCAAACCCTTCCGCTTCCATTGCCCCCGATCGATCGGTGAAAATGGGCAAGAAGAGCGCCGCGAAGAAGTCCCCTGAGCCCAAGAAGTCATCGGGGGATACCTCGGGTGAAGAACTCTCCGTCATCCCCGAGTTCGAAGCCTCAGTGATGGATTCCTCCGCCATCAAAAGGCTCGTGGCGGAGGAAGTGATTCTCCCAGAGGTGTTCGTACCTTTCCGGGAGGCCGTGAAGGAAACGGTTCCCAGGCCGGACACGAATTGGATCGTTATCTTCGCGGACTTCTTCAGGTGTGGACTTCAGTTCCCACCTTCGCATTTCTTCCTCCTCGTGCTCTAGTTTTACGAGATCGAGTTGATTCACCTCAACCCGAACTCGGTCCTGATGCTGGCGGTCTTTGCACATCTGTGCGAAGCGTACCTCGGCATCAGGCCGAACCTGGAGCTGTGGAGGTACTTCTACAACCTCCGCCTGATGAAGGTCAGCGGCGGAGAAGTCATCGGCGGCGCCGGGTTTCCGACTCCGGGAAGGGAAGAAGGACGCCTACATTTCCTCTTCCTGGAAGTCGTCATGGTCGGGCTGGCATTCTAGGTGGTTCTACTGCCAGCCCCCATCTTTCTCCGGGATTCATTACAGAGGCCTGGCTCCCTTCCCGACGAAGTACTGGGTGGAAGCCCTGAAGGAGACCAAGCAGCTCAAGGTCCTTGTCCATGACATCGCCAATCTCGCCGCCAAAGGCTTGTCGGCGTGGGACATCGCAGAGGACTTCCTTCGGCGGCGCATCAGCCCTCTTTGGTCAAGAGTTCATCCTGCCTGGATACTTCCGGAGGGTCAAGACCAGTCAAGGGACTTTGACACGGGTAAGCACCCTGCCCTTCCCGTGCCATTCTAGTCGGTGGGACACCGTACTTGTTTCTGACTTCTTTCGATTGTGCAGATCTGTCCCCGGGGGAGCTTCAGAGTAGGTTGAACAACCTATTCGAGCAGTCTCCCCAAGGTGGGCGGACGGAGGTGCCCTTGTCTCTTCTAAAGCTTAGCCCCGACAAGCAGAAAGAAGTCCTCTCACTGAGTTGTAGGCCTTTTACCTTGTCTGGTCCTGAGTCATCCGAGTAGTGATGTTAATAACCCTCGGGTTTTCTTCTGCAGCGACCAGGCCGCGGAGGTCCTGACTCGGAGGCCGAGCAAGCTGGAGCCCTGTGCAGGAGGAGGACATTGAGGTCCTCGGAGAGACCATGCCGCCCCCTGAGGAGGGAGTTGGAGGTCCATCCGGGGCCGAGGCGGCGGTGGAGGCTACTCGGGTGGATTCTTCTACCCGGGCCCCTTCTCCTTCGCCGAATCCCCAACCTCAGGTTAGAGCCCTCGCCTGACTAGTTATGTCCCGTAGTTTTCTTCAAGTAGAATAACAGAAGTGAACTTGTCGGACAGCGTGAGGCGAGTAGCCCTCCTCCAAGGGAGCCGTCGCCTCTTCCCCCGAATACTCGAAAAGGGGAGGCCGCGACAACAAAAGGAAAAGCGCCACCCGCCTCTGCTGAAAAGCGGGGTTCAGTTGTTTTGTCGAAGGGACCTCTTCCTCCGACGAAGCGTCAAAGGTAAGTTTCTTTTGTGGTCCTCTTCGGTGTTCTTTTTTTGTTTCTTGTCTTCGTGAAGGATTGATTCCGAAGTTCTTCTGATTAGGGTGACCATCCTTCCAACCGGAGTTCCGGCGGGGGCCGTCGTCGAGGAGCAGCCCTCGGCGCCAGGGCCGGTGGCAACCTCGGTCGAGCGGGTTGAGCCCCCTAGGCCGGAGCCATCGGTGCCAAAAGGAGTCGGCTTGACCTCCCTGCTACAGGCAAGTCGAAAAGTTAGTAGTAAAAAGTACAAAAGGACCAATACTAACCTTATTGTTTTTAGATCGTCATTTCCCAGATTCCTCCGATCGAGAAGGCTCAAGCTGAACTGGAGGCGAGCCGAGCGGCGAACGAGGAACTGAAGAAGCGCCTCGCGGAGTCTGGGAACTGGCGGGCGGAGAAGGATGAGCTACAGAAACGCCTCCGAGACGCCGAGAAGAGGTGGGAGGTGGCCGAACCTGAGCTCCAGGACTCGAGGGCCCGCTCGTCGGAGGCGGAGGCTTCTCTGCAAAGAAGTCAAACCTATACGTGGAAGCTGGAGGAGGACCTTGAGCGCACCCTTGGCACGCTCGAGCAGTCGCTGGTCGAAGCTGGCGTTGTCGTCTTCCCCCCGCCCTCCACATTCTGCCCGGCTGGTGGAACTCGTAGCTTCTGTCTCCCGACTGAAGTCCATCCTCGAGAAGCTTCTCGAGGACAAATTCCAGCAAGGCGTGCGGGATGCCTTGGCTTTTGCTCTGGCCCTTCTCCGGTGTAGGCACCCGGACTTGTCCTTAGAGGCTCTCGCGACTGATCTGCCGGCTGGCAAGGAAGAGGAACTCCTTGATGCTGTGCACGATGCTGCGGATGCCTTTGGCGATAGAGTCTAGGCATCTAGTCTAGCTAGGTAGGATAAGAACTTGTAACAAATAGTGGCTAGTAACTGTGCACTAATCATGTTTGTATTTTTTGTTCTCTTAAGTACTTATCTGCTTTGTGAAATGCTTGTCGGGCGCGAGTGTTTGTCGCAGACTTAGTCGAACTCATTGTCCTTCTCCCTTAACTTAGGATTTTCGAGCCGCACTGTTTTACCGATAACTGCGATCGATCAGGCCTTAGGTTTAGTCGAATGGAGGCCTCCGTGGCTCCTCGTCATCAGTAAACGCGATAAGAGGTCTTCGTATAGCTTCTCGTGATCGTAGTGACAACTCGTGTTTCCTTGTTGTAGAGATGTTGGACGTAAGTTAGTAAGTTCTACGTTTTTACCCTTTTGTTGATAGCATTACACTCCACCCGTGATACCTTCTGCTTAAAGCAATCGAGGGTGTGAATGAGCGTATGGGTTCCGTTGGTCTAGTTATACTTGTACCCCTTTTTCCTTCCTTTACTCGGGGTCGAGGATCGTTACCACGGAACTGGGGAGCTTAGGTCTGGTCAGGTGGGGGGCTCAGTGGCTTCTCCTGTCACCTGCAGACGCGTTAAGGGGTTTTTCTTGCATCCTTGACAGTCGTAGTGCAGAACCTCTTCCCTTTGTGCAGGTTGAGAAAACTAGTACTCGTAAGTTATACCAATTCGCCATATGCTTATCTAGCCCCTGACTGTCTTATTCAAGAAGTATCTCGGATAGGCAGTCTGAAAAAATAAATATTGAACTAGAGACTTGATACATTAATATTGTAAACTGTCTGAAGTGTCATTTACAAGCTATGGTAAGAAAAAGTATTCTAGAAATCTTAGAAAAAATAAACTAAGCCGTCCCCCCTTCTCCAGCATGTCGCTAGTTGCCCCTGGAGACTTCTGCCCTCTTGTCGTGACCTGCTGACAGAACTTGTTGAGTGCGCATGCTGGGCGGCGATGCTCGGAGCGTCTTATCATCAGTTTGTTCGCAGCTTGACGATCCTGGGGCTGGAGTCGATGCAACCTGAGACGTGCTGGGGAGGAGGCGACGGTCGTGCAGTCTTACCGGGGATGCTTGCACGGAGGACTCTTCTAGGGGACATGACTCTTTTGCTGCTGATACGGGCGACCTGGACCGGGCGACTCCCCCTGTGGAACCGTTGTCCTGCTGAGGGGAAGGCCCTATTTCCCCCGGTTCCGATTTAGTCGTGGAACTTCTTCTCTGACTTGGA
The DNA here is from genome assembly GCA_019208055.1 of Stipa capillata. NCBI lineage: Eukaryota > Viridiplantae > Streptophyta > Magnoliopsida > Poales > Poaceae > Stipa > Stipa capillata. Next base: position 107,142 of record JAGXJF010003994.1, read on the forward strand.
GGGGTACTTTCCGAAGTTGTCGCTCGTAGTTACGACGGGGGTCTAGTTAATGTGGAGGTGCGTGCCGTAACATTGGTATCCCAGCTAGAGAGTTGTTGCTGTTCGGCGGGGTCGAGGCTGCGCTTGTCGCAGAGCAGTGCTTCTTGAGGAAAGCTCTTTATCGTCAGAATGCCCTTTGGACCAGGCATCTTCATGCACTAGTAAGTATAGTGCGTTGCTGCCATGAATTTGGTCAAAGTCGGGCGTCCTAAGATAGCATTGTATGCCGTCTCGAAATTGACTACGTCGAACATGATTCTCTTTGTTCGAAAATTCTCAGGCGTTAAAAAGGTCACCGAGAGCATGACCTGCCCAACCGGCGTGGCCGACGAGCCTGGCACGATGCCGTGAAACGCCTGTGTCACCGTCTGGATCGATGAACGTGGCACTTGCATTGCGTCGAGGGCTTTGAATAGGATATTGAGGGAACTCCCTCCATCTATCAGCACCCGGGCTACTCGGCAGTTGTTAATCGTTGGTTCGACCACGATTAGATATCGTCCTGGTCGAGCACAGTTTTCGGGGCAGTCGGTTTGGTCGAACTTGATCTCGACTTCTGACCACTTAATGGCCCGAGGTACCTGCGGTATGCTCGCAAGGATTTCTCGGACGATCGCCTTGTATTGCCTTTTTGATTCATAGGAGGACGAGCCCCCGAATATGTGCTCGATAGCTCTGACGTGTCCTTGGAAAGGCTCAGGGGAGGAGTCGTCGTCATCGGGAGTCGTGTCCCGGCTATTGTTTGCGACCTGCGGGTTCTCCCCGTGGAGCTTCTCTTTCTCCTCCTTAAGATACTTCTTGAAGATGCGACACTGGCACAGATCATGCGAGTCGGTCTGGTGGAAATCGCACCAGAGCTTGGATGGCTTGTCGGAGGAAGTCGTTTGCTTGTCCTTGGGGCGTGGTCACCAGGTACGCTTTTCGGGGAGGTCGGCGAAGACTTCCTCGTTTTAGCTCTTTTCTCTCTATTCCCTCCGGATGGCTTCTTCTTGCGTTTCGACTTCTTAGAGTCGTCTCTGGTCCGGAGGGGAGAGCTGGTCGACCTGCCCTGTTGCTGTTTGATGTAGCGCAAGGTTTCCTCTGCACAAGCAGCTTTTTCGGCTAAGTCCATGAGCTGAGCCATGGTCTTAGGAGGATACATGATCAAGTCGTGCATGCACATCTCGTTTCGACTGCCCCGAGTGCGGATGACGTCCGAGTCGGTGATCTCAGGTATAGTGTTGTGGACAGCACTAAACCTTTTGGTAAATTCACGGAGCGTCTCATCTGACCTCTGGACAACTAGAAATAGGTCGTCCACTCGGCCAGGGCGGGGGTAGGTATATTGGAAGTTGCTGAGAAGCATGTCACAGAGTTGTCCCCATGAGTGGATCGTTCCCGGGGGCAGATTCGTCAACCACGTCCTAACGGCCCCTCTGATGGTTGTCGAGAAGTAGTTGGCCATTACCTTCTCATTTCCGCCTGCGGCCTTAATAGTCGTAGTGTAGATGGCTAGGAATTCTGAAGGGTTTGTGGAGCCATCGTACGACTCCAAGGCCCCAGGCTTGAAACGAGAGGGCTAGCGCACATGTCGGAGTTCTTGGGATAGCGCCTGGCATCCGTGGAAGGTTCTCCGATAAGGCGCAACCTCGCCACTATTCGGGGTCGGAGACCATCTTCGAGTGTTGGTGTGAGGTCGTTGATCTCTTCGGAGGAGAGACTGATCTTGCTGGTGCCTCTGCCTCCGGCGTTCGTTGATCTTATCGCGCAGGTCGATGCGTGGTTTCCCCTGTTGAGACTGGTTCCTGGGGTGACGTCTTTCCCCGTCTGACTCCTCCTGTGGGCGAGGGATACTCCTCTCGGTGGAGCTACGTGCCATGGACCGTGCCCGAGAAGACTCGGCTTGAGCTTGGGCCTGCTGTATTTCAGCCCCCAGCTGTTGCAGCCACTGCCGTCCTTCTGGCGTCGATAGGTCCGCTACCGGTGGTCTCGATAGCAGATTGCGCGCCTCGGCGAGTCTTCGAGCGGTTCGAGACATGTATTCCTCCCCCCTGGAGGTGTTCTTTCTGCTCCCGTTGGTCTAATCACGTTTCCTTGGGGAGTAGCCGTCGGGCTGCGACGTCGAGGACTCCCGTCTTGATCTTGTCTCTCGAGCTCTTCGTGATCACCTTCGATCGCGAGAACTACTCGAGAGTTTGGATTAGATGGGGTTGGGCTCCACTCCATCGAGTAGTCCTCATTGGTTACGATGTGAGTGGGTTCTTCATCGTATGGACGATCAGAAAGTGCAGGCGATAAGCCAGACATTGGGCTGGCTGCTCCTGCCTGGAGATTGTCAGTTGATACCAATCTCCCTTCGAAGGTCCTGGCGCACTCGGTCTGGAAGCGATCTGCGTCGCTGTCCGAGTTCTCGTCAGGGGCGTATTCTCCATAATCTACGCGATCTGTTACCGGGTATAGATCCATTGGGCCGAAGTTGTCGTAAAAGCCCTGGTCCGAGTACCCGGTGCGGTGTGTGACGGCGATCGTATTTCCCGCCGAACTTGCTTCTTCCTCCTCGGGTTGCACCGGGGAGGGCTGTGCAATCGGGGTTGCGGACTGATCGCGAGAAGTTGCACGTCTTGCTGACGTTGATTCTTCCTGGACAGCTTGAGCCGGAGAGGTCTCCACGGTCGGCGCCATCTGTCGACGATCGGTAAACCGCCGATCTTACGATATTCGTAGAATGTGTATGTATCAGAGGTAGGGACTGCTAGGGCACAAGGCCAGAGGTATAATGGCAAGGAAAATACCCTTTTATACAGATTCGGGCCTCCCTCAGGATAACAACACTACGTCTTATTCGTATATATTCAATGGAGAAATGTCTTACAAGGGAATCTGGAAGTTAGTGGCTATCCTAGGCCTAATCGTAGACTAATCCGGCTAATTCCGCTACTCTCGACTCCTTCGAGGTGATGGGGCTTCAGGATCTGGATTGGCTTTCGAGATCTAACATCCCTTGTTGATCTAAATTGACCTGTCCTCCTCTATGGGACTGCTGACCCTTTTATAGGGGGTTCATCTAGTCATACCGTACATGAACTTACGTCCGAGTAGGACTCTGACTTCCTTAAACATCGGGATGAACTTTCTAATTTAAGGGATATCTTTCCTCCTTCTTAGAGGTTACCTTATCATCCTGGAATCCTTACCGGATACGGAGTATACTTTGGTAATCCAGGGGATCGTATATCAGATACTTCCTAATATACGGGATACTGTACTATTCATCGTCAGGTTGCTATTGCGACTAAAGGTTCCTTTGAAGATTAAGATCATCCTTTGGTATCTACGATGTGAAGTGACTTTAACTAAAGGTAACCTAAGCAAACGTAATTGGAACAGCAGCAAAAATTGTTGTTTCTGTAGCAACGAAGAGACAATTCAAACACCTTTTTTTATCGTCCATTCATTCGTTTCGCATGACGGGTAGTAGACGCCGCTTCAAATTTGACACATCCTACTAGTATTGCCAATATATTTTGGAGCTAGTTAGACTAGATAAGTCAGGATTTTTTATCTCACTTAATAGTGGAAGCAGCGGTTTTATATTGGTCTATCTGGCCGTGCAGAAATAATATGATTTTTGACAAGCGAAAAATTTCTAATCTTTTACAGGTTATCTCTATGTGTACCAACTGGCTACGGTCATGATCGGTGCTGCAGCGATAGAGACACCTAGCAGGGCCGAGCCGGCAAAATCAGGGGCCCTGTGCCAAACTCTAAATTGGGGCCTACCTTACTAGAAAAATAAAACTATAATAATGTATAGGGCTATAGACCATAATGTCTTATATAGCAATGAGATATATCAAGATCATATACGTGTTCAACGCTTGGTTGCATAGTCTTTACTTGAACAACATCATTCTTTTAGTGTTCTTTAAAATGAAATCTTCAATTGATGCACATGTATACAAAAGATGAAAAGAATAAAATTAGCAACAAATTATTGCCTATTGGCAACTGCTAGGGACTTATATTCATGTACAACTTGACTGTACATATATCCCGTGCACCTAATTAAGGAGCCCATGATGAATCGATTGATCAAATCAATGTACGCACATATAGTTTGAATAGTGAGAAGCGTGTTTGGATAATTGGATTACTCACTCGAACTGCTCCTGGAGCCTTGGTCGTGGGGCTGGCCGCTGGCGCAGGGGGCCGAGCCGCCGAGGGGATCGAATGATCGTATCGCGCGGACTTGCGGAGGCGCGGAGCCACGGACGAACCGGCGAATAGCGGAACAGCCGATCAGACGAAGAAAAATAGAAGACGAACTGGCGAAGTGCTGCTGGATCGCCCGTACGTATCGCGCTGGCGCTGGAAGCCGTGTAGAGCCCCTGCATCGCGCGCTACGCGCTGCCGTGCAGGGCTGCTCGTGCGTACTGCGGCCTCGTCCAGCAGGCTGCAGGTAGCAGCACTCCAGCGGCAGGGGCCTTTCTAAGTGTCCAGCGGTCTCCAGCCCAGGCGGATTGATGGGCCAGTGACCTATGGGCTGAGGCGCTGAGCAGCAGTGCTCAGAAATTGGGGGCCCCCGGAAATTGGGGGCCCTGTTCCGACGCATGGGCTGCACGCCCACAGGCCCGGGCCTGACACCTAGGACGCTGTGATGGCAGTGTGCAAAACTCTAAAGGTGGTCATCAGGGAGCTCTTCACTCTCTATAGGTGGCAGTTTAGCAACATGCTCTCTTGGTCACTATAGCTTTGCCACCTTTTTATTTTACTCAGCTTATAGCTTGTCTTTTTAAACATCAATACGACAACGTCTTGTAATAAATATAGGTTATGTGCATCATTTAATACAGATATCGAAAGTTTATTCTTTTATTATCTTAAAAAAATGCACTGTGCTACACTGCATCTCCACAGCGGCATCAACTGAGCTACGCCATTTCTTGAAAGCACCATGCACAAAATTAAAACCGTCAGCGATTCCTAACTAACGCGTATCCGTATATTAGAAGCTCATTACCTTATTAATAAATTATTCCTTGGTTTTATCATACATCCACTTGCGGTAGCGAGCGTGTGAGAGGATTCCAGAAAAGAAGATGGAAATGGGTAAGGTTTATGGTAAGATCAGGTAGCCTTTATTATTAGTACTGCTTTGTAGACCATGCACATAAAGGCAGGGATAAGCCTGCCATCGATCACCAGTTCACCACTATGAAGTGACGTTGTGTGCTCATCAATCATATAATCTATTAAAAAAGCGCCACTTCTGTTGTGGTGTACAAAAGAAGATCATGTAGCTATTTGATATGGACGATCTAGGGGGCCGCACGGACGCAACATATTGGTAGGCGCAACTAGTTGCAAAAGATCCGCCTTATCAATCACAACCATATTGACAGTCTCATGCACTCTCACTTGATAATCCCGCTCTTGCACTTGGTAGAATAGGAAACTTTATGTCGAATTTTTGTCTTTTCTTTTGTTGAATGTTTGTCGTTCAAGAGTATTGAGCCCGGTGGTAGAGTTGGTCCTACATTGTAGCCCATCTTGCATTATATATTGCACTACCTTTCTATCCTTCTATATGTGCGCTCATTCCTGATAAGTAGTCTGAGCCTAGCTTTAATTGAACTAGCTGGAGGGAGGGTACTGTGCAATTCATTATCTGCTCACTTGTTCATGATTGCACTAAAATGGTCCTTTGTAGATGCCTAAGCCTAGTTTTAGCTTAGTTAGCTGGAGTGCATTTGGCATGCAAATCCTTATTTGTAGTTTTTATTATCTCTTGTACAGAAGAATTAAAGGACTTACTCTAGGATTTGTAGTTTTGTGGCTCCTTTCATCCGCGGATAATGTTTCTTATCTGGAGCCATTTCCACTAAGAAACTTTACTGTTCTTGAGGTTTTATATATTATATCCACTGCTACCAGAAGTGGAAATCACCTGGATTACTTCAAACCACTACGTAAGTGTGCATGCAAAGAAAATGATTTTTTAGAAAATCTTAAATAGTCGTTACTACAACAGTACAACCATACGAATAAACAGGCGACAAAACAACAAAAAGAGATAAGCAGCAAGGCTCATACTGGATACTAGGATCAAGTAAAATAACTTATCCCCTCCGAATGCAAATTTAGGATTGGCATGAAAGAACTATGCACAGCCTGCCTGTCAGAAAACATAATCTAATTAAAGGTGACCAGCGGAATTGTCAATTGTGTCGAAAATGAACCGGTTTGAGTGCGGACTATCTGTACCGGCCTACGTGTTTATGCACACCGGTGTTGTTTTCTTTAAAAAAAATAAAAGCCACTTCGAATTTTCTATTAAAAAAAAGAAAAACACGTAAGCATACATTGTTGGATGAAATTATGAAATACACATTCAGAGCAAATAATTAATATTCCATTTATATGTTGTAGAAAAAACAAGGTAGGAGGGTTTAAAACAACAAGCGTGATATATACGATTTGTCTTTTACGGCCCACAAATGAAGAAAGTTTTGACCCAAATTTCGCAGGTTAACAAATCATCCAACATTATATATCTGCCAAGTTCTGTAGAAATTTTCAAAACTTAGAAGTGGTTTTTTGACCTAGCTGCATATACAATTGCATTCATCTCAATATTTTTGCATCACTGATCTACAAGCAAGGAAGTAAAACGAGGTAAATTTGCACCTGTGTTCGTCTCGATATTTTGCGTCACTGATCTATAAATAAGGAAGTAAAACGAGGTAGATATGCACCTAGATTCATCTTGACATTTTTGCCCTCAGTGACCTACAAGTAAGGAAATAAAATGAGGTAAATTTTAAAAAAATTTGAACTAAACTAAAATTCGGCAAAAAGGACAATAAACAGAGTATATCAGCATCTTGCTCCATTCCTTTACTTCTACATTACATGGTTCAAATCCCTTCTCAACGGAATTTCTGTTAGAATTAATGGGCTAGACCCAAACTAGTTCTACATTTAATTCTAGATAAATTTCAAAGGCCCACTCATACATGGCAAGAGCTAGTGGCTTTAGTCACATATTACTAGTTGAAGTGGAGAGAGACCATCTTATAAGGAATGGTGCTCCACACCTCTCCAAAGCAATGTGAGGAGAAAAAGAGAAACACCACACGCACGCGCTCGCTCGCCTCACCAAGGCGTGGCGAAGGGCGCGCGTACACGACATGCGTGTGAATGGTCCGGCAAATTCGGATTTCCCAATGGGCCCTAGCGCAGTACTCTTTTGCTAGTACTTGCGTCCAAATCAGATCCGAAGTCGTTGCGGCTCGTCTATAAGAAGCCCTTTTCTTCCAGACGAAAACACACCGAAAATCAATCTGTTCTCTGTTTTTCACCCGCGCTGCGCCGTCGTCCAGATCTTCTCCATCCCATTCCTCGGCGTGCACCGAGCGACGAGAGAGCAGGTCTCCGAAACCCTCCGCTTTTGAGATCCTGTACGGGAGAGAGCAAATAAGGTTTTTGGGAAGCGCCTACGCGACTGCTCGCTGCTGTACGATCTCCTGTGATGCGTCGAGCTCTTCACGGCATCGAGTCATACTGCATCGCCTTCATCGCTGCGACGCTTCTTCACATCTCCGGTAATACTCTGCTTCCGTAGATGGAATTGATGACGATGTTGCTCGCTGTGCTGGTGATAATCTGTGATCTAGATATGTGCTGTGATGTAGTTCCTATGCTGCTGATGATGTCTAGCTTTAATTCACTGTTTCTAGTCATGTTAAGTCTTCGGCTTAGTTTCATTATATTGCCTAATTATCCAACATTCCAAAAACCTTATAGGCATTTAATGAATATGATGAAAGTTTCTGGTCTTGCCAATGCTATTAAACCTGAAAAATTCACGGGAGCGAATTTTAAGAGGTGGCAGACGAGGGTAACACTCTGGCTCACGGCTATGAATGTGTTCTAGGTTTCTGAAGGGAAACCAGAAAAATTCGCATCAGCTGAGAAGGAGAAAGAGTTTGCCGATCTCACCACTGTGTTCATAGACTGTGTTCTGAGTGTGCTCTCCGACCGTCTCTTCGATTTGTACATGCACATGAAGAACGCGAAGGAGCTATGGGATGCACTTGAGAGCAAATTTGCTGCCTCTGATGCTGGCAGTGAACTTTATTCCATTGAGCAGTATCACGAGTATAGAATGGTCGAAAACCATTCTGTGATAGAGCAGGCTCATGAAATACAGTTCATGGTGAAAGAACTCGGACACCTTAAGTGCCAATTACCTGACAAGTTGTGGCTGGGGGCATAATTGCCAAGTTACCTCCCTTGTGGAGAAACTTTGCCACATCTCTGAAACACAAGAGGCAAAATATTTCAGTAGAGGATCTAATTGCATCCCTTGATATGGAAGAGAAAGCTCGGGCGAAGGATGTGCACTTAAAGGGTGGCGAGAGTCATTCCAATGCCAACATGGTACACAAGTCTGGACATGGTAAATTCAGGGGAAAGGGCAAGGCCGTTCAGACGACCAACTTCAAGAAGAAGGAAAAGGAAGACCAAAGGGTGCTTGCTTTGTGTGCGGTGAGGACACCCATTGGGCAAAGAAATATCCTCAGCGTAAAGGCAAGAAACCACAGCAAGGACAGCCTAAGACTATCAATGTGACCATATGCGAGGAGAACAATGCAGAACCATCAGGGTATGGTAAATCATCTATTGTTCTTTCAGTTTGTCATCCTACTGATTGGTGATTTGACAGCGACGCTAATGTTCACGTGTGTGCTGATGCTTCCATGTTTTCTTCTTATCAGATCAACCGAGTTTCTTTCGTACTAATGGGAAACGGGTCGCATGCTCGTGTTCTTGGTGCTGGCACGGTAGATCTGAAGCTTACTTGGGGAAGATCGTGCAGCTGAAGAACATGCAGCATGTCCCCTCAATAAGCAAGAACCTCGTTAGTGTCTCCTTTCTATGTAGGGATGGGTACAAGTTGGCGTTTGAGTCGAATAAAGTTATTGCGTCTAACTTTGGACAATTTATTGGAAAATGCTATGATTGCGAAGGCCTGTCACGCCTTTCTCTTTCATATTCCTGTAATAAGACTGTGAACGAAATTTATGATCCAGTTAATGTTAGTGAAGCTTCTGCTTGGCATTCACGTTTATGTCACAGAAATTTTGGTTGTATAACTCGGCTATCCAGTTTAGACATAATTTCAAAACTTTCCATTGTCAAAGGTTCAAGGTGCCAATCTTGTGTGCAAGCTAAACAACCTCGCAAGCCCATAAGGCTGTGGAGGAAAGAAATTTGGCACCATTAGAACTCATTCATTCAGATCTTTGTGAAATAAATGGTATGTTGACAAAAGGGGGAAAGAAATATTTCATGACTTTGATCGACGATGCTACTAGATACTGCTATGTGTACTTACTAAAAACCAAAGATGAAGCTCTTGGTCACTTTAAAATCTATAAGGCTGAGTTGAAAATCAACTAGAGAGAAAGATAAAAAGACTTAGGTCAAATCGTGGTGGAGAATACTTTTCTAATGAGTTCAATTTATTCTGTGAGGAACATGGTATAATCTATGAGAGGACGCCTCCCTATTCACCCCAGTCGAATGGGGTTGCCGATAAGAAGAACCGCACTCTAACTGATTTGGTTAAAGCCATATTAGACACTGCGGGTTTATCCAAGGCATGGTGGGGAGAGGCTATATTGACAGCATGTCATGTCCTTAACAGAGTTCCTGTAAAGAATAAAGAGATAACTCCATTTGAACAATGGGAGAAGAAAATGCTATCACTTTCTTACTTGCGCACTTGGGGTTCTTTGGCGAAAGTCAATGTGCCAATAACCAAGGAGCGCAAGCTTGGACCTAAAACAGTGGACTGTGTCTTTCTAGGCTATGCTCCTCGGAGCGTTGGTTATAGATTCTTAATAGTGAAATCTGGAGTACCTGACATGCATGTCGGCATAATCATAGAGTCCAGAGATGCTACATTCTTTGAGGATATTTTTCCTATGAAAGATATGCCTAGCAATTCTAGTCAAGAATCTGCTGAAACTCCTGAAACTGCCATACCAATTGAATATCCTGACCAAACACCTGAGCAAGATCCTGAGGAGGATAACAGTGTTGTTCCTAGACGGAGCACGAGACAAAAGATTGAAAAATCCTTTGGTGATGACTTCACTGTATAGTCATCACTGTGTACCTTGTGGATGATACTCCCAAAAACTATTTCAGATGCATATGCATCTCCTGATGTAGAGTACTAGAAAGATGTAGTCCGTAATGAAATGGATTCCATTATCGCTAACAAAATTTGGGAGATCACTGAGCGTCCTTATGGGTGCAAACCAGTTGGATGCAAGTAAGTGTTTAAGAAAAAGTTTAGGCCTAATGGTACCATTGAAAAGTATAAGGCACGGCTTGTGGCCAAGGAATATACCCAAAAGGAAAGCGAGAATTTCTTTGATACTTATTCACCTATTGCTAGATTGACCACAATTCGGGTATTACTGTTTTTGGCTACCTCACATGGTCTTATCGTTCATCAAATGGACGTAAAGACAGCTTTTCTTAATGGAGAGCTAGATGAGAAAATTTACATGGAACAGCCTGATGGATCTGTAATAAAAGGTCAAGAGAGTATGGTGTGTAAGTTGTAGAAGTCTTTATATGGTCTAAAACAAGCGCCTAAGCAATGGCATGAGAAGTTTGACACAACTCTACTATCTGAAGGCTTAACAGTCAGTGAAGCAGATAGATATGTGTACGTTATAGTGGGAGTGAAGAAGTAATGATGTGTCTGTATGTATAACAAAATAAATGAGGTTAAGTCCTTTCTGTCTCAAAGTTTTGACATGAAAGATCTGGGATAAGCTAATGTGATTCTAAACATCAAGTTGATCAAGGGTGAGAATGAGATCACACTTTCACAATCTCATTATGTGGAGAAAATGCTGAGCCGTTTTGGCTACTTAGAGAGCAAACATACTCCAAAACCTTATGACCCTAGTACGATGCTTCGAAAGAATCAGGGACTAAGAAAGGATCAGCTGAGATATTCTCAGATCATTGGGTCACTCATGTACCTAGCTAGAGCTACTCGTCCTGACATCTCCTTTGTTGTAAGCAAACTGAGCCAGTTTTCCTCAAATCCGGGGAGATGACCATTGGCGTGCTCTTGAATGAGTCATGTGCTACTTGAAAGGTACAATGACTTATGAAATTCACTATTCCGGGTATCCTGTTGTACTCGAAAGGTATAGTGATTCCAATTAGATTCCTGATGTTGGAAATATGCCCTAGAGGCAATAATAAATTGTTATTATCATATTTCTTGTTCATGATAAATGTTTATACTCCATGCTATAATTGTATTAACCGGAAACATAATACATGTGTGGTTTTATAAACAACACCGTGTCCCTAGCAATGCCTCTATCTGGCTAGCTCGTTGATTAAATGATGGTTAAGGTTTCCTAATCATGGACATGTGATGTCGGTTAATAACGGGGCCATGTCATTAGGAGAATGACATGATAGACAGACCCAAATTAAGTTAGGCAATTCGATCACGTCACAAAGTTCATATTGCATAGCTTTCCATTGTTAAATGTTCCGATCCTTAGACCATGAGATAATGCCGCTCCCTGGTACCGGAAGAATGCTTTGGGGGCATCAACCGTCACGCCGTAACAGGGTGATCATAAAGGTGTCTTTCAGGTATTTCGGAAAGTACTTGTTGGGTTGCATGTATCGAGAGTGGGATTTGTCCATCCATGTGACAGAGAGATATACTCTGGGCCCACTCGGTAAAGCACATTCTGTATCGCTTGCAAGCACGTGGCTAAAGAGTTGGTCACAGAGGATGTGGCATTACGGAACGAGTAAAGAGTACTTGCCGGTAACGAGATTGAACTAGGTATGGTGATACCGACGATCGAATCTCGGGCAAGTAAAATATCGCGAGACAAAGGGAATGGAATATTCGACATCGTGGTTCGAACCGATAAAGATCTTCGTTGAATACGTGGGAGTCATTATGGACATCCAGGTCCCGCTATTGATTATTGATCGGAGAGGGTGTCTCGATCATGTCCACATATTCCCGAACCTGTAGGGTCACACACTTAAGGTTCGTTGACGCTAGGGTATAAAATGAGATATTAATATGGTGAGACCGAAATTTTGTTCGGAGTCTCGGATGGGATCCAAGACGTCACGAGGAGCTCCGGTGGTCCGCAGATAAAGATTCATATATGGGAAAGTACTTTTAGGGTTCCGGAAAAGTTCGGGATTTTTCCGGTATCGTACCGGGAAGGTTTTAGAAGGTTCCGGGGGGTCCCCGGGTGGGGCCCACTTATCCCGGAGGGGTCCACATGGACCAAGGGTACTGCATGAACAGTACACACGTGAATAGTGTCACGTGAACAGTAACCCCCCAAGGGATAAGATCAAATCCCTTAAAAAATAGGAGATAAGATCGAAAGGGGAGGCTTTACTTGGGGGAGGGTACTGTTCACGCGCGTACTGTTCACGCGTGTACTGTTCACGGGTACTATTCCTCCTCCTCCAAGTTTCCTCCTCTATATAAAGGAGGGGAGGGGCAGCCCTCCGGGTAGATCCATCCCAGCCGCCGCCTCCCTCTCTCCCATCTCCTCTCTCTCGTGCGCAGCGCTTGGCGAAGCCCTGTCCGCGGAGAAACCCCACCACCTCCACCACCATGTCGTCGTGCTACCGGAGTTGATCTCATCTACCTCATCTCCCGCCTTGCTGGATCAAGAAGGAGGTGACGTCTTCGAGCCGTACGTGTGCACATCTCGGAGGTGCCGCTCGTTGCGGTGCTTGATCGGATTGGAACACGAGGAGATCCCTCTCGCGGCTGGGAGGTATAACCTAGCTGCGGGAGGCTGCGGGCTTCATCGACAACGGTCAAATTCTCCGCTGCGTTGACGTGTTCGTCGAGGGTATGTAGATATGATCTGTCTCTCGTTGCAAGCTTCTTCTAGATTGGATCTTGGTTTTCTAGATTGGATCTAGGTTTTCGTTTGCATCTCGTAGGAAAATTTTTGTTTTCTATGCTACGAATCCCATCACCTGATGCTAATGAGATCAAGGCTACGAGTGGATATGTGTTCACTTTTGGCGGTGTTGCTATCTTATGGAGGTCTTGCAAGCAGACCATATTGACGAGGTCAACGATGGAAGCAGAACTTACAGCATTAGATACAGCCATCGCTAAGACTGAGTGGCTGCGTAAACTATTGATGGATTTGCCAGTTGGAGATAAGCCTATTCCAGATATTCTCATGAACTGTCACAATCAAACAGTTCTCGCTAAAGTGAACAGTGCAAAGGATAACATGAAATCCTCGAGGCACGTGAAAAGGAGATTGAAGTTTGTCAGAAAACTAGGAAACTCCGGAGTGATAGTCCTGGATTACATTCCAACGGCTAAGAATCTGGTAGATCCTTTCATAAAGGGTTTATCACGGAATGTGATAGACAATGCATCGAAGAAGATGGGAATGAGACCCATGTGAATTATACCACGGTGGCAACCCAACCTATGTGATCGGAGATCCCGTGAAGTAGGACCTGGGAAGAACAAACTGTTTGGTTAACTGAGAGAGTACAATTTTTAACCCACTCCAGTGAAGATGCCGTACTCTCATGACTGTAAGGCAGGATGACTTTGTCTTAATGTGTTCTGTGGCTCTAACCAGCAAAGATGCCATCCTACATGGTATTCTTAAAGAACACACCTAAGTGAGCTAGACTGTTAACATCGCAGTTTGTGAGATTGGGTACTCTCTAAGAAGCTTATGAAGAAACCAAGGAGTATGATGTATAAGCTCTACCGAGGGGAAGCCTTTTGGCGGCCTAGTACTGGTCAAGAATTTAAGTAAAACTTACTTGCACAAAACTGTCAATTCAAGGCTTAGTCCATTGCGTAGTTGTGGATAAGTGTAGCTTGAAGTTCTATGTGGAAGTTTAACCTTGATAGGTCTCCACTGGAAAGACTAGTATATAAACAATGCGTTGGAACAACAGAGAAACTTCATGTGCCTCTAGGATCTAGTGGGGGAATGTTAGAATTATGGGTTAGGCCCAAACTAGTTCTACATTTAATTCTAGATAAATCCCAAAGGCCCACTCATGCATGGCAAGGGCTAGTGGCTTTAGTCTCATATTACTAGTTGAAGTGGAGGGAGACCATCTTATAAGAAATGGTGCTCCACACCTCTCCAAAGCAATGTGAGGAAAGAAAAGAAAATACCACACGCGCGCACTCGCCTCGCCGAGCGTGGCGTGGCGTGGCAAAGGGTGCGTGTACACGACATGCGCGTGAATGGTCCGGCGAATTTGGATTTTCTAATGGGCCTTGGCGCAACTCTCTTTTGCCATTTGTTTTGTCATACGATTTTGTATAAGGATTCAAATCGAGTTCGGATCGTGCGCAGTACTTGCGTCCAAATCAGATCCGAAACCCTCCGCTCTGAGATCCTGTACGGGAGAGAGCGAATAAGGATTTTGGGAAGCGCCTACGCGACTGCTCGCTGCTGTACGATCTCCTGCACTGCGTCAAGCTCTTCACGGCATCGAGTCGCACTGCATCGCCTTCATCGCTGCGACGCTTGTTCACATTTCCGGTAATACTCTACTTCCGTAGATGGAATTGATGACGATGTTGCTCGCTGTGTTGGTGATAATTTGTGATCTAGATATGTGTTGTAATATAGTTCCTATGCTGCTAATGATGTCTAAATTTAATTTACTATTTTTAATCATGTTAAGTCTTTACATTAGTTTTATTATATTGTGTAATTATCCAATAATTTCTTGGTTAAATCCAGTCAACCATATTTTGTGAAAAACTTCGCACCCATTACCATTCTACTACAGTCCTATGCCATCCTGGGTTGTCTTTTTACGGTTTGTCAGTTGCTTATGTCTGGCGCTCTTTGTATCCAGCTGAAGTCTATTTGCTTGTTTCGCCCTATCTTGGTAATAAACATATGGTTGTGCGTACATCAATACAGAGAAAAGAAGATACTTATTGGTTGCAGAGTCATTTTGATACAGTAGAAATTCTTCCTTTATCTAAAAGAAACAACAGTCATATGTCATTTTTTTTGTCCGTCCTTGTTCTATGTTGTATTTTTAGACGAACAGCCTTACGCTTGGCTCTGTGTTAAAATCCAAATATAGTAAACAATGTCATAATACAAGGTGACAATGTTCTATGTTTCTCTCACATATATGATATGAAAATGAGTATTTTGCAACTGGCTTTAATGGTCGGTAAGATATGGTTCTATCCTTTAAGGTACTCCGTATATCTCTATCGCAGTCGAATGAACATAGAGGCATAAAAGTAGAGATTATGGTTAAACTTTATACTATCATGTATTTAATACAGCAAAGTAACTACTCTCTCTGTCCACAAATGTAAAGCATGCACGGAATTTTAGATTCAATTTTAACCAATAATTAAGCCAATAATATTGAATTATATAATATAAAAGTGATAGCATTTGAAAATATGTTTGAATATGAATCCAATGGTACCACTACTATGTCTTATAATTCAATAGTATTGGTTAATTGTTAACCAAAATTAGACCTTTGTGGACGGAGAGAGCATTGAACTACCGCAAGTGGATCGATTCGCTGGAGTAATTATGTACAAGTTGCACGGCTGCTTCACCCACTCTTTGTCATCGCTCTCGTTAAAGCCGAGAACCTTGAAGATTTCAACATCAAGTGAATGAAAAAAAAATACGTGTCTGAAGAACTAGCACAAATGAAGGCAGCAATCATTCAGTCTAGGATATCCTTAGGATTATTGTATTTTGACTAATCATCAAGCCGAATCGGCATAGATCGGATGCAAAACACACAAATCTCTGGTACAAGTTTAAGCTATATCCCTCTGGTAAAGAAAAGTTGTGACTAGCTAGGATGGCAGCTTGGCCAGGTGTCAGAGAAGACCCGGCCGCGTCAGAGGAGGGCGTGAGCTCCGCGAGGCCGGTAGGTGAAATCGATCGACGACGACAGCCGTTTCACCAGTCTCTAGCAAACGACGGCAACCCGGCCGCCGTCGATTGAACCGATGGATTGTCTTCCGGTCCCCGTCTGGATCCACCAAACTGTCACTGGTGCACCTTAACTAGCACGTACCACTAACTGCGAGACACTTACGTGCGTGAGTGCTGGCCTAGTGAGTGCTGGCCTAATTTAGCCAGCCGTTCTCGTTGCAATTTATCGGGAGCTCGTTAGCCTTGTTTAGTCGAATTTTTTCCCGTCATCTATCGTAAAAATGTTTCTCAGCTTTCCTCTCTCACCAGAGCGGCCTGACAGTACGTATACGCCCCAGCCAATCATCAATTCGAGCTGCTGGCCACTGGCCTGAACCAGGAGTTTGTTGACAGAAGCCTAGTCTAGCAAAATCTTCATGGAAGCCTCAACAGATTACGGCCTCTTCTTTTCAGCTTCTTGGGTGGCTTATGGCCCCAGAAGCTAGAAGCTGAAAAGAAGGCATAACTGATACCAAGAAGCCTCCCTATTCCCTGTTGATACCGAAAAGCTGGTCCTCAGCAGCTTCCCAAGCTCCTCGCGCTACGAAAATTGAAATTGCCCTTCGAGTTGGGAAACAAATTACTGAGAATTGCCACCGCCTGCCCTCACCTCTCCCCACCCCGCCCCGAGCATCCCGCACACACCCACACCCCGACTCCCTGTCCTCCTCTCCTCCGCGCCTCGTCCCGAGCCCCCGCACCCCGCCGCCACAGGCCCCGCCACTGCCGCCGCCGCCCGTCCGCTTCCCCCGCCATTACCGCCGCCCGTCCGCTCTCCCTGCCACCCGAGGACGTCGCGCCGCCGCGCCACGCTCCACCCACCGGTCCCGAGGAGGCCCCGTTGGACTCGCCGTTCCTGAGGACGACGTGCCGCTCCACCGCCGGTCCCGAGGACAACGCCCCGCTCGCACTGGTCGGATCCAAGGACGCCGCGCCGCCGCCCAAGCTCCTGCTGCCACCCAGGACCCCAGATCCAGCGACCCCGACCTCCCCCATCCCTTCACCGGCCCCGATCCGTCCTCCCTTGCCACGAGCTCGCCGGCACTCCTCTCGTCCTCCACCTTCTCCCCTGCCGGCCCCATCCTCCTCCGTCCTCACCGGCCCCATCCTCCTCCGCCCACCGCCGTTCTGTGCCCGCCAACGCCACCAGCTCTCGTTCCCCGCCTCCAACACCAACGCCCGCCAGCGCCGCTCAGATCCGGTGAGCCGAACTTGGCCCGGATCCGGTGAGCCCGAGCTCAACTTGGATCGGCTCGCCCCGGAACCGATTTTGATTTTTTTTCTTAAAAAATTAGTGTGTATGCGCTGATGAACTGAGTTGATGAAAATTTTGTATATTGGTGCTCAAATCTGTTGATGAAAATTGTATGCCCTGGAAATGTTATATCTAAATTTGTGTTGATTTTATTAAAGATTTTAATCTTCAATGCAAAAAAATTACATGTATCTAAGAAATAAGCTCACAACAAATTCTAAGGGTATTATAGACAATTCCAAGAAATAAGCTCATAGGAAATAAGCCGAAAAGAAGGGAATATGTGTTTGCCAGGGCTTCCTCTCACCGGAGCTCTTGTGGGCAGTTAAGCTTGAGCCGGCTTATGCACAAGCCAAGCCGAAAAGAAGGGGCCCTACAGTGTTGGGCTAGCCTTTGTATATATACAAATTAGTCCAGAAAAGAGCAGAGAACACAACACGAGAAAGGCAAAATAACATCAAGGGGCATTAGGGCACTGAGTAGTGAAAGATTGCAAAATCGGGCAGAGCATGCATATGCAGACAAGGGAATGCCTTGCCTCCCCTTTGCATGGCATTCACCATGCAGTCGTGCCGGCCGGAGCCAAGGGAAGGAAGACGACCGCGCAACTGCGCAAGTCGGTCTCAACTTCTGAAGGCCACGATCCCGCTCGTGGAAGTACACGCGCACATGTCGTGCCTGTATCTCCATGCATGCATGGTCACTGCATGCGCCAGTACTACCTGTGTCATGTCCTGCTGCCGTCCCGGCCAGCCGATGGTGCATCGCACGTTAGCTACCACTACGCGCGTCAAAGCGCCTGATGGTCGGCCGCATGCATGCATTAACTGCATGCACTTACTGCTACTACCACGCCGTCTGCTACCACTACTTAATATTTCCTTCAGTGTCAAAAAATTTGACGTTTTGGATATTGACACGGTCTTCAGAATACAACTTTGACCACTAATTTCTATTGTAATATATATATAGAGCCCAACAAATTATGATATTATGAAAATACTTTTCAAGACGAATTTATACATATGATTTTCAAGTGACTAATCTAAATATTTAAAACGATTTCAGTAGTCAAAGTTTTAAAACTTTGACTAAAACTATGTTTAAAACGTCATGTTTTTTGACACTAGAGGAAGTAGTAGCAGAAGCACACATGCATTGCCTGCTTCTACTACTCTGGCCCAGCGATCTTCTTGTTCCAACGATAGATGACCCTCCGTGGTTCCTGATGAACATAATGTACTATTTACAGCATCTCCAAAAAAGAAATATTTGGATCACGAACAAAAAAAATGTTCCCTGCATTCCCACTCAAACTTTATTTTTTGGATCTAAACCATGACATTTTGGATCTAGAGAACAAAGAGCCAAGTCTTGCTGCACAACAAAAAGTGCAACAGATTTTCTCTCTCTCTAACATTGAACATGAAGAAATCATAAATTCTCATAAACATTTAGAATTCAGATCTGTACATTCTGGATGCATTAATTCTAAATCAGGATATCTTGGAGCATGAACCAATAAATTGGAACATTACAACAATTTTTATAAAACAATTTCTTCTTGAACTAGTAATTTCAAACAAAAATGATCAAGAAGTGGAGCATTCGGATCCATGAACAATCTGAACAAAATAATTGGAATGAAAGTGCAGCATTCCATCAATTCCAAGAATGATCTCAACAAAAACAAGGGAAAAATGCACCGTTCCATCAATCCCATGCATGGATCACTCGGATCTGAACAAAACAATGGAAAAAAAATTCAACAAAACGAAGGGATCCAGCGGGGGCCTCGTGTAGGTAGGGCTCGCGTTGGAGGCTCACGGCTCATGGTGGCCGGAGGGATCTGGCAGCGGTTGTGTTCGGGGAAGCCAGAGATGGTGGCAGCGCAAGTCGTGGAGGACAGAGGAGGTGGCAGCATAGGTTGTGGAGGGCGGAGTTGGTGGTGGCGCGAATCAATGTCACTGGATTCGACGGAGGGGGATGCCGGTGAGGCCGGATCCAATGACGGCAGTGCTCAGGGTGACCGTGGGTGGTCACAGTGGAGCTCATGGTGGAGCCGTGTAGGACAAAGAAGATGATGATGGCATGGGGGAGCCTGGACTCTAGCTGTAGCGGGATCAACCACGGCAGGTGCGAGGTACGAAGAGAGAGATAGGGATGTGAGAGACAGAGCTAAAGAAATGATTAAAGAGAGAAAAATAGGAGAATGAGAGTATTCTATATACTATGCATTAGATGTATGCAATATCATCACACTTTGAAAAATAAAACATAAGATATACTCTCAAAGTGTTCTACACGAATCTTAGAACACTTCAATACTTTAAATAAAAGATGAATTTTCAATATAAGTGAAAAAACACTAAAAAGAACTAGGAACGAAATAATAATTCCTGAGAACAACTTTGACAGTTTGACCGAAGTCGGCCATGGTCATGGCTCAACGCTACCACAGCCATGTGTGTGCACAGAGAACCTGTTGCCGCGGGCGGATGCATGTGCTCTGGTTTTTGCTCGCGGCATGCATGAGGTCGGCCAGCCGGCACCGGCACCGGCGTCCGATGGTCGCACGCTCGCACAGCACAGGCATCTGCCTCGAGTGTCCGTTGGCCTGTCACCCACGCCGATCTGTCTGCGGAGCTCAGCTAATTAATTAACCACCAATACTGGACCATTACTGTACCAATTTCGATCAACAACCACGTACACGCACACCCAACAGATTTCGCATGTGATCTCTAGTTTATAGGCCGCCTTCCATATACGCAATTGATTGATCATTAGCATATATAGCAAGTTCGGTTATGTAGACGGCACACAGATTAATTAGCACGCATGCGTACGAGACGGACACGCAACACGTGTTGTCGTGTGGTGAATGAGTCTGCACACACACATTACGCCTACCGCACATAAATGATTAGAGAGACAACACGGCAGAGAATGGACTAATACTATTTACTACAGTACCAATAATAGACTAACATGCATGTGCCACTGCCATCCGTGCGTTTTTGTCCGCCCGAGTCATGTCACCACCACACACCAATCGCTCGATCGCCCCATGTGTGTATGCACGATGAATCATTCGGTTAGTACAGGCTACTCAAGGTCGATTTGATCTCTTTCGTTTTGTTCCATTCTCGTCGTTTCTTTCTTTAGCCAAGAAACTAAGCTAGAGGCTAGCTACACCGGCCAGCTATAGTATTCCACCATTGCCACTTGGCCTAAATTTGCTTAATTTGAATCTGTCCAAAGCAAGACAACCAAATCTCTGTTGTTAGCTATGATTGACCCAGGGAGCAGATTCTCTTTTGATCGCTGCAGCATTAGGTCCTGGTACAGACTCGGCGACTGACGCAGAGCATGACTACCTAACGATCGATCAACTGGTCCTAGGATGCACTGCATGCATGTATTTATGTATGCACAAGGTTCTTCCATCCACGCGTGGTGCTGCGTGCCCCATAAGATATCACTGTCGATCCATCTACCCGGATTCTTTCCTCCGTGTCAAAGTGACTCATTTTATAAGTCTATTAGGATTCAGAATTCTTATTAATTTAGAAGAGGTTACGGGGAAACATATATAAATTTAGAAGGTAGCCATAGGAACACAACTTAGACAATCAAACAATCCAAGAGTAAGCTGCAAACAAGGGCGTATTAGAGGCTAGATTTCTTTAGTGCTAGATTTTTGTATAGAGCAAAAATCTAAGGGTCCTAAAAGTCTGAGAGGGTTGTGAGAGAGCAACAATCTCTTGTACTCTTTTGAGGTCGTGCCTAAAAAATTCGCGACCGGTTTCGTGAAATCTTTTCTCTTTTATCGTGATTGCTAGTCGTCATTGTTTTAGTACTCTCTACGGGATTCATCTACTTTGCCTTGATACCGTGCATGCCTGTGCCGTATCACACATACTCTGATCGGATCTGGGGGCTGTTGTGCATACAAAGGGGTAACATAGCATAACAAGTGGTATTAGAGCCAAGACCGGATAATCAGATTCGTGTGAAGGTCGGCAAGACATCAGGTAGCACGTAATCAGGAGCAATGTCGATGATGTAAAGCCAAGTAGAGAAATTTGACGACGGTGGGAACTTCAGCGTGTGGCAATGTGTGGCTAAGGATGTTCTTGTCCAAAGGGTTAATTCATGCTCTTGAAAGGAAAAAACCGACTAAGACATCTGATGAAGAATGGATGGTGATGGAGTAGAAGACCGTGAGTACAATCCGTCTATGTCTCTTCAATGAGGTAAAGTAATAAGTGATCAGGAGAATTCACCAAAAAATTACGGAGTGACATAGAGGAATTGTACATGGCAAAGTCGATGACAAACCGGTGGGTGCTAAAGCGGCAGCTATTCAGGTTGCGCATGGAGGAAGGCACACGGCTCGTCGACCATCTTAACGTCTTCAATAAGCTTGTTACATAGCTAACTAGTGTGGATGAGAAAATCGAGGAAAACAACAAGGTCGTCTTATTGGCTTCATCTCTACCACCATCATGGGAGCAATTGGTGATGAATATTCTCGTCAAGAAAAATTGTCTCAACTTCAATGAGACAGTTGCATATCTACTAGAGGCGGAGTCCTTCAAAAACTATCGGGATCTTCATTATCGGGTGATAGAGCATGGCTGTTGTAGGTGTTGCAGGCGAAAGCAAAAGTCATAGGAAGAGGAAGGGCGAGAACAAGGATAAACGTATAAGCTATCTATGTGACGAGGAAGGTCATATGATAAAAGACTGTCCAAGTTTGAAGCAACTGAAGAGTGCATGCTCAGTGGTAGTAGATGATTCGAATGTACCTGTCGTCAGTCAACCAAGTACAAATCATAGATGAATATTGGATTCCGGTAGTCACTTCCATATATGTTCCGTGATGTTTTATGAAGGATCTCTACACTTGGTGCATGGAATTGTTCAATTAGTGGATTGCAAGGAGCATGCAGTAACTGAGATGGGAATGGTTACACTGGATATGTATATAATGGAGCATGTCACACATTGGCAGGAGTTCGGTATGTTCCCGACTTGAAGAAGAATATAATATCTTTGAGGATGCTTGAACTCCGTGGTTGTGAGGTATCACTTACAGGTGAAATTAAGCGAGTTACTCGCAAATGACAGGTAATCATGAAAGGTACATTAGTATAAAATTGTCCATTCGAGGCGCCTTATCCGAGACGATGTGGCTAAAGCGCTTTTAATAACTGATATCTGAGGCGGTTACCATAGTTCAACAGTCTCCGACAAAGACTTCGGGAGCAAACCCTCGGATATAAAGTCATCCGAGGCGGTTGTTCTGCCACAACCATCTCGATTATATATTCGAGACGGAGGTTAAACACAACCGCCTCAGATAAGGCGAATATCCGAGGCGGTTATATATTTACCACTGTCTCAGATGTGTTCAAAACCTGAAATTTTAGAGTCCCGCCAACTCCAAAATCCAAAACCCAAAATTTTAGAATCCCGCAGGATATATACATCACCTCGGTGCATCTCTCCACTTAGATCTAGATCCAAAATTTCTTCTTCTCCCTTCTACTCTCGTCTCCTCCCTTCCACCCTTCTCCTCCTCTCATTCTTTCCATCCAAATCTACCGCAAGGAGCATCTCCTCTTCATGTCACAATCCTCATAGGAACATGGTAGAGGCTACCTGGGATTTTTGCTCTGATTTTAAGTAAGTAAGATCCTTCCAAGTCAAGATTTGTATCTTTTTGACTCGTTTTCAAAGGATTTCTACTAGTGCCTAAAACTTTGGTTTTTTAAAAAATTCTCGTATTTTTTCTAGCAGCTCTACACCTTTGCGGTTCGTAATCCGCAAAAAATATTGCATTTAGAGATCGGGAAGTTCAATGGAGGGTCAGAAAATGCGGTTTTTTGTTCGGAGGGGCAAAATTCTATCTTAGAGGGCGAATTTCGAGATAAAAAAATATACAAGTTTAAATATGAGTATATTTTTTAGATGCGCCTTGTCGATAGCTTTATTTTGAGTGGTCATGGGGCAAAAGCGGACACCGTATGCAAAAGTTGCAACTGTTTTATTGAAACCTACCCGGCCCTACCAGGTAGGTTTTTTTTTGAATAATATCTTATCCGAGGCGGTTATCTTATGGAAACCGCCTCGGGTATTAATTATCCGAGGTGGTTGTCTCATGGAAGCCACCTCAGGTCTCCATTATTTGAGGCGGTTGGCGGACAACCGCCTCGGATATCAATTATTCGAGGCGGTTGCATAATCGCCTCTGATATGTGCCCCATATCTGCAACCACTATTTGGAGGTGGAGACGATAATCGCCACGGATGAGTTTTTCGGTACTAGTGGTATCTGAGACAAAGGTGGATACATATTGCTAGGAAATCTTAATGGTGATGCAACCAAAGGGAGGTCTGATACAAATCCTGGCCAGGAGAAAAAAACCGTGTCGTCAACGGTAGGTTCTCAGGTCTTAGCTGCAGTTGTGTGTGGAGCTACAAACTCTAACATATGTATAGGCGAAGGTACAAACTGTTGGAAGAAGGAAGTCGTGGCAGGACCAACCACGCAGAACCAGCGAGCAGGTGGAGCTCAAATGTGGTACAAACCTATGACATGGAGGACTATAGGAACATGTGATGTGGTTAACCAAACTACACAACAATAGGGCTCTCGAGTGGAAAGTTCAGAGGTCCATCCTAGACACCAACACGCACATCGCAGTGAGTGCAGAAGCCCTTGTGGTGGGGGCACTCCCGAAGTGGGAGAAAAAAAGGTAGAGCCAACTTGGAGAAAATTCTTGGAGGAACACAATAACTTCAACGGATAAGAGTCAATATGAAGATTGTTAAGGAAACTGACTTATAACCTAAATTTATTAGGATCCAAGAATGTGCTACAAGAAAACTAGAATAAACCTAATAGTATTTAAAGTGAAACTTACTAAGATTTGAGTCCTCCTTATTTTGGAAGAGGTTATGTGGGAATCTATATAAATCCATGATGGAGTAGTCACAGGAAAACAATCCACATAATTAAGCAATCTAAGAACAAGGTGCAAATAAGAGATGATTAGATGTTAGGGTTTTTTAGTAATAGATTCTTGTATAGTGCAAGAATCCGAGAATTCTAAAAAGTGTGAGAGGGTTGTGAAAGAGGGATAATCTCTTATACTCTTTTGAGGTCATGTTTAAAGAATTCGTGGTCAGCTTCGTGAAATCTTTTCTCGAATTCGTAGTCGGCTTCGTGAAATCTTTCTCTTTTATCATAATTGTTAGTCATATTATTTTAATACTTTCTACATAGTTCATCTATTTCGTCTCCGAACCGTTTACGTTATACAATATTATAACAATACTGTGTATCATGGCGTAACACTCCGCGACTCACGGCAGCCGCCCGTCGATCGATTCGTAAGTATGGCGCTCACAAGCACAAAAACCCAACCGACAAGCCGGAAAGCACGCAGACACCACGTGAATAAAGGTGCGCAACCAGGCTTAGGGTCTGTTTGGTTGGGCTGTGGCTGTTGACAAAGCTGCTGTTGGCTAGCTGTCTGAAAAAGCTGTTGTGGCTATAGGAAAATGAATATATGGCTTTTGGTTGATCTAAAGCATCTATATCATTTTGAAAAATGAGCACTGAAGCTTCAGCACATTACAAAAAACTGGCAGAAGATGGCTTTTCTAAACAGCTGAATTTATACTATAAAGTCCACCGCTACTATTGACAAAAATTACTAAAAAGCTGACCATTTAATTAGACTACAACTTTTTCTAGTAAAAAGCTGCTGAAAAACCCATACCATACCAAACAACCCTTACTTACGCAGGTGATCGAGCCGCGATGTCCCCCTGCATGCATGAAAAGAGATCAACGCGTCGGTCGCGCGATGCGATGCAAACTATTTGCGTGCGCGCCAGTAGTGGTAGCAGTAGCATAGTAGTAAGTACCAAAAGTTAATTAATCTGCGGCTGGTTTTGCTGCCCGCCGCTAGCTCGGCGCGCGTGGTTTCCAAGCTGCGGCCGGCGCCCCTGTTTTTCTTCCGCCCGCCCTCCCCCGCGCCGGCGTCGCCACTGTCGGGCTCCCCCGCGTGGCCGGGGCCTACGCACGTACAGGTACAGGGGAAATACGACGGGAACATGCCTGGTCTCCTTTTTGGGACTTAATCTGCGCTTCGGCGTGGAAGAGGTTCGTCGTATCCCTTTCCCGGGGACCGGCTGCCGAGTGGCGGCCCGGTCTTCCCCTGCAGAGATTCGATTCTCATGCATCTGAGAGGACGATGGTTCCTGGTTCCCTCCACCAACCGGCCTCTGTATTCTATGTTCTTCCTGGACTAACGGCCAACGGGATGCAATGGTGTTTAACAGTTTTTAAGTAGAAGAAGCCAAGGTGGTGGTTAGTGGTTTCGCAGCACTCAAAAGCAATTTAATTAATCTGCTTGGCAAATTAAGACGTACTAATCTACCCGCACTTCAACGCGTACTCCCCCTCATGGCCTCACCACGTCTTGGCTTGATCAACGGGGAACTATGACGTTGACCCAACATAGGCCAGGGCACATGGGTAATCCGGATAATTGTTGCTCAAAATTGTGCCAGATAGCACTCGGAACTATTGTATCTGTCTTCCACACTATCTTCAATTGTATTTATTAGTATCGATTTGACCTAATGGGCTGTGTGGACCTGTGGAAAACACAACAGATCACTTGCTCTTCCGATGTGCGAGGGCTAGGTTCGCGTGCACTAATTCTAAGGAAATGTTGGGATGGGGATAGGAGTCCTTTCTCTATTGCTCTATATTTTGATATTTTGCAAGTCTGTTCCGCTCGCATCGGCACATTGCTATGTTTGAGTTTTTCTGCCCAATCATGGACCATGTGAATCATCAGAAATGCTTTGTTATGTTGAAACATAAGTGCACTCTGTCCACCTTACTGTATGAACTTAGCTTCTAGGTAAATTGGTTAGATGTACGAAACTCAATATGGTATCACAGTTATTGCACTGTTCATATTTCTCTATCAGCTTCAGCTTTAAATGGACTGGCTATGTGCATGAAAATACGCTTTTCAAAATGCCTTTTTACCTCGGCAATGGAGGGTGCTGGTGAAACGCAGGAGCAGGTGGACATCAACATGATGTGCGGTGAAATTCAAGTTCAGATTGCGAAGTTGAAGGGCGAAGATCAAGTGTTGATCCTTCTGGCATTGGCTAGGGAGTTTACTTTATCGATTAATTTAGAAGTCTTCAGTTTGGCTATCCGTGAGATGCCTGACCAAAGCTTGAATTGTAAGCTGGAATCCCAAGTTAATTTTCTGTCACTACACAGTACTGTATCGAACTCTTGTTCTTTCTTTTAATTAAATGCAATGCCTGGCTCATGTGTAACTTTAAAAAAATCAGGAGAAGCTGGTGACCTACTTTAAAGCGATGATCTACTCAATATGCTTGAACAATGGCATAGTGTATACAACTACATGATGGACAAACACTTGTACATCAATCACTCGGTGATTTATACCGTTTTGGCGTCTTCTACATATAACATCAAAACTACTAGAGGACTGGGCAAGCTTGCCCGGCCCATCATATTTCACCTCCATTCCTTCCCAGTTATTCAGCACAAACAATAGAGCACGAGGTCGAACTAGATCAGGAAAGCTGGAAGAATAGAGCACGGGATGGAGGGAAGAAGAAAAGGTACGGGAGAAGGAAGAAGAAGAATGCACGGGATGGTGCGCCGGGTCGCTTCGACGTGCAGGAGCGGCGCCGTCTCCCCGAAGGGTGGGGTACAAGAGCTCCTAGTCTAAGGACTAAGTGAGTCACGCGCGTTCGCACGCGTGATCCACGTTGGCGGGCCTGGCACCTAGCGGGCTGAGCTCGGGATTGTGCACGAGACTACTAGTCCGGCCCACCTAGTTTCAACACCCAATTCAGCACAAACAATAGCGCACGAGTTCAGAAAGCTGGATCCATGCCAGGAACATTCTCACAAAGAGAAAGAAAAGAAAAACGCTTTCACCGTCGATAAGGGCAAGGTGTCACGCGCTGGAGCCCCACACGTCCACGCATGGGCCCTACGCCGGCACGTGCTCTCTCGCTGCCACCTGGCGCCGAGCTGGGCTGCGCGACGGCGGACGCGTCCAAGACATCGGCCTGGCCCGCCGTCACTCCCCGCGCGCCGGTCTTCCCGTCGTCCCCTCCAGCTATAAATACCGCCTCCCGCCTCCACACACACACCAATCATCTCCCCCCACTCTTCTCCCCTTCTTCTGCCTTCCATCGATCTCCACTCGCTCTCTCGCTTCTAGGAATTGTCCCTCGAAGCTCCTTGGACTTCTGTTTCTTGATAGATTGTTGAAGACTTGTGTTCTTGATAGATTGGTGATGACGAACACGAGCGTGGCTGTGCCGGAGGTGGGCATGGCGGTGGCGGTGGCGGCGACGGCGTGCCCCTGCCCGGGGACGCTGTTCCCGTACCCGCCGCCACGAGCCGGGATGGCCGTGCGCCGGAAGTGCCTGCGGGCAGCGAATGCGGAGCTCGGAGCGGGGCTGCTCAATGGCCTGGTCGAGTCCATGCGGGCGTCGTCGCCCACGCACGCCAAGGCCGCCGCGGCGCTCGCCGCCGGCGTCGACGACGAGCATGCCGCCTGGATGGTCTGTTTGCACTGCATGCCACTCCCTGCGTTTTTAAGTAAAATCTTCTTTGACATGTCTAGCTTGCTGACACGAATCATTTGCATGTGTGCGTGTGCGCAGGCGAGGCACCCGTCAGCGCTGGGCAAGTTCGAGCAGATCGTGGCGGCGTCCAAGGGGAAGCAGATCGTCATGTTCCTCGACTACGACGGCACCCTGTCGCCTATCGTCGACGACCCCGACGCCGCCTTCATGAGCGAGACGGTGAGCCAGCCAACTATCCCCTGTTCACTCTGCTTGTTATTTGTACCATGCACACCTCTGATCACCGCGCGTTTCTGACGACGAGCAGATGCGGATGGCTGTGCGCAGCGTCGCCAAGCACTTTCCCACGGCGATCGTGAGCGGCCGATGCCGCGACAAGGTACGCCCGCAGCATCAGCAACTCCCATTGCCATCAACCACAGAGCACAAACTACTGAAGAAAGTTAACTGATCGTGTCTTCTTGCCTTCGTTTCTCTTCAGGTGTTCGAGTTCGTGAAGCTGGCGGAGCTCTACTACGCCGGCAGCCACGGCATGGACATCAAGGGCCCGGCCAAACCCTCCTCCCGCAACGCAAAGGCAACCAAGGTGAATCAATTCTCCTCGCCCTCATGAGCTCATGATCCCTCGATCTCCAACCCCAATCACACGAATATTATCAAATTCTCACAAGCTAAAGATACCTTCTCTCTGCAGGCTAAAGGAGTTCTGTTCCAACCAGCAAGCGTGTTCCTGCCCATGATAGAACAGGTACGTACCTTCAACCTCACACATCCAAACCAACTGTTCACTTAGTTCGCATCCAGATTAAGTTGTTCACGATTAAGCTAGTTGGAATAAACTACTGGTCTAATCAGTTGCTGTTGTTTTCTTTTCCATGATGTGGTGATCAGGTGCATGAACGCCTGATAGAGGAAACAAGGTGCGTGCCTGGGGCCAAGGTGGAGAACAACAAGTTCTGTGTGTCCGTCCACTTCAGATGCGTCGACGAAAAGGTACGCGACGAAACGGAACGGGACAGAACGGAAACGGGTGACCAGCGCAAAATGGCTGCTGCTTTCGCTTCGCATCTATAGCTTTTTTATCCCACTAGTGTTATTTTAGTAAGTTTATTCCGCAAGCTAATTAAACTCTCCTTTTGTCGCTAGTGGGGAGGTTGGTTAACTTTAGACACTTAATTAGCGAGTAATTAATGTGGTAATGGTTGTGCAGAGGTGGGCCGCGCTCGCTGAGACGGTGAAGGGCGTGCTGAGGGAGTACCCGAAGCTGCGGCTGTCGCAGGGGAGAATGGTGTTCGAGGTGCGTCCCACCATCAAGTGGGACAAGGGCAAGGCCCTCGAGTTCCTGCTCGAGTCACTCGGTGAGCATCACACGAAGAAACACACACTCAGAATCAACGCTACTTAAACCACTCGATCTAGTTAATTAATCTGTGTGCTGATTGGATCTCCCCGTTCGTAGGATTTGCTGACTGCAGCAATGTGCTGCCTGTTTACATTGGCGACGACCGCACTGATGAGGATGCTTTCAAGGTATGCATCTGCTCTCTATTCTCATGTCGGTTTGTCTCATTCTAGGCGTGTGTCAGAGACGTACTCGCGTGTTTGTATGCGTGTTTGTATGACCGTCTAAAATGATCCATTTTAATTTTCAAACAGGTTTTACAGCGGAGGGGGCAGGGCATCGGGATCCTGGTGTCGAAGCACCCCAAGGAGACGAGTGCCTCCTACTCGCTGCAGGAGCCGGCCGAGGTGATGGATTTCTTGCTGCGCCTCGTCGAGTGGAAGCGCCTCTCCAGGGCCCGCTTGAGGCTACGACAAGACGCCTAAACACATAGCAGTTACCGGCGGGATCGATTAACAGTCCCCGATCCATTTCACCTGTGATTTAGTTTCCGGCTCATCCAACCAACCAAGGCCTAAGGCCTAAGGGATGGCTGCTCATCGAGCTAAGAACACAAGAAGTACAATATGTCCTGTGTCTTTTCTACGGTGGCCGTTGGCGTTGCAGTTGAGCCCTTATCAGATACGAAGGATATGAAGGTCTAATAGCGGCTAGTAATGCTATATGTGGATGAGAAGGAATGTGCGACAAGCCCGTGGAGCATTGTTGCGTGCCATATTCTGTTTTCCTCTCCCTTCTTTTTTCTTGGGGATATATGCCGATTAAGCATGTAAATTATCTTGTTTATATATGTACAAGAGGAAAATGAAATAATGAAGAGCAATCTAAGTAAATACTCCTAGCAAAAACAAAGCTTTCTTGTCCTGCCGTATGTCATCAACTTTTTTGACCTACTGTATATCAACAGTTCTTTACCTCGAGTATATCGCTAGTTCCATATCATGCGAATTACAGATGCAATGCGTGGTTAAGCTGCATGTGTGGCCGCAGTACATCTTGCGCCTACCAAACGACATGATTTTTGGCTAAAGCTGCTTGTGCTGCTACAAGTTGCGAGGGCAGCCGCAGCCGCTCGATCAGCCAAATGCTCGGGTTCACATGAAACATGATGGCAGTGGTACTAGAAAATTTGGCCAAATTGCCCCCGTTCCGTGAGATTAGCAACTCTAGCCCTCTCTCTATTGCGAAGCCAAAAATAGCACCACAACAGCGCTAACGGACGAATGCAACGATATCACGCATTAGATTAACGACACGTGACTTGTCGCGGTTTGAGTCCGCGACGTTTGAGTAGGAACCTGTTGCGATTTGGGTCAGCGATAGATGGCATGTTATGCTCCTAGGCAGTGACACGTGGCCTATCGTGGACGGTTTACGTGCAACAGTAAGTAGAGAGCGGTGCACATTCAACAGTGTTTAAAACAGTACCGAAACAGTAATGCAACAGTGCAAAACAGCACCGGAACAATGTAAACAGTGCATATGAAGTGACAAATTTCCCGCCGTTGCTCGTCGCTTGCCTGTCGTTAACCCCACGCACGACAGGCTGTCCCAAACCACGACAGCTCACTGTCGTTGATTCCCTACGCGATTTGAGAGGGGGCTCGAGTTGCTAATCTCACTGGATGGCGGCTAATTTGGCCAAATGTTCGTAGTACTGCGGCTTCGTAGGTACGCTGGTTTTGTCTTGTTCCTATGATTTGTCCTGATCCTTGAAGAGGCATCGTCAGAGCATGCAGCTGCCGTGTATGGCTGAAGCTCCACTTTGAACAATCCTTGTACCTGGACTGTTCGCTCTCGACGGGCGCTAATTTGTTTGTATCTGTAGCTCGAAATGCTGACCATTATCACGTCTACCGCTGCCGGAAATGTTTGCTTTACAATGACTCTATGAACAGTATCTGTCAAATTGCTCGAGTGGTTCCTCTTACTCATCCAAAGTAGCACGCAGTAGCTGAAGCAATCACTGCCTGCACTTGCAAACAAAGAAGATTGGTTTGCGATGTGTCAGCTAAAACCATTCAGTTTTGGAGCAACTGATATGGGCACAGCTAGCTACAGATGAATCATTTGGATGGGACTCTTCTCTCCCTTCGATGTTGGACACACTGAATCACTGATCCACCTACCGAGATCACAGAACAATATAATCCTTAGAAACGCAGATAATTAATGTAGCAAGAACCTCGTACTCTTGGATGCTAAAACCTGTCAATTTTGTGGCGCCATGCGTCACATTGGGGTGAAGGACAAAACAAGCAATCATGAACATACCTCTTAGAAACCAATGATTTAATATCTTCTTGATTCCTTCTTCCTAACAACCAGAACCAATACTCGAAGAAAGAAGTGCTACAATAGGAGTAGAGAACCCACGCATCAATCATTAACGATGATATTTGCCAGTAAAGGCGCGCGCACTAGATTTATCTGATGGTGAAGTGATCCAATCTTGCACCACCATTCGCCAGTCCCACAAAAGAAAGGAGCGAGCAAGCTGTGGAATCTTTGGATATATAATGCATGTGTCGATATACACACACTTTTTTACCATTCGAGGATAATATCTGTATACATGCACAGTTCTCTGGAGGCAAGCCATGAAAGAGCACCACCACTAGCTAGATAGCTAAAGGGAATCTACGAAACACGCGTGATGATGATGTGCCTGCCGCTTGGGTGAGGAGTTGGATTCCACATTGGAGATGGAGACGCTGCCATGCGTGCTATCATTTTGGGGTTTTACTATTTTTCAGTTGTTTGAAAAATAATATCTTAGTCGATTAAGTTGTATATCATTAGTATTGTTTGTATAAGTTTTAGTTCTAAAAATATACAACTATCCAGTTGCATATTTCTAAACCTAAAATTACATACAAATGTTAAAATATATAACTACACTATTAACTGTTAGATAAAGAATCAACGTTTAAAATTATCAACTTTGAAATAATAAATTTTCAGTCAATTTAGAAATATAGTGCATCTTATTTTTGTCCCATGTGGAAAGAGAAGGTCTAAAACTTACATTCGGATTGACTTTGGTTAGTAGGTGATCCATGCAGACTCCAAGTTTGTTTTGACCGTTGGATATTTGTGTGGTAAATTGTACGGCTGGATCACGGACAGTGCGAAAAGTAGGGAGGTATGTCTTTCATTCATCGGGGCTTATTTGAATGGAACAAGATATGCTCAATCCCCTAAATCTATTATATATTAAAATTATACGATAGGTTAACTGGAAAGAAAATATACATATTATTTGAATTTTTTTATAAAACATCAAACTATTGATCCTGTGAACCCTCATTCTATTTGTGTACCATAATCGATATATCTTTATAACTGTATTTAAACAAATGATAACCAATAGATGTTCATAACTATAGCTAACCAAATTACAACTATTAGATCTTCGTAATTATACCTTAACAGATCACAACTGATACATCATCATAACCATACCTCAACGTATCACAGCTGATAGATCATCATAATTGTATCTCAATATATCACAAATCTTCATAATTGTACCTAAATAGATCACAACCGATAAATTCTTATAATTGCACGAAAAAATCATCGAGCCATTGATTTGGTGCACATTTAATATTGTTTTTTGAACTTCTAGCAACTTTATTCAATAATCTTTATATCCTCTACGAGAAAAGGCAAAATAAAATTAGGAGATATCCTCCCACAGATTATGAAAAACATCGGTCACCCGCTTACTAGATCGTGAGCCACCGAATTCGCCTCCCGAAGATATGTTGAAAAGTTGCTTTGCCCAGATTCATAGCCAGAAGTTTGATCTCCTCATACATTGCAGCCACGACACCATCCGTCTAAAATCCGTTACACAAAATCTCCGCCATAGATAAACAATCCGATTCCATGATGACCACCAACCTGATCTAGGAGCTGCAAGCCATGTTTGAATGCAATTGCTTCAGCTGTAGCTGCATCATGAACATGCAGATGCTGACAGCTAGCGGCTGCCACAAACATACCAAGGTCATCACGAATAACTGCGCCCGTCGCACCTGAACCAAATTTAGCATTAAAAATAACATCTACGTTTAGCTTCACCAGGCCTTCCGGCGGTGTACACTACCTATATCTTATTATCCACGCCACTTTTAATATTAATGGACCATATTATACTTAAAAAATCACAATTGATAATTTTTATAATTATATCTAACCAAATCATAATCAAGGGATCTTCATAATTGTATCTTAACAGATCATAGCCGATAGATCATCATATCCATACATCAACATATCACAATCGATAGATTATCATAACCGTATCTCAATAAATCACATCCGATAGGTCTTTATAATTATACCTGAACGAATTATAAGCGATAAATTTTCATAACTGCACTTAAATATCATCCGAGCATTGATCTGGTGGACCTTTAATATTAATAGGCCACAATTGATAGATTTTCACAATTGTACCTAAACAATTTATGCAAGAAAAAGTAAATCAATTCATGCATGCACAAGTAATCTCATACATGTACCCTCTATCACCTAAGGAGTGTTGAACTAATTCATACACATGCATGCAATAGTATCGTCATGATACACATATGTATTCTCCACCACGCAAAGCATGAAGCCTTCCCATTGGGCAGAGCACAAGGAGCACGTCAGCACGATGGCATCGCATAAACGTGCCCAGTAAAATACATGCCCATGGTGACAAGGAATGACTAGACATGGTGTATGGGCGAGTTTTTTAAAAAAATATTATTTTTTATTTAAAATTTTCAGAAATAATACCATATTTAAAAAAATTACAAAACTGGTCCCAATCGTTACCAGCCATGACGATTAGGGCGTAATCGCCACGTGCTGTGGCGATAGGAGCCAATTGCCAGCCGCACCGACGATTCAGTATGGAATTGCCAAGCCGTGTGGCAATTGACCGTAATCGCCATAGGAGATGGCGATTGGGCCTAAATCGCTAGCGGACGTGGCGATTGACCCCTCTGATTATATAGCCAGGACGCTATTGCCATGACTCGTGGCGAGAGTGCCCTGTGTCCTGGCGGTTACGGAGAGTAACTGCCTATCACCACCAGGGATGGCGATTGCGCCCTATCGCCACCCCGCGTGGCGATAGCACTTAATATCATCGGTGCAGCTGATGATTGACCCCTATCGCCATGAAACGTGGCTGTTGCGCCCTAATTGCCATGGCTGGTGGTGATTGAGGCCAGTTTTGCAATTTTTTTGGATGTGGTATTATTTCTTAATGCACTAGCTGAAAGGAGATCTCATCACACTGAGAGCGATGACGAGGAGACGATATACATGAGTCAGTCATTTTACATCAATAGGATTCCACGATGAGAGTGGTGGTGAGGAGATGACGTGGGTAGGTCAAAGCTATGACTGCTAGCGATGCTCATCGTTCTGATCTTAGCCATCGAACGTGGTCGCGCCGAAAAATTCTGCATATATAATACACATACAAATCACCAACCGGCCTACTATTTAGAATTTAGTTTCACGTATTGATATGATATCATGCACAACTAACTCGCTGGCTCAATAAATGACCGAGTGACCAGCTCACAATCTGAACTTTAGTTCTGCGTACCAATCTAATAATATGTACAAACGACTGGTAGTCTCACGTTCGAACTACTGGTCAGCTCGATATACTTCTAGATATAGTGGGCTAGATTAATTTCATGTACTATCTAATTTATCACTGAAAAGCGACCAACCGACTAGCGATCCAAACTTAGTTTCCACGTACTGATCTAATATCACGTGCAAACAACTTGCCAACTCACGTACAAAACTACTAATGGACTGGTTGTGATTCAAAAATTCTGCGTACTGATTCTAATATCACATACATGCGACACATCCAACCATTGATATGGTGTTGTTGCAGATATCATATCAATATTACAATAATGTATATTCATGTGAGTAAAAAAGATAAAGATAATTAAAGATGTTTTCCACGCAATTGCGTGAGACATCACGCTTGTTGCTCTAAAATCCATGCTCACTGGATTGGATCTGCTCCTTGTTGAGATAGAGGGAGAGAGAGGCTGGAGTTGAGTCGCCGAAACATAAGAGTTTGCAGTTGTACATTCTGCTGCTCTTTCGCTACAACGAATGCGATTTCGCTATAGCATGTAGAGCCCACGACATTCACAAATGTATCCTCAATGTATAGGGTTGATGAACTCACTGTTAACTTGTGGGAAAGTGAAGCGAGCTTTTTGGGTGTGATGTTGGATCCTTTCTTTTTGATATCTCAATATTCTTGTTCACCATAAAGTGAATTGGTCTTTTTGTTGCACAGGTTGGCTACTATAAGGGCGCGCACATGATCGAACACATGCCTAGGTGGCTAGGTAGATCTAACTAAGGAGGCCCTTCATTATAGCAAATCGTGAATCTATAATGATGTGTTGATTTCAGTGCGATGGTTTGCTTTTATGTAACATCTTTACTATCTATAAATTAGAGTTGGTGATGTTGGTGATAGTAGGTCGCCCTCCCGCGGATTGTTTGATCGCTCATCAAGGGTCAAAATTTAGGCAGTGGCAAATTTGTAATATTAGATCACGTAACAAACAGAAATTTTAACAATTAATCACACCTATAACGGCAGTAACAAATCACACAACAACCAACCAACTCTAACCAACTCTCCAACTCTCAACAAACTTTGCTAAACAGACTCCTATCTTTACGTAACTCTCAATAAACTCTGCTAAATATACTTCAATTTTTATGTTCTGAGTTAGTTTTTTACTCTGCTAAAATTTATTATCTTACTAAACAATAGAATCCAATCTTTACGTTCTGAGTTAGCTGGCTTGCTGGTGTTGTTCCTTCCCCCACACATGTGCGTAAATTTTATTATATGTGTGCATGTGTGTTGTACGAGTACTCTACTATTAGATCATTGTAAGGCAAAACAATATATTTTGTTATGGACTTATGGTTTTAGTCAGAATATAAGATGTTGTTTCACTATTTGAGATTCTGTTGCAACGCACGGGCACCCTGCTATAAAATTTTAAATCCAAGTTTAACCCACAACTTGATAAATAGAAAAAATAAATCCTACTATAAATAGTAGCTAATTCAAATTGAGTGCACCATATCACCAAAAAAATTCAGATTTTTAAAATAAAATTTTAAGTTTAAATCACCGGTGCACCGCAAGGGTGCGCAGGATACTCTCTCCATCTACATGGGAAAAAGGTAAATCTAGTACTATAGTAATCCACGAGAACAAAACCAATTCAAGTAGAACCATACCGTCCCATGGGAGGCCATACTACCTACGTATCTCGCGAGCCAAAGCTTGGTCGACCACCTACCCCGCCGGCGAGCGGAAACCGTAGCTTCCCAGTACAAGCGAACAAAGTTAAAGAGAGAGAGAGAGAGAGAGAGAGAGAGAGAGAGAGAGAGAGAGAGTCAGGGGTGTTACACAAAAGAAAGCGCCAAAAGTGCAGATAGCCCTCTATCCCTCACGCGGAGCGCCCAGACCCCCCGCGGCGCTTTGACTTGGGAGGAATTTGATGATATGCCCCGTTTTTGGATGCTACTGGAGTATATGCCCCATTTTTCGTTGCAATAGACAATGTGCCCCGTTTTTCCTCTCAGCTTTGAGCATATGCCCCGTTTCTCAGATTTCGTGGTGACTAGGACAGAGAATAACGTGATTTGGCAATTCATCTGATGACTGGGATTGAGACTTCCCGTTTTGCCCTCTCACTCACGTGTCCTAATGTCCTCACACAGCAGCAATTGTAGTCATCTCCTCCATCTCCTATCTCCCTAGCTCCTCTGTCTTCTCTGCCCGTGGCGGCTGCTGGCGAGGAGAACACGGCTGGCTCGCCGGGATTGAGTCGGCGAGCACCGACACGGAGGACACGGCTGCCAGCACTGGTTCGTCTCCCTCCCACGCACGGCTGTCCCCTGCCTCCACATCTCGGGTTGTCCCCTATCCGGAGGCACCAGCGAACACAGAGGCACGAGCAGCAGCATATGGGGCTCGGGAGCGACTGAACAGGCTGGGTAAGCATCCTCTCTCTCCAATACATGTCTTTGGCTACTTGATTTGGTTGATTTGAATGAATCCCGTTGTCCCGTGGAAACCCTAGGTGTTCTCCGTGTGAAGAACTAATGGACGCGAGCTCGGTGATGGAAGGTGGCAGCACTACCGCCGCTGATCCCGATGAGTGAGCACATCATCTCCCCCCTCTCCCCCCTCGTTGTGAGTGTGATCTAACCGGTTAGAATCTGTCGTAATTAGCTGGGCCTAACTATATATTTTAATTTGTTGCCGTTGATGAGTAGGCCTCGGAATTCTGCTTTATCACAAGTAGAGTCCAGTGCTGCTATTCAGTCTTGCAACAAATCCGCTGCTTCACATGTCAAGGCTAGAGAAGCTAGTTGCATATAGTAGCTCAGTTGTTGTTGATCCTCTAGTTAGTTTAGACTAGATCCAAGAAATTCAAGTATAGATATTTCATATAGCCTGATTGGAAATTAGGTGCACATGCTTATACGAATACATTGGTTTTATAAAGAAGACAGTGATGGCAATCCAACAATAAAAAGCGTCGATCCTTCTCTAATAGGTGCACATGTTTACAGAATATAATGGTTTTATGGAGAAGGCAGTGACGGCAATCCAACAATAAACAACGTCGCTCTTTCTCTAATTGGACAGGTTGCAACAATATCATAGGACGCAAATACAAGGTGAATTGGGAACACGTCTATGGGCCGACTAAACTTGGAAGGCTGGGTGTCCTCCACCTAGAAGAGTTTGCCCAAGTGCTCCGGCTTCACTGGCTATGGCATAAATGAGCTTCCTCACATAAGGCTTGTGGTGCGAAATTAGCCTCGCAATGACGAACGCTATTGATTAATCTCTATAACTTTATCATGGCTCCATAGTTTCACTCATCACTAATATCAAACTTGTGCAATATAGGATCAACGAAATAAACATAAAAAAAATAGACATCGATGTTTATTGATGAGATTCAACTAAAGTCTACATCCCCATGAGCCCTTCTGTGGGTGATCCTTCTCTTGCATTCAGCAACAACATCTTTGCCGGCTTTCCTGGTCTGACTGCTACCTCCGTATCGACTCGCATTGGTCTGGATCTTCATCTCATGTTACATACAAAGACACTATTATTATAAGAAATCGGGTTACAACACATTTGACTCAAACACCACCTAACCCAACTATCCACTAAATACACCATAATTTTAATTATAACATATTTATACCTATATTCACACAACTTCAACCGTTTGGGTTGGCATGGAAACCCATATGATGATTTGGACAGGAAACTTTTAATGCTTCAATCAATGTCTCTCTGGGCAATTATGAGAATGTGGCCTTCTGGCAGTCTGCTTGGCACAACAGCGAGCGCCCACGCGACGTGACCTCGAATATTTTTGACCACTAAAAGTATAAAGGACAACCAGTCAAGGATGTCTTCCAAGACATATCTTGGCTTCACGACATTAATGTGCGTGTGGGCCCATTGGTCGAGCACATCTAGAACTTTGTCTATCTCTGGACGCACATATGTGACGTCATCTTGAACCCAGAGGATGAGGAGACGATCTCATGGAAGTTCACTATGGATGGAACCTACTCGGCAAAATCCGCATACCAAGCTCAGTTCCTAAGCTCGACCGCATTGCAGATGCACCTGACAATCTCAAAGATTCAAGCTTCTCCAGAATGCAAATTCTTTACTGGCTTGCAATTTAGAATAGGCCATGGACGAATGACAAATTGCAACACTGTAGCTGGCCAAACAGTAGGTGTGTTCCCCTCTGCAGACGTGAGCCTGAGTCAGCAGACCACATCTTCTTCAAATGCAGACATTCTGTACGAATCTGAAATATGGTAAAATCGTGGTTTGGTCTTTACACCCCGCAACCAGCCCTATGGTCCGGGGCTGATTTGGTGCACCAATAGTGGATGTCCGCCATTCAAGACAGCAGATGCTCCCAAGACGGGTCTGGCAACTCTTGTGATGCTTGTCTCTTACAAAATCTGAAAAGAACGGAATGCGGGAGTCTTCCAAAACCAGAGTACCATGCCGCCTCTGCTGCTAACCAAGTTAAAAGATGAAGCCCGCTTCCAAGGTCCGAGTGGCTGCGGTGCAACACCTGAGAGAACTCATATGGTGAGGATAGGCTCTATTTTAGATAATGTTAGAGAACTTTTTTTGATCTCTGTATTTTAAGATATACATTATCATTTATTACAAAATCATAAACGAGTACATATCAAAGAAAAACAACGATGCGACAAGCTACATAAAGAGATGAAATCAAAAATTATATAGCTTGTTATTAAACTGCCATCCAAACGGGGACATAAATCCTCTGGTAACCAACTCCAATTTCCTAGCACCAATATCCAGTTGCTCCCGCTCCGATGATCATCGTTGCAGTAAGGGCCATGACCGCAGCCAATTGATACATAAGAATAGAGCCTGCAAAGGATTCATTAGTTTCTTTTTATCAAAAACGATATCATTTTAGCAAAGCCAAATCGACCAGCATAAAGCAGTGGAGCCACTAAAAGCTATAGGTGAATCGATTGGTGTACCGTAGCCAGCTCCCAGAAATATGACAAATAGTGTGCGGTGGAGAGAGATTGAACGTTATGGAAATAGCTTGCCATATGAAACGAGTGATATGACGATCAATGAAAATGTGTTGGATCGGGAGAGTAGGCTCTAGACAACCTTTTCTTATTTCTTTTGTTGTACTATTGTCATTCCCGCTTACTCAAGGAAATCTGGCAAAGCTTTTGGCTTTGTTTAAAACAAAGTTATTTAGGGTTCCAAATTAAAGACGTTGATACAACCAGATCGAAGAAGGTTTACATAGATTTTGTAATAATAGAAGAGAGGACCTTTTCAGCTTCTGTATTATTAAATGTACAAAACTATAAATTATACAAAGACATTTCCAAAAGACAGAAAAAAGGGTGACAAACCACATCAGAATAGACAAAAGCTCATATGTTGCTTAAAATATTATATAAACGCAATATAAATCTCTTGACAATCAACTCTATTCTCTTGGTGCCAACAACTAGTGGCTCCTGGTCCTACTGTCACGTATTTGTAAAGTTACTTTCGGACAATTTGTTTGTACAGTTTTTGTAAACTAAACGGCAAACAGAAATGGTGGAGTTCTAAAAAACGGAAGACTTGAAAGCTGTTACATCAAAATACAATTTTTTAAAATTTAGTGTGACGTGGGTTACAAGAATTTTCACAGGACAGCCATATTAGTAGTCTCTAGCTAGCCAGAACATGTAGACGCATTTTCTCTCCAATTGGGCCGCTGATGCTTTCCCCCGATTTTCTCCATACTGCCGCTAGATACTCGACAAAGCCTCCGCCGTCGCCAGCCATCCACGCCTTCGGCTCTTGTGAGCTCCTCTAATGTGGGATGTTGTGTTCTACACCTACACTTGCATCTTTCAAGCCGCCACTTCTCAAGCCCAAGCTTAAGACCTTGCTTTCTCAAGACAGCTAGTACCAAGGTAAATCGGTGGCGCTGAGGTGTCCAAGCCCAAGCTCTAAGTCCTGCTCACGCGAGATTACCGGTGGCACTGGAGCTCCGTGGCAGGACGGCTTGGCCTCCCTAGCTTGAGGGCAGGCAGGATGTGGTGGTGGAGCTCCGCGGAGGGGTCACCAAGATCGATTGATGAAGATGGTGGCCTAGCCCCAAGCAAGTCCGATCCGTACGTGGCGGTGGTGCGGCGCCGGCTCCTCCTCCTGGCTCTAAACATGTAAGACGAGTTATCGTACGTCCTACTCACGTTATTCTTTTTTTGAGCAAAAGGCTAAACGCCCAGTTCCATTCCATCAGAAATGAAACCATACAGTATAGCCCATGAACATTCAGACAAAGTATCGATCTAGCTATAGCTAGTTTCTCTGTAGACAAAAGCGAGAGAGGACTTAACAACAGATTACATATAGCAAAGCAAATTTAAAGCTTCCTATTGCTAATCCTTGCTTCAAGCACTTCTGGGGTCCCCGGCCAAGCAAAACGGTCCACTCTGCGTTTCTTCAGCTTCAGCTTAGCAGGGGAACTCCCACCGTTTTGGACTCCATCAGGAGCAGGCACCTGTCCAGGATCTGGATGTTCTCCTTCGGGCAAATCGGACGCCACTATTTTAGCAAGTGTAACAGCCTCTGCCACAACACCTGCAAGCCAGTCCAAACACAACGACCAAAAAAGCTGTATTTCTGAATTTCCAGGTGTTCCAAAGCATAGCAGAGGTTAACATATTTGCGACCACATGCTTCTTATTACCAATCCAGCAGGTAGCAATAATTCATAGTTAACACCCAGATTTCTCTGAATCATACTAGATAAATCTTGCCACATAATCTTTATTATGTCACATTCAAAAACAAAAGGTTGCTCGATTCCTCCTCGCAACAGAGTAAGCAGCTCATATCAAACAAAGTTTGCCTCTTAGACAGGTTACCACGAGTGAGCAATCGATTATGTGATAGGAGCCACATGAACACATGTACCCTAGGAGGTATATGGAGTTGCCAAAGAGCAGGAATAAAAACAGGGTAATCCCCCTATAATTGGCATAAAGGGATTGGGCATTGTAATGACCAGAGTTACGTAATTTCCACACCATCTGATCTGCTTCATCAGTGAGAACTAGAGCAGAAACAATGCGTTCCAACTCCTCCCACTGCCTCATCAGCCTCTCATTAGTGTCCTCAAACCATTGATCCAACCAGAACTTAATTGACTTACCATTCCCCACAATCCGTTGATATCCAAGTTGTGCAGCCTTACTGGCTCACAAAACCCCTTTCAAAAAAGGGGATGCATTCAACTCCTTGCAAGCAAATATATTCTGATTATGAGTGTTATCCTTAAAGTCAACGATCTGTTTCCACAAATTATGGCCATTATATCTCCTAATCCAAGAGGATAACAAAGTGATATTTAGACCAGCCTGCTCCTTATTCATGCTGAAAAATCCCAATTTGCTAAATGATACTTTCTGTGGCCCTCATAATTATCCCACAAGCAATGCGCCATCTGTGAGTTAATAGCCAAAATGGCCCAAGAAGGAAATTTGATGGCCGAGGGGATGTAGATGGGGATACTAGCAAGACAAGCTCTAATGGGCACCAGCTTGCCCCCATAATACAGGAGCCTACCCCTCTAACCAGTAGTTCTTTTGATAATCTTGTCCACCACAGGCTGTAAATCCTCTTTCTTAAGCTTGCTATAATGTAAAGGCACCCCAAGGTATTTCAAAGGGAACTCACTTACCTTGCACCCAAGGATTTGGGCCATGATGTTGGTTTCCTCAGGAGGCCACTAATAGGGACTAACTCACATTTGTTGAAATTAATTCTGATAGAAACCATTTCAAGTTTTGAGCCAAATCAACACTATTTTCCAAAAAGAGCAAAGAATCATTTAATTTCTTCCATCCACCAGATAGCACTAAGCTCAGCTCTAATGTGCTTCACCCTTTCCGTATTTTTAGGCAGCATGGGTTGGGTCTCAGATAGGATATCGAGGTAGTCATATTCAGCTACTAGGGCTCTCTTATATTTCTTTTGGGCTACCTCTATATTGATGCTCCATCCTTTAACATGCTTTCTCGGTCATCTTGATCTTACATTGCCAACTACGTATGGCTTTAGAGTAGTGGCAAGGTAAGGCCCACGAATTAGACACTACTTGAACACAGTCTTCTTTTTCAAGCCACCACTTTTTGAAGTGAAAATGTTTCTTGGTAGGAAGGGTTACATGACCACAATCCACCAGTAGAGGGGAGTGATTACTACCCGCTTTGGCTAGGGCTGAGACAGTAGACAAAGGAAAATGGGAGTCCCAACAGGTAGACATGAAAATCCTATCTATGGCTGCCATAATTAGGTTATATTGGTTATTGGCCCAAGTAAACTACCTATTGGCCAATTTTAACACCATGAGGTCAGCAACGTTAATCCAATCATTAAACTCAGCAGCTCAAGATTGGTGAATAGATCCATTATTTTTATCAGTACTATAGCTAACAAGTGACTCCGACAAGAAAAGGCAGAGAGCTACCAGCACAAATAATAAACAGCTCGTCTATAAAGTCCTGCTTATATTCATC
Organism: Stipa capillata; assembly: GCA_019208055.1. Lineage (NCBI taxonomy): Eukaryota > Viridiplantae > Streptophyta > Magnoliopsida > Poales > Poaceae > Stipa > Stipa capillata. The sequence goes on from JAGXJF010003994.1 coordinate 150,760, forward strand.
ATAGGAGGAACCATAGACAGCTACAGAGTTCGAGGAGAAAACATCTTTTGAGTTCTTTAGAGTACACAAAACTGAGGAGGTCTTAATAGACCAGGAAATTATGTCATAAAAAATTCCTCATCAATTCCCACACGCACACCACCTGCATTACCTGGAGCAGGCAGCCATTGCCATGCAAACGAGCCATAATTGGCTAAAGCTGATAAGAAGGCTAGACTAAAGTCCTCTTTTTTAGTTTCAAACAAAGCAATAATATCAGGGCGAGGGATTTTCCAAGTGTCACTAACAGTTTTAAGTTTTCTAGGGTTATTTAAACCCCTAACATTTCATATTATGTATGTCACGTGGATTATTTTTACCACGTCTAGCTTTATTCTTTCCTTTACCACTTTTCCTTAGCTTATATGACAACTCTAATAAGTTCTCTTGTTCCTCCTCAAGGACATCATTACGATAATGATATGACCCCTTCGGATACAACTATTACTATTTTTTCTCAAATCAAGAATCAAGCTCAATACAAGACATGGGCAGCAATGGATGATCAAGATTTCAAGATACAAATTCATATGGATAAAACAACGGGACAATGGAGAAGGGAATGAAATTCATGTGACATGACCATGCACCACATGAATTGGTGTTGTACAAGAAGGTTTCTCATGTCATCTTACAGATCAAGTTCCAAAAGTTCTGGACTCTGATTCGGATTGCTGAGACTGCTCTGATTTCAAACATCTATATCTCAGGCATACAGACTCCGATTTGAGTGATCTTGGACTCCGTGGAAAGCTTATCTCATGCATTTTTCAATGGATCTAACCACATCTTCAAATTCCTTATGAGCATGAGGCAATTGCCAAAACAGTTTGGGGCTATTTCTGAAATAGAGTTCAAAGGTGCTACGCCACCTCCACTTGGGCCTATGAGCCTTGTACGACCTAGGGGCGTACGTCCACCCCCTAGCCGCCACTTCCTCTCTTTATATACCCCCGAGGATGCTCTCTATAGTTTTGGTTTTGTTTAGTTATGAGTTTGCTATATTGCAACTTTGTGTATCTTCGTTTGTGTCCAATGACCAAATCAAGGCTGCTTTCTGGAACCCCAATTTATCTAATTCTTCATCTATACTTGTAATTTTAAATTAATTTATCACAATTCTTACTTGTTCTTTGATTTCTCATAGAGATTAGAACTTCATGTTCAGCTTCGCCATGTTTCCTGCATCGTCGATAACTTACTGGAGTTGGTTTAGCGATTGGTAAGGCGTATCATTATCATACGGTGTAGTCAGATCATCAAAGTCATATCTACAAATCGATAGTTATCATTCTCATCAAAAGATCGGCACACCCAAAGTTTTATCACATCATTTCTTCGATCTAAACTCTTAGATCTAGTACTCATGCGATCTAGACAAGTGATAGAAAGTTCATCTTCCGTCAAGTCATCTAAAGTCAAATCTATTTGGGTAGGTAGAAACATGTCAGGTTGTTCTCCAAAGGGAGTGTCCATCCTAGAGGATTCAATGTGCTTGATGTGAGCAATATTTTGACTTATCTGTTGTGCAGTTTTTTTTCCTAAAGAAACATTGATCATGCCAGCTTTAGCACAAGGTTATCACTACATACTTAGCAAAAAATTCTTCAGGATTTGAGGATTCTTACTTTTTAGTGGGATATTCTTATCTGGATTTTTCTTCTCTACTAGCTCTTGAGCCTTGTCCAGCATGGTCCTCCACTCCTTAGGAATTCGATCACTTTTCCACTAGGATTGACAGGGCCCCACTTCTTCCTTCCTTGTTTAACAATCATAGCAATAGCTTCAGCTTCAGCAGGTGTGGGGTCACCAACCCTAGTCTCAACATCAAGAAGAGAGATCAACAACCCTACTGTCTTGCCCCTTCACTATAGGACAAAATAGCCTATGGAAGAGCATGTGGAACATCCTGAATCAGTAACTTTCCAGGATCAAACTTAGACATCTATCGAGGTGCCACTGAGGGTATCTTTTTCATATCTGATAGGACTACATCTTGTATTTCCATGATAATGGTCTCCATATCAGTGTGAGGAGTCTCCCCATCATCAGACTCTACCAAATTAAGATCTATCAAAGGTTGAAATCTATTATAGCGGCTAGTTGAGTTCTGTCCACTACACCAACTAATTTTTCTGAGGTTGGCTCCCCATGTTTTAGCACCCCGCTAATATGTCCAAAACATATTATATTATTTTGAGTTTAATGATATCTTTGCATAGTATTTTATATATATTTAAATTCATTTTCTACATTATTTAAAATACTGCTAAATTGCTAGATTTTCCCTCTTTTTCGTGTGCGCAGGAAAAACATCGTAAAAATAAAAAATCTAGCGTATTCCAGAATGTTTCGAAGGGGGGTTACTTCGGGAGAAAGGACGAAGGCAGCGGAGCCATCACATGGTGACTCGGCAGGCACCGTGGCCCCAATTGCTGCGGCAAGGTACCACGTGGGCCTGTGGAGGCTCGGCCGCTACCTTTTTTTTGTGCACAATTCGTTTCGAATTCAGAAACCCTTCTGCGAAGGCTTTTTCTATTTATACAGAAGTCATCACATTGTGAAGAACAGAGAGAGGCGGTGTGATAGATCTAGAGGCTCCCACCAGGAGCCCTGGTTTTCCATCCTCATCACCACGACACAATTCCACCATAGATCGCTCCTTCCAGCAAGTCTCTGTAGCTAGTTCCTCCTTGTAATTCGTCTCCGATCATCAAGACCTTCGAGATTGGCTTGTAATTTTGTAGTCATCAATATATAGATTTAATATTTTATTTGTTCTTGCTAATTTGCATGATGTGTGATTAGTCACATCGAGGCTACAGGGTTGCTAGTAGTAACTATGTAACATTTTATATGTTTGTGATGGCTATCCATCTTCGGCGCCATCAATTATGTTATTATGAATGTCATCCATCTAGGGTGCAATCAATTTATTTATTGAGATTGATTATGATTATTTGTCTAACGTCTCAAATGGGATTATAGTAGTTGTTGTTTATCTTGTTGTCCTTCTTTGACAGACAAGGCGACAATGTTGGAGAGGAGATGATGTTTGGTGGATGAGTGGCATAAATCCACTGATTAGGAGCTATAAGATCCAATCTACTAGGAGAAGTACGAAGTGTAATATATTATTCCATAACCGATGCATAGTGACAGTGGCACAAAGTTGGATTAACGTAGATGTGCATATTATTTTTTCTGATAAAAAAGTTTTTGCATAAGTTAAGCCTTTTACCATAATTGTGTCTTATGCTAGCCTAGAGTCCTAGTATCCAAATGAGTATATCTATTAGCGAATTTATATACCTCTTACCTCACTTTTAGCTATTAAAACACCTCTCGTAGCACTTTTAGTATTCATTAATTTTTGTTTTTTACTTATTCCAAAAATAGTTTTAGTTTTCTAGTTTAAGTAATTGTCATTTTAGTTATCTATTGAATCCTAGAGGTTCACAAACTATTTGAGAAGGTAGTTGTGCATCTCAATCTTGACTTTTAGTTGTTTTTAAGTGTGATTTCAAATTTGGACCAAGTGAGATCAACCATCATTTTCTTGTAGATTCGACACTCTTGCTCATCGAAAACACTACAACTGATCCTATGAAGTTGCAGGTCATCAAGCATTTCCTGATGCTGTTGCCAGGTAAGCAACATTGGTTTCACTCTAAATTTGATTTCACCACTATCTTTTTATTTATTTGTCTTTAATTTTTATTACTTGCGTTACTTGCTTTGTAGTTTAGCTTTTGTTAGTAGTGTACTCATCTAGTTCTTTTGCTTGCTTAATTAGTCTTATTTGAAAGCACACACAAAATTAGTTATTATTTCTTTAAACATGGATGCTAAGATAAAAGAATGGTTAGCAATAATGGAATATTGCTTTTCACTAATTTATAGTGTTTGTGAAATTGGATGTGTCTTTTGTGATACGATTGGAAACTTTGATTTTCAATGTAAAAATCATGGGGATCCTATTACTGCACCTTTAATAGATTAGACCATGATAAAGATACCGTTCGATAAATAGAAGTGCTTATTATTTATGACGGGACCCATCAAACAATTAGTCAAATTATTTGGTTCAAAATGTCATATATCTCGTGACTTGCTTGATGAATTTTTTGTGATAATCCTTTCGTGATGTAACATCCTGATTTTTTTGGCTTAAATTTTTTATCCGAAAATATAGACTTGAAGGTTTCTCAAACGAAATTAATATTTGGATGAAAATATTTTATATGGCTTCTACATATAAAATTATGCATGCTCAAATTTTTCTAGATTTTTCTAGAGTTAGTTTGTATATTTCTGAAGCTTTATTGGCTTTGTGGACTTTTTAAAAAGCAATCCAGGCGGAAACCCATTTTTCCTCTCCCTGCTCCTTTTCTCTTCTGGGCCTACCCAACTATGCAGCCCGCCTCCTTTATCTCCTCGAGCCCTAGCCCTCCTTCCCTACATGGGCCTGGCTCAAATCTTGTGCCCTCCTCAGCCTGCCTTAGCCCAACAGAGCCAGCCTAGTTAGGCCAGCTACTAGACCATGCAGCCCGGTTGGGCTCTCTCCTTATCGTCCCTAATTGGAACTCTCCCCGCTCCAGCGATGCGGGCCCACACCAAGAAACCCTAGGACACAAGGTATAATTTTTCTGCCTCCACGCCTTGCCTCGGCTTTCGCATCCCACACATCGTCTCTCGCTGCCCTAGCTCCACCGCCACTGGTGCCATTACTGCTGCCGCATTCCAATCCGGCGAACCAGGGCACCGCCGATTGATCCCTCCATTCTAGTTGCACTGCGCCAACGCGACGGAGCCGACTCCATGATCGATTGCTTTCGTCGAGGTTGCCATCGTAGGAATTGGAGCCTCCTTTGTCAACTTTGGTGAACTCTTCTTAGGATTGTTCATCGCGCATGGTGAGCCTCTCCCCGATTACTCGCCATTGTAGCCACCCCTGTGACCAAAAGCCCTCGACAAATTGGTCGATTGCGGCGCCCGAGCTCCCTGTCCATGGTGACGCTCTGGTGCTGCCCTCGGGTATCATCACCTCCGGTCGTTCCGTGCTCGTTTGCCCCGACCAAGACCACAAGCCACTTCCCCAAGCCACCCTTGCTTTGTTTTTGTTATTTCCCTGGTGCCACCATCCCTCCATTGCTAGCGAGCCGATCACCATGGCTGAGTTCCCTCCACCTCGTTTTTTCTCCTCCTCTTTCCGTCTTTTCTCTGTACTGTAAAGGGACACCCCTTCTCTGTACTTCTCTCTCTCTCCTTTCTCTTTTCTATATGTTTGCTTCCTACAGGGAGTAGTAGAGGGCAGTAGAAGGCATCCCCTTTAACTCTCTCTTTGTTCTTCCTATGAACATAAAACCCTCAAAACCTAGTGTCGCTTAGCAACTAGTACCCGATCCACCTTCAACACCGTGCAATTCGTGCGTATATCGGTGCCATGATATATTCCTCCATTGACATCATCGACAAGGACATCTAGTCTCATGCACGTTGATTAAGTCATGTTATCGACTTTGTCGGCCATAGCACTTGGTACTCGTTACCGCCCTTTGCTCTAGCCCTTCTATATCCAATCTAATTCGTAGATGCAATCTCGAATGTTAATCTAATTTCCTATGCCTCACATCTTCCTTCTAGGACCCTATCTCCACCCTCAATTCCTGTCTTTGATAGTCGGATACCATCCACCCAATCAGTGTATTCTCTATGTTAGACCATCATCTTCTCGTTTGCCAGAACCACCCTCATTGTACTTGTAGCCGCCATCGATGGCATAGCTTCGATATATACCTCGCTAACTGTAGCGGAACCATTAGCTATCGTCATGATCATTAGATCATTAGTTGATCCCTTCAATCAGTCACCATCGATCTATCTAAACACTAGCTTTGACCTTGGACGTTCCGAGAGTTAACTGGAACCCTAGTTCTCTATCACCATCGATCCTTCTTATCATATTATACCCTAAACCTTGAGTCGACCACGAGACTACCCTTATTTGTCATACTCTTGTAACCGTTCATTGATATTCTTTTGATAATTGATATATCTTGGAATGTCTGGCCGATCGGTTCATTAATGAAAGCCCTTCAGTTACCTTATAGCTATAGACATGATTCATCATTCGTCGATATTCTATTACCTAGCTGGAAAAAAACCGTATCATAGGATCATGTATTGACCTAGTGTATTGCACATGAAGCAAGTCCTAGGCCTTACACAATTCCCAACATGGTGACCAGGCTCTCCACAATTGTAACAAAAAATATCTCTATGACGCAGGTCGATTGGCTTAAATACCTCTACAGCAACCGGAGGAGGATGACGAGGACGTGTATCAGATTGCTATGGATTCTACTGCTGTTGTTGACTTTGCTGAGGTAGCTATTGCTGAGGATGGGTGTCTATCGGCTTCACTGCCAGCAGCCCAAGTTGCCCCAGAGGGGGCATGGTCCCTAGGCGATCCCCGATCGCCCAGTTTGGCTTTGCGGTGGTGGCGGGTTGGGGAGGTTGTACTGGTATGGGTTGCACTGTCCCAACTGCTACTGGTAGTCGCCCCAACGAGGAGGGCTGCCACCACCCCCACCCGACCACCTCCATCGTACGCTTGTCCTCTATAAGCTCCCTCCATCTGCTGTCGCCGAATGACCGTAGCAAACATCTCTTTCGCATGTAATTTGCTCCAAAAATCACAAGAAAAGCTAAATCGCTTGGGCTCGGAGACGAACTGATTTGTTCAGCCAACTGGAAAGCAATTCGAAGTTTCAAATCACCGTACCACAAACAGATCTTGCCTGATCCAGACACGAGAGCATAGGTGGCTCAAGACTAGAACCCTAGCAAACTGGGGATGTGGTGAGGGCACAACCCCGAGCTGCCCAAAGTAATCCTCAACCATCTCATCCTCCCCTCGCTATAGGCCCCATGCATCATCCTCATGATCCACCATCTTTGTGGAAGTGGTTGTGATCGAGCCATGTGTCACGGTTTGAAGAGGCGCGGATTCAGATTCCTTCACGTACGCAGTTGAAGGGAACACTCGTTTTTACCCTAACCAATTGCTGAAGCCCGCGGCAACGACTAGAAGAGACATCGGGTAGGTAGAGGCGTCGGAGAACCCGACTGAGGAGGAAGGGGGAACGCTCATCTCCATCCTCATACCCTTTGAGGCCACGATCTTTCGTCCTACTCACATTATTGTGACAATGCTTTTTTTATTCGATTATACTCTTACGAAAATTCAATGTTTACACTTTAAGATTCTTTTCTTTGATTCTACTGAATCTATCATTATTATATACTCTTGATAGATAGTTTACTGCAACCCAAATCAATCCCTATGCACCAAATCGACAATCAAGACTTATCTGTTTGAGCGAGCGGTTGTCTAGGCGGCGAATGATCTTGCTGCTTGGGGCTAATCATATTTGAGACGAGAGAGATTCATGGTTGAACTGCACAAAATAGTTTTTTCAAGTTTCCAAAAATTCAGAACTCTAATTTTTGATATAAAGTTAATACGAGTTCCATACATGTTTTAGAGTTTCAGACGAGTTTTAGAGGAGTTTCAGAATCCAAAAATCAAGTTTCTACAAATTGAGAAAATTGGTACTGAAATTTCGGACATGTTTGAGAGAAGTTTTCAGTTCAAAATCCAAAAAGCCAGGTTTGACAACAATCAAGAAAATTTACACATGTTGGATTAAGTTGAAAATTCAGAACTCCAAATTGTGAACAAATTTGAGAATAGTTTAGACATGTTTTACAGCTTTCACACGTTTTCAGAGGAAGTTCAAAAGTAAGATATAATCAGAGATCTTATCTCGAGAAATACGAAGGTTCAAATAGATCACAAATTTAAGAGAATTGATGTTTTTAAACACTAAAATGCATGATTGGAGTTAGGCTCACAACTTCTCAAATGTACACAGGTAAATATGTCCTAGGTACTAGATATGTATCTGACTAGTGTTTCGACGAGTGCATGACATGCATTTACCTTGTGATCTCGGTTGGCAGCAGAGTGCTGATTCCTGGGATAGAACATCCGGGTTCTCACTATTTGCTGGTAGTTACTTAAGTCAAAGAAACACTGAAGAGTTTATATGGAGACAAGAGAGCCAGTAATTAATTAAGCAGGAACTTGACATGAATATTCTTAGCTTAGAACAGGACATGAATATTCTTAGCTTAGAACAGGTGCATTATGGTGACTAAGCACTACTTGATCAAGCATCTAAGTATACAGATTAACCACCTATTTAACCCCGTCCCCAATTAGTCCAAACCCCTCCTTAATCATCCCTTGATCTCAGCTCCCTTTTGGGAGCAGCTAACACACATGAACCTCATCAAGAGCTTCCACAGGCACCCACCGTGTTCCCCAGCTTCCTCTGCCTCCCGCCGCACCACCGTCGCGCCGCGCTACCGCCAAACGCAGCGCCGCCCCCGCCGCCGCCGCCGCCTCCTTTCAGGCCGTCATGCCCGGCGCCTCCGTTTCCCTCGTCGCGCGGTCTCTTCGTTCCCGCCACGAGCGTCGCGGCGGGTTGCCTCCGGCCCCGGATCGCCTGGACGACTCTGAGCAGCATCATTACGCCCTCGACGTTGAGGCTCCACCACCCCAGGCCGTTGCCACGGCGGGCCTCGCGGCGCGTCGTCGCTGTCCTGCTCGTCTCGATGGCGTCGAGGAGGTCGGAAACGACAGATTTGCTTGGCAGCGCCGCGGCCGAGGCGTTGGGGACTGCGCTGGTGCCGGCAATGGCGCCGGCGCCGGCGCTGAGGCTGATTGTCAGGTGCCGCTCGGGTTGGAGCGCGCCTGCGAGGAGGGAACGGTTGAGCAGCTTGACGATCGCCGACGTGCGGACGGCGCGCTCCATCTGCCTACCGCTGCCGATGGTGGCGTTGCGGTCGGCCGGCGACGAGGTGGGAATCCTGAGGCGCTGTATCCTAGCGTGGGCACGGACCCATGGGTTGGAGTGCTGGTTCAGGTCGCCGGCTTCCTCTGCACCTGAACGAAACATCCAACAGAAATTTAGTTGCAGCATGAGACGGATCGATGAAATTGTTCTGGACTCGACACGTCTCAATCCAACATAATGTTCACTACTGCGAATGTACTAAGAATATATGTTGCTTAATGTTGACCACATACTGTATCTAGTTAGCATACATACAGATTTACCGTAATGTTAGATAGGGAGGTATCTATTTAAATTTCAAAATATACAGTAAGCAACCTAGTACGCATGCCAAATTTGACACGCTTCGCGTGCATTTGTCGTGTCATGTACGCATGTATTGTAGTATATGAAGCAATGTTTACCTTCTGCATTGGAGAGATCCTGGTAGGCGCAGAACCGGGAGAAGATCTCGGCTAGTGTGGCGCACTTCCTGTCCGAGGCCCCGCTGCCGGCGTCCGGCGGCACGACGACGGCGTAGAAGAACCCCGGCAGCTCGAAGACGAAGACGCGAGCGTCGAGGCGCGCCACGAGCGCGTCCCTGGCCAGCATCCACTGGTGGTCGCCGACGGTGCACGAGGCCATGGACACCGGGTGGCCCTCGACGCGGATCATGTGCACCGACAGGATGCCGGACCGGAAAAGCTGCGCGCCCTCGAACCGGTGGCCGCACAGCACGAAGAGGCTCACCGGCGAGCCGTCCGCGGCGAGCAGCTGCGTGTCCCTGCCCATGCGGTACTCCTTGGTCCGCCCGACCCTCAGCGGCGGCCGGCTAGCTCCTCCTCCCTCCCGAGACGCCATCCGGTTGGCAATGCTGTTAGCTCGATCCAAAAGCATCAAACACGCACATGTTACAATCTGTAAACATGCATCTACGCCAGAGAATGATAAAGAACCCGCTTGCGTGCACAATTTCGGTACGTATAACGGCATATACCTACACACACAGAGAGCGACACACACGCCCCTAGCTACTAATCAAGTTGACTAAGATATGATCCGTACAGTGCCTACTGGTCTGTCTAAAATATTTTCAGATATTTTGCATAGCTATACCTCGAACACATTTTGATCATGGTTTGGTTTTGGCCAATACTTGCTTGGTTAACAACAATCACGCGACCTTTCTACACAGGTAGTCGTAGTACTAACTAGAAGCAGTGGCGTACTGCTTACCACAAGAAGTTTCGAGAAGTTCTCTTCGAGCTAGGCAACTCGTAGCAATATTCCTAGAGATCTTCGAGATGAAGGAACAAAGTAGCTACAGAGAGATAAAGGGGATTGCAAGAGCTCAAACAGAGAGAGGGAAGAAAGAAAGAGCAGACGGATGTATGTGTGTACGAGAGAGAAGTGCAGCCACTCTTAAATAAGAGACCAAAGGCGCGCGCTCCGGTTTGCAGGGAAGAGAGAGAGAGAGAGAGAGAGAGAGAGCATGCGAAGCGAAGGGCGGGAGGCAGTAGCAGCAGAGAGAGGCCGGCGAGAGAGCAAAGGCCGCGCGGCCGGGCGCGCGTACGTGGGAGGCAGGGCCATGCATCCATGCATGCACGCGCCACGCACGCCGCGGGGGACACCTCGCACGCTCCCAGCCCCTCTGCGCTCGCCTCCGCGCCACCTCGCCTGGGACCCAGCCTTCGGGATGGGCCCGAGTGGAGATACACGTGGCCCCCACTTGCGCTACGTGGCCTGCGCCTGTCCACGCGTGGGGCTGCGCTGGCCCTCTTGCATGCCGCGCGTTCGTAGCTAAGCCTCGTACGTGCGAGTGCGACCGCTTCTCCCCGCTCCCGCGCGCCGCTGCTTGCCTGGTCGATGCCGACTTGCCAAGTCTGTGCGCCCGCACATTCTGGTCTTGGGTTCGTTTCCCGGCTCGGAACTTAGACTGAAATTGATCAGTGGCCGTCGCACCAACTTCGCAGTGTGGTTGCCTAATGCCACTTCGTTTGCTCTTCGCGTAGAAACGCGTCCTACACGTACGCATGTTTACGGTCTTAGAAACTTCTTCGTGGCTTATTTTAGCAGCTATTACGGCCGCCGTAAGAAATCCACGCGTACGCATCACAGTTTCAACTCTTAAGGATTCCACACGCATCACGGTCTATCACCGAGTAATGTTCAACACGTGCCAACCACCACATGCAGGCAGTTCGTTTCAGTAGCTTCTTGAGTCTGTTTCCTCAGTGCGTAGAATCAAACGCGTCCTACACGTACGCATGTTTACAGCCTTCAAAATATCTTGGTGGTTTACTTTTAAGCAGCTATTAGGGCCGGACTCCAAGAAATCCACACGTACGCATCACAGTCCATGATCAATGCTCAACGTGTGTGAACCGCCGCAGGCAGTTCGTTCATTTATACTAGTGGCCCAAAACTTGCATGCTTGACTCCTCCGACGTACGTACGCCCACAGCTGACCGAGACGATCTTAGTTATGTATGCGCATGAGTTAATTCATTCTTAATTTCCCTAGGTTTTTCTCACTCGATTTCTACAGCATAATTTGCCCTACATCAACGCCCTCCTACGAGTAGCAGTCAAAAGTAAGTTCAGCATTTTTAATAATCTAAAAGTTTATTTCCGACAATACGCAGGAGAGCCCCTTATGCTTCCGTTACTTTGAGGAAGAGTCAGATTACAACGTTACCATGAACAACACGGAGTTAAACAGAGTAATATGAAAGTTTTGCCAAATCTAAGTGCTCATCAAACGAGAGAAATATGTGCATGCATGACTGTGGGGTATGTTCCTTTTGTCCAGACAACCATCAGATTCGAACTGAAATTGAATCACGCAGTGTACGTAACTTCTTAATCTTAATTAACAGCCGTACGAACTTGCTGATGAGCAAAGCAAAGCAAAGAAGGGTCTTATTTTGCGGTAGTAGACATGTGATTCCCCGAATCTCGTCGCGTGCACGGCTCATTTCAAACTATATTTCTCTCTTAGGATATTAATCCTCCCTCTGTTTTACTATATCAAAAAAAATTAATACAAAATAACCATACATATTTTTGTTAAACCAATATTACAACTATTTAACTATTTCTAAAATATTTAAATCAAGATATAAAGTAAAAATATTGTAATTATTTTAAACATTTTTAATAGATAATTATTTTGAAATGAAATATAATAATAATAAAATGAAAGGAAGTGATAGAAACGACCCAATCAATCGATCTGAGATCCAGATCACGACCACAAGTCTGAAATGTCTGCACTAAAACTCACACTTCGCAGGTAGCAGTAGCATGCTGCATTGTTGCAGTCGCACTCGTACCACTTGCACTAGCTAGCTAGCTAGCATGACCCATTGCCAGGAAAAAATGCAGATTTGGCCCTCCCACGCGAGTCAATGGTAAAAATAACCCATGCGAAAATCAGAGGCAAAAATAGCCCTCCTGCCGCAGGTGGGAGGGTGAGGCAGGCCACCTGCCGCAGGTGGGGCGTGCAACAGGCCACTTGCCGCACCTGGGGGGTGCAGCAGGCCACGTACCGCACCTGGGGCGTGCGGCAGGTGGCCTGCTGCATCCCTCACCTGCAGCAGGTCGCCGGGCACGTCACTTGCGGCGTTGGGCGCGAGGGAGGGAGGGCACGGCAGGGCACCTGCCGCACCTAGGGGGTGCGGCAGGCCACCTGCCACCTGCCGCACGCCTCAGGTGCAGTATGTGGTCTGCCGCACCCCCTGGGGCGGTACGTGGCCTACCGCACCCCCCACCTGCGGCAGGTGGCCTGCCGCACCCCCTACCTACGATAGGAGGACCATTTTTACCTTTAATTTTTACAAGGGGCTATTTTTGCCATTGACTCGCGGGGAGCCAAATCTGCATTTTTTTCCCGTTGCCATGCCCTGGCGAATGATGTCACGCAAACGGCGCACCCATCGACGCACCGGGAAGACCGGCCGTTACTCGCTGCCGGCGCCGGTCGCTGCCGCCGCCCCAAGCGCGATCGTACGTCGACACGCGCGACTCGCTGGGCGCCACGTGCCGAGGCGGCTTTCTCTTTCTCTTCAATCGCGGTGGTGTGCTTGTCGTTTCGCGCGACGGCTTTCGCCTCCCTGGGCGGGCCAAGGGCTGCCGCGCGCACGCGCCTCGGAAACCAACGGAACACGTCATCGATCGGCTGCGTGCATGTCCAACCGGCAACCGGCTCTGGGTGCTCGGGCGGTCAACAGCTAGTCAAAAGGCGTGGGCCCCCAAGGTAGCGTTTGCCATCTCCTTGCTTCCGTGGCATATGGCCAATTAGCGGCAAATTCTATGTGATCGCAGATTCTCAGACTTTTACTATTTTATACGCAAAAGCTTCGGTGAACTATGATAATTATTTTTATCTAATTAGTTTATATGTGTTTTATAATTCGTTTAATCAATTTCTTCACGGCTATTCCACATTAGATCTAATAAATTCAGTATAATATAGTTTAGCAACCATAATTTGAGTCTAAAAAACGTATACATCGAACATTCTAAACCCCTTCCGGCTCACGACATGTGGTCTATCTTGTTTTTTATTTCTTTTTTCTTATCATTCCATCTTGGTTCCTGTCAACTTCCTCCTCCTTCATCGATGTTTTATACGACAACCTCTCTACTTTGCATCGCCACCCGCCTTCTCCTCTTTCAACATGCCATCCTTCTATACATTTATATCATCAAGAGCTCACGTGCCTCCATCGGTGAAGAGAAGGCACTACCACAGCATAGAATGTTGATATAAAAGTTGAAGATTGCTTAATTCGAAGGTTCAGATTTTTAAGTTCAACTATCCAAATGAAAAGTACAATTTGTTGGTCAAAATTTTCAATTTGGTGAGTTCTATCTTTTGTGGTTGTTTTTCCCCTAAAATTTAAGAAAACTGGGAATATGAAGCGTGGATTGAGGAAAATGGAGAACACTACGATATAATGAAGCGGGAGGTGTGCTCGTCAGTTTGGCGACTGGACAATTATAGTGCTCCCCTCAAAATTCGAGGTTGAGATTGGTGCCACTTGGATTTATTTTTTATTTTGAGTTTTGAGATAGCTAACCACTCTTGCCACATGGTGGTACTATTTGGATTAGGTGTAGATGGCAATCTACCGAGTGCAAAAGTGATTGCTCAGATTGAGACAATGGCGATACATATAGCCGGAGTTCGAGACCCTTACATCTCATGTCTTTGGTGTACTTCGAGGAATTTTTAGGTCGATTACATGTGGCTCATCTACTTGGTTTGGTCCCTAACGCCTCTTCCCTCAAATTTCAATGCATGGAAGCGCTCTTCCACTTGCTGTCTCTAGAGGATACCCATATTGAACCTATAGAGCGTTATTCCAGGCGTGAAGGCAATGTGGTGAGCGTTGTTGGCGGCTTTCTCGTCATTTCCGGTGTGGCCAGCTTCAACATAGAGACCCCATTGCATTTTGTTTTAGTTATCCAAGGTCCTTGTGTAAAAAAGAAGTTACTTATGATTCCAAGTTTTCATAAACGGAAAAGCAAATGTACTTATAGCTGTGGGTATAGGAGCTATCTCAACCTCTCTTCATACTTTTTGATTTGGAAAAGTAGCATTGGGTGGGTGGGCTTATTTACTTTTTTGATTCATTTTCTAAAAAGCAAATGCATTGTTTGATACACTATGTAAAGGTGCTATCTCTCTGCTCTTAATGTGAATGTACCTATCGCTCGTATTCCTCCTACTTAGCCAGCTAGCTAGCTCTCTCTCCTCTTCAACCTCCCGTTCCCATCTCTTTATTAAAAGCATCTTCTTCTCTCTATTCTTCAACCTCCTGTCTCCTGCTCTCTCTTCCTCAAACCTCTGCCGTCCAGCATCTCTCCTACATCAATCCAACTCCAGACCAGCATCTTCCTCTTATTTCTCCCGTCCCCATCTCTCTCGAGTTGCATGTTCCTCTCGCCGCTCTTCACATTCTTTCCTCAGCTCTCTCTTCCTCTTATCTCTCACTTCACAAATGGAAATGTCATCGTCTCGTGGTAGCCGATCCACTGCACAACGGTGCACTACATAGGAGAGAATAGCAGATCCATTGTGCTCTCCCGAGCTAAGGTGCACCTGTGGAGATGTTGCGAAGAAAATCACCTCCAAGACACCATGGAATCATGACCGAGTGTTCCTCGTTGTGGTAGCACAGTGAGCTACTTAGTCGCATTGTATAGTTGTTTATTCAAATTGTTTTACTGATGATACGATAGTAACATTAGTCAAAGTAGTTGCTCTTGCAAGATATGGATATGGGAGGATCTTGTTCACGAATACATGGAGGAAATGGTCGATTATTGCTCTGGACTTATAGAGGAGGGTGTCATCGATGCATTAGCGGCAGCCGGGAAGATTGTTCTTGGTGTACGACAATGGCGCAAACCAAGCACAAAAGGCGAGACACCAAAATTTGAGTGTGATTCTACTATCTTCATACAAGCATTTGCACAAACATGAGCCCCCTGCATTATATCTGTACCACCTTGACTTCCATTATTGTCATCCACATTCTCGTTACGACCTAGTGCAACTTCTACATATAATATTTGGAGTTAATGGTTGTTATAGAGGTTGTCAAACATAATTGGTTGCTTGGTGTTTGTTTCCAAACCTGTAGCCGAAGGCACTGGAGTGAGATCATATAATGGTGTGTCTTGTCTAACACATTTGTTTGCTGGAATATTCAACACCTTCATCTCAGTAGGTGTCGTCCCTGTCCTGTATCCCTCTAGCATCATCTGCTCAGCACTCCTCCAATAGGCATTTCCATTTGAACAAGATTACAAAGAAGTAGTTCGTTAGTGATAGAGAAAAAAAATGTGCCTGATGATGTATAGTACGGTATCCCGTATATTAGGAAGTATCCGCATATGATTCTCTGGATTACTGGAGTATACCGCGTATCCGGTAAGGATTCCAGGATGGTAAGATAACCCCCCGTAAGGAGGAAGGATACCCTTAAACTAGAAAGTCAATCCTGACGTTTAAGGAAGCTAGAGTTCTACTCGGGCATAAGTCCATGTCCAGTACGACTAGATGAATCCCCTATAAAAGGATCAGCAATCCCATAGGGGAGGACAGGTGAAGTTAGATCCAAGGCAGGTTAGATCCAAGGAAGATCCAGAAGCCCTACCTTATTCCTACGAGAAGACCCGCCACCTCAAAGGAGTCGGGCTTAGCGGAATTAGTCAAATTAGTCGACGATTAGGCCTAGGATAGCCACTAACCTTCATATCCCTTGTAAGACATTCTCTAGTTAATATATACAAACAGGATGTAGGGTTGTTATCCTGAGGGAGGCCCGAACCTGTATAAAAAGGGTGTTTTCCTTGCCATTATACCTCTGGCCTTGAGCCCTAGCGGTCCCTACCCCTCATATATACACATTCCACGAATACCGTAAGATCGGTGGTTTACCGATTGTCAAAAGATGGCGCCGACAGTGGGGACCTCTCCGGCTCAAGCCGTCCAGAAAGAATCAAAGCCGGCAAGACGTGCAACTTCTTGCGATCAGCCCATAACACCGGTTGCATGACTCTCCTCGGCGTAACCTGAGGAGGAGGAAGCAAGTTCGGCAGGGAATACGATTGCCATCACGCACCGTACCGGGTACTCGGACGAAGGTTTCTACGACAACTTCGGCCCAATGGATCCATACCCGGTAACGGATTGCGTAGATTATGGAGAATACGCTCCTGGCAAGGACTCGGACAGCGAAGCCGATCACTTCCATACCGAGTGCGCCAGGGCCTTCGAAGGGGGATTGGTATTAACAGACAATCTCCAGGCAGGAGCGGCCAGCCCAATGTTCGGGTTGTCGCCTGCACCTTCTGATCGTCCAGATGATCAAGAACCCACTCACGCCGTACCTGATGAGGACGACACGATGGAGTGGAACTATACCCCATCTAATCTATGTCCTCGAGTAGTTCTCGCGATTCAAGATGATCGTGAAGAGCTCCTACTCCCCAAAGGAATAGGAATAGGCCTATGGGAGCAGAAAGAACACCTCCAGGGGCAGAGGAATACGTGTCCCGAATTGCTCGAAGGCTCGCCGAGGCGCGTAATCTGCTGTCAAGACCACCGGCGGCAAACTTATCGACGTCTGAAGGATGGCGGTGGCTGCAACAGCTGGGGGCTAAATTACAACAGGCCCAAGCTCAAGCCGAATCTTCTCGAGCACGTTCGGTGGCATGTAGCTCCAACGAAAGGACCGCCCCTCGCCCATAGGAGGAGTCAGACGGGGAAAGACGTCACCCTAGAAACCAGTCTCGACAGGGGGAACCGCGCATCGACCTACGCGACAAGATCAACGAGCGCCGGAGCCAGAGGCACCAGCAAGATCAATCTCCCCTCCCCCCCCCGGAGAGACCAAGGACATCATGCCAACATTCGAGGACGATCTCCGACCTTGAATAGCGGCGAGATCGCGCCTTATCGGAAAGCCATCCACGGATGCCAAGCGTTATCACAAGAACTCTGACATGTGTGCTGGCCGTCTCGCTTTAAGCCTGGGGCCTTAGAGTCGTACGATGGCACCACGAATCCTGCAGAATTCTTGGTGATCTATACTACGACTATTGAGGCCGCAGGCGGAAACGAGAAGGTCATGGCCAACTACCTCCCGACAGCTCTCAGAGGGGCCGCCAGGACGTGGTTGACGAATCTGCCCCCGGGAACGATCCGCTCCTGGGGACAACTTTGCGACATGCTTATCGGCAACTTCCAAGGTACCTACACATGCCCTGGTCGAGTCGACGACGTATTTCTAGTCGTCCAGAGACCAGACGAGATGCTCCGAGAGTTTACCAAGAGATTTAGTGCTGTTCGCAACACTATACCTGAGATCACAGAAATGGACGTCATTCGCGCCTTCACTCGGGGCAGTAGAAATGAGATGTGCACGCACGACTTGATCATGCATCCTCCTAAGACCATGGCGCAGCTCATGGACTTAGCCGAGAAAGCGGCCTGTGCGGAGGAAACCTTACGCTACATCAAACAGCAGCAGGGCAGGTCGACCAGTTCTCCCCTCCGGACCAGAGATGACTCCAAGAAGTCGAAACGCAAGAAGAAGCCCTCCAGAGGGAACAGAGAGAAGAGAACTAAAGCCGAGGAGGTCTTTGCAGATCTCCCCGAGAAGCGTACCTGGCGACCACGCCCCAAGGATAAGCAAACGAAGTCCTCCGACAAGCCATCCAAGCTCTGGTGCGATTTCCACCAGACTGACTCGCATGACCTACGTCAATGTCGCATCTTCAAGAAGTACCTTAAGGAGCAAAAAGAGAAGCTCTGCGGGAATGACCCGCAGGTTGCAAACAATAGCCGGGACACGAGTCCCGACGATGACTCCTCCCCTAAGCCATTCCAGGGGCACGTCCGAGCGATCGAGCATATATTTGGGGGCTCATCCTCCTACGAATATAGGAGGCAATACAAGGCGATTGCCTGAGAAGTCTTTGCAAGCATACCACAAGTACCTTGGGCAGTCAAATGATCGGAGGTCAAAATCAAGTTCGACCAAACCGACTGCCCCGAAAACTGTGCTCGACCAGGACGATATCCGATCGTGGTCGAACCAACGATCAACAACTGCCGAGTGGCTCGGGTGCTGATAGACGGAGGAAGTTCCCTAAACATCCTATTCACCAAAGCCCTCGATGCTATGCAAGTACCACGGTCATCAATCCAGACGGTGACACAGGCGTTCCACGGCATCGTGCCAGGCTTGTCGGCCACACCGATCGGGCAGGTCACGCTCTCAGTGACCTTTGGAACACCTCAGAGCTTCCGAACAGAGAAAGTCCTGTTCGATGTTGTCGATTTTGAGACATTATACAATGCTATCTTAGGACGCCCGACTTTGGCCAAATTCATGGCAGCAACGCACTATGCCTACCAGTGCATGAAGATGCCTGGCCCAAAGGGTGTTCTTATGATAAAGAGCTCTCCTCAAGAAGCACTTCTCTGCGACAAGCGCAGCTTCGACCATGTATGAATGCTCCAGGGGGATGGAGAGCACGCTCCCTCCAAAGCCAAAACGACCGTAAAAACTCATGGCGAGGTAAAAATCATTCCCTTGGACCCAGCAGAACCCTCCAAGACAGTCCAGATCGGTTCAACTCTTGATCTAGACCTGGAATCATCGCTCATCGCTTTCCTCCAGAGCAACTCAGATGTTTTCACATGGCAACCATCTGACATGCCCGGAATCCCCAGGGAAGTGATGGAGCACAAACTGGCTATCCGCCAGGACGCCACTCCTGTAAAACAGAAGCCCCGATGTTTTGCTCCAGATCGGAAAGAAGCTATCAAATTGGAAATTGAAAAACTCTTGAAGGCCTGATTTATTCGGGAAGTCGAACATCCTGAATGGCTCACCAACCCCATCATGGTGAAAAAGCCCAATGAAAAGTGGTGAATGTGTGTCGACTTCACAGACCTCAACAAGGCCTGCCCCAAGGATGCCTTCCCATTACCCAGAATAGATCAGATAGTGGACTCCACGTCTGGATGCGACTATCTAAGCCTTCTCGACGCCTATTCAGGTTATCACCAGATAAGCATGTGTCGAGAAGATGAGGAAAAAAACTTCCTTTGTAACTCCGTTTGGGGTCTTCTGCTACTCAAAAATGCCTTTCGGATTAAAAAATGCGGGCGTAACGTATCAACGTGAAATGCAGCTCGCACTCCACAGTCAACTTGGTCGGAATGTCGAAGCTTACGTCGATGATCTCGTCATAAAAACAAAAAAGAAAGAAAGTCTGCCCTCGGACCTGCTAGAAGCCTTCACCAACCTTCGAAGGAACAGGATAATGCTAAATCCGGAGAAATGTACCTTCGGAGTCGACGCCGGAAAATTGCTTGGATTCTTGGTGTCACACCGAAGAATCAAAGCAAATCCCGACAAGATACGAGCAATTGCAGAAATGAAGTCACCGAAGTCAGTCCGAGACGTCCAAAGACTCACGGGTTGCATGGCAGCCATGAGCCGGTTCATATGTCGACTAGGAGACCACGGAATTCCTTTTTTTAAACACCTATGATGACATGACGTTTCGAGTGGACAGAGGAATCAGAAAAGACATTTCAAAAGCTCAAAGAATACTTAACTACCCCCCTGTGCTAGTCGCGCCCAACCTAGAAGAAGACTTATTTCTCTACATCGCTGCTAGCCCATCAGTGGTCAGTGGAGTATTGACGGTGGAACGTGGGACTTCAGCACAATGTGAAAAAATTCAACAGCCGGTGTACTACGTCAGCGAGATCCTGCACGGACCCAAGGAACGTTACCCTCAAGTTCAGAAACTCCTATACACGGTGCTCACTACATCTCGCAAACTTTGACATTACTTCCAGGCTCACACCATCATGGTCCCAACCACCTACCCTCTGGGAGAAATCCTTCACAACCGCGATGCCATCGGTCGGATTGCCAAATGGGTTGTCGAATTCAGAGAATTCGACATCCACTTCGTACGGCGCACCGCCATCAAATCTCAGGTACTCGCCAACTTCATCACTGAATGGACGGAACCCGACCACATAGACGAGTCACTAGCGGCGAAAGAAGATATTTGGACTCTACACTTCGACGGTTCCTTGACCATCGAAGGCGCGGGGGCTGGAATAGTTTTAACTTCCCCAACCGGAGAATGCCTACAGTATGTACTGCAGATCGACTTCCCAGCGACGAATAACGTGGCTGAGTACGAGGGTCTACTAGCCGGTCTCAGGGTCACTTCCGCACTTGGTATCCGTCGCCTCCTCATGAGTGGGGACTCACAGCTGGTAGCGAGACAAGTGTCCAAGGAATACCAGACCACAAACCCAAATATGGCAGCTTACCTAGCGGAGGTGAGAAAGCTGGAGAAGAAGTACGTCGACCTCGAAGTATGGTATATCCCTCGGAAGGACAACTGCCGAGCCGATAGTCTTGCCCGCCTAGCTTCCTCACAATCTCCATGCCCACCCGGGGCCTTTGTAGAAAGGATCTCAATGCCGTCCATAGCTTCTCACGAACCCATGGACGAAGGAATGGTCACGCTCAACACCGAGCACCATTCAAGGACGTCACCAGGCATTGACGCTCCAAAGGGAGTGACGGGGCTACTCATCGCTACCCTCGATCCTGAGGATTCGTGGATGGAGCCCATCCGCAGGTACCTTCTCGATCAAACTACGCCTGAGGATGATACACTATCCGACGCGCCAGGATGTACTCCCTGGTCGACGGAGCCCTCTACCGAAGAAGAGCTCATGGAGTGCTCATGCGGTGTATACCCCAAACGCAGGGTATGAGATTACTCAAAGAGATCCATGGGGGAGCGTGCGGGGCACATGCATCTTTCCTGACCCTGATCAGAAAGGCCTTTAAACAAGGATTCTAGTGGCCGACAGCCCTCCGTGACGCGAGAGAGTTAGTAAAGCGATGCCGTCAGTGTCAGTTTCACCGCAGACGCATTCACCAGCCCGCCCAAGCATTACAGACAATTCCCTTGTCATGGCCATTCGCCACATGGGGCCTGGACATTCTAGGGCCTTTCCCAGTGGCGGCCGAGGGCTATAAGTTCCTATTCGTCGCAATCGATACGTTCACTAAATGGATCGAGGCCGAACCAGTCGTACAGATCACCTCGGAAGCAGCCAAACGGTTCATAATGAAGAACGTTATGACCAGATTCGGTGTTCCGAGCAGGATCATAACCGACAACGATACCTAGTTCTCCAGCGCAGAGTTCATCGAGTATTGCGCTGGACTAGGTACCACAATTTGCTACGCCTCGGTCGTCCACCCACAGAGCAATGGGCAGGTCAAACGCGCTAACGGACTTATACTCTAGGGAATGAAGACTCGCGTCTTCGAAAGACTCTCCACGCATGCAAAGGCATGGGCGCGAAAGCTACATTCTGTCCTCTGGGCGCCGTGAACAACCGCGAGTCGTGCCATGGGCGAAACACCATTCTGCCTGGTATATGAAGCGGATGCCATGCTCCCCAGCGAGATCGCACTTAAATCACCACGGGTAGAGCTGTACACTGACAAGGAGGAAACCCCTCGACGAGAGGACGACCTCAATTTCATCGAAGAAAAGCGGACTCAAGCCTTACTCCGCGCTACCGGATACCAGCAGGACCTCCGTCACTACTATGACCGACACGTCCGACAACGCTCGCTCCAAGTCAGGGACCTTGTTCTACGACTTGTTCAGAACAAGAGTAACAGCAATAAACTTTCCCCCAAATGGGAAGGCCCTTACGCGGTAGCCGAGGTCACTCGACCAGGATCGTTCCAACTAGCAATGGAGGATGGCCGAGTCCTAGCAAATTCTTGGAACATCGACCAGCTCCAGAAGTTCTATGTGTAAGACTAATCGACTGTCCACTCGAGAACACCTCTCGAGTGCACAGTCGGGGGCTGAATAAGGTGGTCAGATGACCTCGACATTAAAAATTCATTGAAAGTTACATTAGACCCCAAGAAAGATAAAACCAAAAATCCACACAAAAAAGTCTGGCACGTACAAAATACAAGATCGACTATGCGTTCACACCTCTGGGGTCTCCTTCCCGGCTGCATGCGAACGTCCAGTAAAGTCTTGAGCCGCCCGATCCAATTCCGCTAATCGATCTAGAAGACTCTCAGTGGCCTGGAGGGACACGCCAGCTGTCCGAAGTACTGACTCCAGGCGATCCGTCACCATTAAGGGTTTCTCCTCGAGAGAAGAGGCCCTTGCCTTCTCTTGGGAAAGAACGTCGGAAAGCTGAGTCGATAGGTCCCGAAGTCCCCGGACCTCATTGTAGACGGAATCCCGTCTACCCTAGACACACTGAGAGGAACATTAAGGTCAAAAGGAATCATCTTACGAAAATGGCAGATAACAAGTGAAGACATTCTTACCTCCACCAATGGTCCGAGCAGCGCCGCCGGGTGATCCTCGGCTGAAGTCTCCCCGCCCTGCTGACTAAAAGTCGGCTGACATATATTGGGCGAAGGCAGAACCGTCCCACTAGTCGGATCCCGACTAGGCAGTAATCTGGAGACAGATAAGTGCCTCCTCGGGACGGCCGGCTGGTCAGACCTCGGCGAAGGAGAGTCCCTACAGATCATGCTCAGCACCCAGGTTGACGTACAAAAAGCTCGACTAAGAAGGGGATGAAAGGAGAATACCTCGCTCTCTTCAAAGAGACAGAGCATATTCTCTGAACTGGAGGAGCACTTGCTCCCCGAAGAAGAGGGGCGAGGCTCCCGTGGAATGACTCCCGAACATTTCTCCCTGATTCATGCCAAAAATCCGATCAAAAGTTGGTCGACCTCGCCAGAAGGAGAACAAGTCCACACACTCACCAGGGAAGCTTGGAAAGACGACTCGGGGGTGACTGCGGGAGATTCTAGTCCGCCCCACGTGTGTTCCTTCATCTAGTCTGGGCCATCCACAGGACATCCGATGCCTTCATCACGACAACCCCCAGTAGTAGTCGGGCCCCGACTAGGAAGGGAGGGCCCCGCTTCAGGATCCGTGACGCCGCGTCCATCTTGCTGAAGAAGTCCATCGAATAACACCTTGAGTCAGTGCTATTCGGACCAGAAAAGCCAGATGTCCTAAAAATAAAAGATTACCGCAAGAACCTCTTCCCGTTCGTGTTGAGGCCGAAGGGGTAGTGATGAAGGGATGTCTTGACGACCTGGTGAAGGCACCTTGTTGAAAAGGGACTTCACCTTCTCGAGCACCTCTGATTCCGAGAGAGCTGATCAAAAGAGAAATAAAAGAAGTCAGAATAACCCAAAATTTAACTAGGCGGTAATCTTAGAAAAAGTACGAGGTTTACCGATTCTCTTCCGCTTTTGATAAGGGTCAGTCGAGGAATCCCAAGCACCTGTCTCCCTCAACCGCAAGGGACATATCCTGCGTCTGACGAAGTCAGTGGCGACGTCGAAGGAGGACAGGCCTCGCGCCCAGAGGATCTTGATCTCATCGATCAGACCCATAAGGCGGGAGTCCAGCGCTGTCTCATCAGACCACGAGGGTGCAACTCCGGGTGGAGATCCCCAGTGCTTGATACTCGAGGTGGATGATGGACGGCAGTAACACCATTCGTTCTCCCACCCCGGGAAGGATCGGATCCCAGTGGCATCTATGTATTCCATGACCTTTTCTTCTCGGAGGCGGATACTCGCACCTCCCACAATCTCCTTTTTCATCCTCTCCAGTGTATAATAGTATCTAAAGAGGTCCAAAGAAGGGCGTACTCTGAGGAAAGCTTCGCACAAATGGGTGAACACGCTCAGAACGGTGTAGGAGGCTGGATCGAGGTTGACTATCTCGACCCGATAGAACTGGAAGACGGAAGACAGAAAGGTGGATGGGGGGAGAAAGAACCCGCATTGAAAGAAATCAGAAAAAATAACCAACCAACCGAGATCAGGTGTGGGGATCCTCTCGTTCAGGACAGGGCGAAACTCGGCTTGAAAGGCCGACTGAATTAGAGTCAGTTCCAGAGAAGATGCTATCCTCGCCTGAGTTAGCTATGAATGCGGCCACGGGTTTCTAGCCAACGAATGCCCCGCCATAACGCAAGGAAGAAGATGGTGGGAAGGCTAAGGAACGGAGAGCAATGCGGGCAAAACCCCAACTCTTGGTTTCTTAAAGATTCTAACTTTCGCTTGACCGAGCGTGGTTAACGGCACGATTTGTTCCATCGCATTTAATGCAGACAGTTGCTTTTTCCGCATACAAGATGTTGCGCAGGAAAAAGAGAGTTTGACAAACCCACTACCGTCAGCTGGACAGTAGCGCAGAAAAAGGAAAGATTCTTCATCACCATGTGAAATTTCCACCACGACGGTTTGGTTTTCCAGAAATCCACCAGGCCAACGTGTATTCGTGATCAATGGGTCAGATTAAATCAGAAAAGCTTTTGGATTTCCAAGGACTATTTCGATAAGGCTATCACGACTACTCGGTAGAGATTATATCTACTCGGGAAAGTTGTCGATAAGGATTACTCGGTTCGCCTACTCGGAGCTACTCCTCGAGATGGGCAGATTTCATACAAAATAGTCATGACCTCACTTCACATACTGATGGGGGGCTTGACAATGTATAGTACGGTATTCCGTATATTAGGAAGTATCCGCATACGATTCCCTGGATTACTAGAGTATACTGCGTATCCGGTAAGGATTCCAGGATGGTAAGGTAACCCCCCGTAAGGAGGAAGGATACCTTTAAACTAGGAAGTCAATCCCGACGTTTAAGGAAGCCAGAGTTCTACTCGGGCATAAGTCCATGTCCAGTACGACTAGATGAATCCCCTATAAAAGGATCAGTAATCCCATAGGGGAGGACAGGTGAAGTTAGATCCAAGGCAGGTTAGATCCAAGGAAGATCCAGAAGCCCTAGCTTATTCCTACGAGAAAACCCACCACCTCGAAGGAGTCAAGCTTAGTGGAATTAGTCGGATTAGTCGATGATTAGGCCTAAGATAGCCACTAACCTTCATATCCCTTGTAAGACATTCTCCAGTTAATATATACGAACAGGACGTAGAGTTGTTATCCTGAGGGAGGCCCGAACTTGTATAAAAAGGGCATTTTCCTTGCCATTATACCTCTGGCCTTGAGCCCTAGCGGTCCCTACCCCTCATACATACACATTCCACGAATACCGTAAGATCGGCGGTTTACCGGTCGTCGATAGTGCCTATATATGTGTTGTCTTCCTTGTTGAAGTGTTCCCGGGTGTAGCTTCGATGGCACTAACTTCTCCTGGTGGTTCAACTTGAACATCAGAACCGGACTGCCCTCTACGCCTACAAATGAAAGAGACCTAAGGATCGGTATGACAGTGGCAATCAAAGAAGTCACTAAAATTCTAATATTTCAATTATCGTCATCCTGCTTGTGCAAAAAGGAGGTATAAGGATCCTATTTTTGCAAACCAAATGCGGCTGATCTGAAGTCCTAGCACGAGGCATACCAATTGTTTTGTGGACACTACTGAATTTGCTAACGAGCATAAATAACCCAACGCAAGGAAGAAATGGCAAAATAATGAAAAATTGTAGCTGAGGAGACCAATCATACCTTTTCTTGTACCGAGGCAAAGATCCATCCGGGCCACTAGCGGAGATCATACCATCTATCAAATGTGCATCTTGCTCAAATCTGCTTTCCAACAACTCTGTCCCCCATCTACTGATCTGAGGGACAAATCATCCGCTATGGCATGTCATCGTCTTGTGGTAGCCGATCACTACACAACGGCGTATTGCATCTGAGCTAGAGAATAATAGATCCATTGTGCTCTTCTGAGCTGGGGTGCACTTGCGGAGATGCTGCAAAGAAAATCACCTCCAAGACACCATGGAATCATGACCGAGTATTTCTCGTTTGTGGTAGCACGGTGAGCCACTCAGTCGCTTTGTACTACCGTTTATTCAATTTGTTTTGTTGATGTCACGGTAGTAACGTTAATTCCTTTATTTTAGACTAGTTGTTCTTGCAAGATATGGATATGCGAGGATCTTGTTCGCGAATACGTGGAGGATGGTCGATTATTGCTTTGGACCTGTAGAGGAGGGTGTTGTTGATGCATTAGTGGCAGCTAGGAAATGTTGGAAGAGAAGACTAAGTTGTTGGACCACCTGGAGCGCATTTTGGAGGAGCAGAGGACGGTTTTTGAAGACCAACATCTTAGAACCAGGAAGGTATTCGAAGATTTCTAGTCCCAATCCAACAAGATCAAGATATTTCATATTCTTTTGCTAGGATCTGTGTTGGCTTGGTGACTGTTTCCCGGTTCTGTAGTAGTACTGTCATTTGTATTTGCTATAATAATTCTATGCATCGTGTGTTTTGATTCAGTTAGAGTAGCATGACGTTAGATATTTTGGTTGTATCCCCTACGTTTATGAATAATAAGTATTTTATTTGCACTAATTGCTATTTATGTTAATAACTTGGCATTACAGTAAGGACTATTATTTTAGCATTTTTGGTCATAGCTCAACAGTGTACAAATTGTACTTTGCTCAACGGTGTATACTTTGCTCAACGGTGTACAAAGACAACCTTTCGGCCATAGCTTTACTAGACTTTTCTAGCCTGTGTCGTCCAATCACTAGGAGCATGCCATGCACGTTTTTTCAGTGTGTTCACAACCACTATCACTCCACCTCTCCTTTTGAAACACCACCCCTTTCTTGTTTCTAGTTTTAGTCCTCCACCGCTCCATGCTTCACAGGACCTCATAGAAGCCATGGATTCATCTCATCCTGCTCCAATATGATAGTTAGTTATCTCCCTTAATCACAGATTGAAGTGATTGTCAGCATAACAAGTTTCTTCTCATGTGGGGTTTGTTTGTTTGTTAGTCATTGGCAGGGCACAAGGTCTGACTTCGAGGAGACCGCAAGAGCAACAACATGGCCAACACCCAAGCGCCATATTGCTTGCTTGAAGAAGAAATGCGCAACCTCCAATCAATCCTTGAAGGATGATTTTGAGGATGAACATGCGACTGATGAATTTCAGTTGTTCGAACCGGAGAGCGAGGGGGATCAGAGACATGTACGTCACGCAGCTCCGCATGACATGTCGCCATGATAATATCAAAGTTTTTGTGAAGCCAAGAAGCAGGTTGTTAGGGAGATTGGCTTCGGTGCGTACTTCACGTGCCGTTGATAAACAAGGTCAATCTGAAGTTTAATTATGGCTTCTTAGCAGAGTTGATTTGAACAATAAGTTTAATAGGCAAAGATATCAAGGTTCATCTATGTTCGGAACACACTGAGAAAATGATTGGTATGCCTTCTAAAGGAAGGCAAGCGTGTTGCCTTGAACCGAACACTACCCAGGAGAGATTGGATTTTGTAAGGTTTGTTATAGGTGCTCCAGATATGGCTACTAATGGTTTGAAGGCTACTGAACCAGTCTTGTGAAGAGTTTGGGACGTGCCTATGACTCTTGATAAGGTGGATGAGTTCAAAGTTACATTTGTAGTGTGGATCGTTGGCCGCTTCCTTGCCCCCACAACCAAAGATGATCATGGATGTTCAGATTTCTGGGGTTCCTTATACAACAGTAGTGAGATTAAGGGTTATCATTGGGCTGCATATGTCCTGGATCACATGATGGATGAAGCTGCTAGAGTGCAGAGTGACTTGAAGAAGAAGAGAACTACAAAAAAAATCATTGAATGCGCACTACTCATGCATGTAACAATCATTGATAGTTGTTCTCTCTTGATAATATTGATTTAGGAGCACTGGATAAACCCCACGCAGAGTTCCCTTGGATGACGGACTACAACAGTGAGACGCTCATTAACAAGATGATTCTAGAAGACACCTTACATAGGCAATCTAACCTGGGGGAACCACTCTCTGGAGCTTGCGGGGTAAGCGTTTCATTTCACAAAGAACATGCTTCATGATGATTACATGGACATTATAGGTGAAGCAAGCTGTTTTCTTCTTAACATAGGCTCGTGACAGGGTCAGTTCATGCTACTCCACCATATATGGCGAACAAACAATTGGAACAGTGAGTGCCATTCCATTGCATAAGTGGCTGGGTAAGCAAGTGCAGACGGCACCAAACTAGTCATACGTCAAGCAAATAGTTGATACGTCTGCTAAACCAGAGATGAATCAACCAACAACCCAACTGTGTAGGAGGAATGATTTCAGTGAATTCCTTCGATGAAAGTACCTCATATGATTGGTTCCGGCTTAGTTGATCATTTGAAGCTTCACAATGCCATGTGCATCTTGCACTGTAACATATTTAAGAACTCTATCATCAACGAGAACATGAACCTTGAATCATCAACAGTCTTCAAAAAGGACATTCCCGGTTCATCGCCGTGCCTTAGATGATTTCCTTAGTGGTGGTGAGTCTGAGGGTGAACCTGAGAACAGATGTCAAAAGATAGTCATCGACAAAAGTGGTATGTTCAAGGCTGATACAACTATGCACCATAACCTTTTATGATGCATGCTAAACACGCTATCTGTCTTAAAGTAGTGGCTACAAAGAACTGTGCCCATGGGGTGAATTCACAGCTCCCCATTCACGATGGTGAGTTGCTGATCGCTTACTTTACCTCATGGACAAGTTTTTTGATTGAATCATGTGCATAATATATCAAACTTGCTATACAGGTAGTATAGGGAATACAATGCTTCCGCCCAATGGTCCAGGTGTGACAACTCTAAAGGATCAAGATGTCGGACTAGATGGGAGGGGTGAATAGGCGACTAAACAATTTTAGTCAATTCTCAACTATTCTTGCAATTATGCAGAATTAAAATTTATCTAAGGCAAGAATAATATGAGCACATCTAACATAGATATTATACAAGCAAGTTTAATATATCAATTAATACAAAACTTGTGGAATGTAAATGTGAAAAGAAATAACCAAATGGAGACAAATGGTTTGTTGCCAAAGTTCAGATTCTTAAGGGAACCCTACGTCTCTTAGGGGGTTCTTAGGGGATTCTTTTCGGAGCTTGATCACATGTGATCAAAAGCCACCTTCCTCTCAAGCCTTTATCCCTCGAGGGCGCGCTTGTGTCTCCTCGATTTCTTCTTGGTGATTCTTTCCTCGCGGAGATGAATTCCGGCCTTCACAAATTTCTTAAGACTCAGCACAAAGGATGAGAACTATCAAGGACTCCTATCCTTCTAGGAGACCCCAATCTCCAAGAGAAATGAAGTTGATGAAGTCTTGGAGATGAACTGAATGTTTTGCTTGGATTGGATCTCAAATCTAGCTCAAATCTTTATCTTCCTGACAATGTTTCTCTCTTGGTGATTGGAGGAGTGGTGGAATGCTCTTGAGTAGGTAGGAAATCAAATGGGCAAAGAATTCCCTTGCTTGGAGCAAGGGGGTTTATATAGGAGCTTCCTAAAAAACTAGCAGTTTGAGGGAATTTGCCAAAATCTGGACTGTCTGGATTCGGGCCGGACCCTCTGGATTTTGAAATCCTGACTACCATATGTTGACATGGTAGGAATATTTGTTTTCTTTTGAGGGGTCATCGATGATTAACCTTATTGATTTCTTGGGACTAAACCTGTCATTCACTTCATAGAAATTATTGGCCCCTTAATTGTTTGCCATTAACCACCAAAACTCACTTATGGGGCTAGTTGCATTTTCAATCTCCCTCTTTTTGGTGATTGATGACAAGATTAAAACCTTGAAAATAGAATTTAAATAATTTTTTTTGATTTCTCAGATATATGGATAGCTCCCCCTGAATGTATGCACATAAAGATTTTCTTTGAATACAAGGTGCATATATTTTCGAGAGGAATGAGCGCGTAGTGGAATCCGAAAGGGCGCATCGTGGGCTCGGTGAATCCGGGTGCGTGCGGACGTGGGGAAACTGAACTGCTCGATCCATCCCTTTATATTCCGAAGAGATTGCGGGACCGTCCCACGCATCCACATGCATTCTCCTTTCTCTTGCGCCCCAACCCTTCGCCTTCTCCTCGCCCAAATCAGCTCGTGCGCGCCGCTCCACCCAAAACTCTAACTCTCACTCCGGCCACCTCGGATGCAAGCCCCGCATTGGGAAGCTGATCCGACCGAAGCCGAAGAAGATGCTTTGGTGTGGAAGCTGCTGAGTGAAGGGGACTCGCCCGCTTATCCGATGGCGCCGTGGATGAAATCGACGGCGACGGAGGCGCGGTTGGAAATCCTCGTGCGGCTGGGGCTGCTGCCGCCAAAGGAGTTGGTCGAGTGGCGCGCCACTGCGAGGGAGACCATTCCTACCCCGAACAACGGCGAGCTGGTCGTCCACAGCTCCTTCTTCGAGCGGGGGTTCTCGGTGCCGGTCCACCCATTTCTGCGGGGGTTGCTTTACTTCTACGGCTGGAGCTCCACAACCTCAACCCCAACAGTATGCTCCACGTCGCGTGCTTCATCACATTATGCGAGTGCTACCTCGGCATCCGGCCGCACTTTGCCCTGTGGAAGCACCTGTTCATGGTGAAGCCGCAGCCGAGCAGAGACAACCCGGCCGTAGTGGGAGGTGTCAGATTCTAGCTGAGGTCCGGGGCGGCGAAGAGCTATCCGGCCCTGCCGATGCAGTCCTCGAACAAGGGTTGGCACGCCAACTGGTTCTATTGCGCCAACCCCGACCTGTCGTCGTTGCGACCTTCGTCCGGTGGCGGGTGCAGCCTGCAAAGCTTCGGGCGCACCCCATGTTCGAGTACACCGGTGAAGATGACACGACCCGGGAGTCCGCCGAAGGGCTCACGGAGGGCGAGGTCCAGAGCCGACTCGAGAAGCTCCTGGCTCAGGGGACGAGCCTAGACTTCTCCGGGCGGCCGCCGCCCTTCAGCCGGGCGAACCCGCCGAGTCAGGTGAGCAACTGATTCCTTGCCCTTTTTTCCTTAATTCTTCGCCGAGTCTCACTCTGGGTTTGTCTTTGTGCCTTCGCAGGTTTTGTTCGGCTTCTGTTCCAACGCTCCCCTCCCGGAGGACGAGATATGGAACCAGCCGCGATACGCCGACGTCCCGAGCGGTGGGCAGCCACCGCTGGGAGCGGCCGGGGCATCTTCTTCCGGCGCCGGCTGTCCAAAGGGCGCCGGACCTTCTAAGGGGAAGGCGCTGGCGGCCGCAGCCCCCCGTCCTCCCCGCCGAGCGCGCCAGCCTCGGAGGATGACAAGGATGATGATGACGTTCCCCTCCGCGTGAAGAGACGGAGGCCACCGGCGGGCCCTGCCCCGAGGGGACAGGGCGGCTCCGCCGCCGGCCCGACACCCGCCGCGGCGGGCACCGCCTCATCGGGGCAGGGTGGCTACGCCCCCTGTCCGGATTCGGCGGCTTCGCCCGCCGCGGGAATTGCTCCGGCAGAGCAGGACGGCTCCTCCGCTGGCCCCGACCCGGTGAGGCCAGCTGCCGCCCCGAGTGGGACTCCTCAGGTGGCAGAAGACGACGTTCCCCCCAGCCGGGGGGAGAAGAGAGATGCCGACACCACCTTCGGGGCACGAGGTGGGTCGGGCACCTCGACGGCCCCGGCCGCTGCCGCGTCCGGGCGGCGAGCCTCGGGGCCTAAGAAGCGCAATCCCGTCCCTCGATCGGCCAAGTAAGTGGCTCGGCGATTGCTTGTTCATTTGTGTTTCTCGAAGGCTGATGGGTTCAACTTTCTTTCTGTAGGATGCAGAGGACGAGGGACATCCCAAAGGCTCCCCCGAGCGCCCCGGGGTCCAGCCGAGGTGGGGATCCGCCGGGGTCGGACGCCCGGCCCTCGTCGCCTCCACATGCGGCCTCGTCCTCACCTCCCCGGCCATCACCCGAGTGAGCCAGCGCGCAGCTCGCCTCGCCTGCCACTCCTCGGGGGGAGAAGCCCCCCGCCGGAGCGTCGACTCAGGGCGCGCCTGCGGACGCCGACCGGGGCTCGGAGGCGGCGGGAGAAGCGGGTCCCGAGTCGGCTGTGTTGGAAATATGCCCTAGAGGCAATAATAAAGTTGTTATTATTCTATTTTCATGTTCATGATTAAGTTTATGTTCTATGCAAGAATTGTATTGGTTCTTGAATATGAGATTCAGAGGAAAACCTAATTGCATGTGTGGAATAATAACACCATTCAGATCCCTAGTCAGGCCTCTGGACTAGCTCATGTATTGTTGATGATCTTGTTTTCCTGATCATGGGCATTGTTAATGTAATAAGGATACCGGCAATAATGGGAACACATTGTTAGGGTAACAATGGTGTTGGATAGACCCCCTTATGAGATACTGTGAGATCACTTCGTCAATATGTTGTCAGTATCTTCTCATGATGTGTTAACGTTTACTTGCGTCCTTAGACCATGAGAATATCATAGACCCGGATACCGGATGGTTGCTTTGGGGTCATCAAATGTTACTCCGTAACTGGGTAATTATAAAGGTGACTTCCAGGTACACCAGAAAGTATATCGTGGTTCTAGATATGTCAAGACTGGAATTTGCCCATCCGGCGATGGAGAGATACACTCTGGGCCCACTCGGTATTATGGTGTCCAGCATCGCCTGGCCAGGTATTGTGACTAAAAGGTTAGTCATGGGGATACCGGAATACGGAAACGAGAAAAGAGTACAAACCGGTAACGAGGATAACTAGGTATGGTGATCAAGGAGTTGATCGCAGGGATACCGTCAAAGTCTCGCCTCGGGTTGTGTAACGTATCGTGAGGCAAAAGGAATTGTATGCGACAATACAAGGTTCGCTCGATAAAGATCTTCGATGATATGTGGGAGTCATTATGGGTGTCCAGATCCCGCTGACGATTATTGACCGGAAGGTATCCCGGACATGTCCACATATACTCGAACCTATAGGGTCTCACGCTTAACATTTTAGCGACATTTAGGAATGCTACGATTTATGGAGAACAAGAGAGAAGGGTTCCGAAAGTGTTTCGGATGATTTTGAAAGTGTTCCGGGAGGTCCCGGATGGTTCCGGTGATGTCCGGAAGTGTTCCGGAAAGTATTGGAAGGTTCTAGAAGTTCTGGAAGGTTCTAGAAGGTTCTAGAAATTCTAGAAGGTTCTGGAAGGTTCTAGAAATTCTAGAAGTTTCTAGAAGTTCTAGAAGGTTCTAGTGGAGTTGGACTCCAACTCCAACAAGGTGTCCCTGCTGGAGTAGGACTCCACCTGCCTAGGGAGAGCTGCCCCAACCCCTATAGATAGAGGGGCAGGGCACCTCAAAGAGCATCCAAGCAGCCCCAGAAGCAGCCCTAAACCCTAGGCCGGCCATCTTTAGATTGGCCACAGCCTTCTTTTTCTCTCTCTTCTAGATTCGATCTAGTACAGCTGCCGGCGCACTGCTGCTTCTCCTTCTCGTAGATCCCCGCTGTTCTTGTGTGCTGGTCCACACATTACTGCGGTGTCGCTGATCCGGTACGCGTGGATACCTCGGAGACGTCGTATACTTCGGCGTTCGATCGGGCGAACTATTCGCGAGGAGATCGCTCTCGCGGCTGGGAGGTATAACCTAGCTGCGGGAGTCTGCGGACTTCATCGACATCGGTCAACTTCTCCGCTGCATTGACGTGATCGTCGAAGGTATGATCTCGTTGCCTGCACCTCGATAGTGATCTTGGAGTGGATTGTGCGCGGTAAAAATTTTTGTTTTGCGTAGCACGTTCCCCAACAGTGGTATCAGAGCGGTACTATGCGTAGTTGTAGGTACGACTAGAGCATATGTGATATGCGGCGTTGCACATATGATGTGCGGGGTGTTATATGAGATCTACCACCGGATTTTCTTGTTGTTTCTCTCTCATTGCAAAATTTTGACCTCGGCGGCATCGTGAAATTTTCAGAGGTCCGGCGAACCTTACGATCTTCGGATCGAGACATGCTAAGGATGACTTTGGTTTCACTTTAGTTGAGAAAGATAAATTTACAATTTGCGGGCTTGTAGATGTGATCTACACGGGGGTCATGCGTATGACGAAGTTTAGTATGGGGTTCGAGATTTCCGAGTCTCCAATTCCAGACACCCCGACAGTTAAATAACTGCAAGAGCAATCATGCTTATGGTAACGTAGGTAGCAAACGGTTTGCAACGTAGCCATAAAGCCACGTATTATAGCATAAACGTTAGAGGCGTCTAACTTGTTTTTGCAGGGTATGCATGTGATGTGGTATAGCCTATGTGATGCAATGTGATTGTATGAGATGCAAAGTGTTTGTAATTTTAATTTTGTCATGACCTGCGTGTCATGAGTACGGCAATCGGCAGGAGCCAATACGATTGTCATTATTTACTGTATTGACCTACGCGTCCACTAGAAAGCCATGTAATGCATTTATTTTATTAGCTATGTGATAGCAAATAGTTGTAATTGCAAGGACATGGTGGTGACAATCTTACATCGATGGACCTCGACGCTACATCGTACGCGAAGAAGGAGTTCTCCGCCAAAAGATGTTGAAGAAGTCTTCTTCAACAAAAGGGGCTATACCATGTCACAATAATTTAATTGCATGTGATGTTAATCCCTTTTATGCACCTTGTTTGATGCGTGGTAGACGTTGTTAAATAGGGTGATCCCTCACACAAATATCAAAGTAGTTAGTGTTCTTCCAAGTGTAGCACCGTCTGGAGTATTTGCCATTCTGAGGTGCGCCATGTCACATGGGTACGATAGGTTTGACGTATATGAGGCGGGCGCGAACCGTTCGCGCAGCAGAGCACTCGGTTGTCTTGACGAGCTTTGCAAGATCGTCTTGGGCTCGGAACACACCCATCGAAAGATGAACAAGAGTCATATGGGATATGATTGGCATGTTGACCTACCGGTCTCGTTATTCCGTCATCAGTGATGTCACATCAATGATGGAGTAAGTGAGTCGTGGATCTTGAATCACTAATAATCAATTATGAGGGATATTGGTTTTAGTGGGAGCTTACTCTAATTAAGTGTTAATTTGAGTTGCTTTAATCATGAACAATGTCTAAAGTGTATTTGTTTTTAAGTTGTAGATCTATGGCACCCGTAACCACCTTTCCACTATGCGCGTTGCTTGAGAAAGAAAAACTGAATTCATCTGGGAACAACTTTACGGACTGGTACCGTAATGTGAGGATTGTCCTCAAGAGTGCCAAGAAGGACTATGTCCTATCGCAAACTCTCGGTGAACTCCCTGCTAACGCTACGGATGATGAGACTCGTATCTATCAATCTAAGAGCGATGATTCCATTGTAGTACAATGTATCATGCTTGCCTCCATGGAACCTGATCTTCAAAAGCATTTTGAGAATTGGGCTGCTTATGAGTTAATCCAGGAGCTGAAAGCTTTGTTTCAGAAGCAAGCAAGGACTGAAAGATATGAGATATCCAAAGCCTTGTTTGAATGCAAGATGGCTGAGGGCAGCTCAGTGAGTCAGCACGTACTCAGATTGTCTGGGTACATGCAAAGGTTGGATGCGCTAGGTTTTCCAATCTCCCAAGAGTTGGGCACTGATCTTGTTCTTGCTTCCCTCCCTCCGAGCTATAGTAGCTTCATCATGAACTACAGCATGAATGGGATGGAAAAGAGTATGGGTGAATTGTTCACTATGCTTAAAACTGCTGAGAGTGGAATCCAGAAGGACGCCAATCATGTGATGATGGTGAATAAAACAACCAACTTCAAGAAGAAGGGCAAGTCTAAGAAAAAGGGCAAATCCAAGGGTGCTAGTATGATTGACACGCCTAAGAAGTCCAAGACTGGCGCCACTTCTGATGTTGAGTGCTTCTTCTGTAAAGAGAAGGGACACTGGAAGAGGAACTGCAAGAAATATCTGGCAGAAAAGAAGAAGTTTGGAAAGTCCAGCTCAGGTATGAGTGTCATACATGTTATTGATGTATTCCTTGCTGGTCCGCAATGTAATTCTTGGGTATTGGATACCGGATCGGTTGCTCATATTTGCAACTCGATGCAGGAACTACAGAGGCCTAAGCGACTGGCAAAGGATGAGGTGACGATGCGCGTCGGGAACGGAGTAAAAGTTGCTGTGCTCGCCGTCGGTGTCCTACCTCTACATTTATCTTCAGGATTTATATTAGAGCTTAGTAATTGTTACTATGTTCCAGCCTTGAGCAAAAACATTATTTCTGGATCATGTTTGTTGCAAGACGGTTATTCGTTTAAGTCTGAGAACAATGGTTGTTCGATTTATATGGATAATATGTTTTATGGCCATGCTCCCATTGTGAATGGGTTATTTATTATGAATCTTGATGGTAATACACACATCCATAACACTGACGCTAAACATCGCAAGATAAACGATTTGAATTCCACTTATTTGTGGCACTGCCGTTTGGGTCATATTGGAAAGAAGCGCATGAAGAAACTCCATTGTGATGGACTTTTAGAGTCATTTGATTATGAATCATTTGACACTTGCGAGCCTTGTCTAATGGGTAGAATGACTAAAACGCCATTCACAGGCCACGTAGAACGGGCGACTGACTTATTGGAGATCATACATACGGATGTATGTGGTCCAATGAGTATAGCTGCACGCGGTGGATTCCTCTACTTCATTACCTTCACGGATGATTTGAGTAGATATGGGTATATCTATTTGATGAGACATAAGTCTAAAACCTTTGAAAAGTTTAAAGAATTTCAGCATGAAGTAGAAAATCATTGTAACAAGAAAATCAAGTTTCTGCGATCAGATCGCGGAGGGGAGTATTTGAGTTACGAGTTTAGCGAACATCTGAAGAGTTGCGGAATTGTTCCACAGCTTACGCCTCTTGGAACGCCACAGAGGAATGGAGTGTCCGAGAGACGTAATCGAACCTTGTTGGACATGGTAAGATCGATGATGTCATTAACTAAACTGCCATTATCTTTTTGGGGTTATGCTTTAGAGACTGTCGCTTTTACACTAAATAGAGCACCATCTAAATCCGTTGAAACGACACCATATGAGATATGGCATGGGAAGAAACCCAACTTGTCTTTTCTTAAAATTTGGGGATGCGATGCATATGTAAAGCGTCTACAACCAAATAAGCTCGATCCCAAATTGGATAAATGCTTCTTTGTTGGTTATCCCAAAGGAACTGTTGGGTATTCCTTCTATCACCGCACCGAAGGCAAAGTGTTTGTCGCAAAGAACGGTGTGTTTCTCGAGAAAGAGTTTCTTGCTAAAGGGGTGAGTAGGAGGATAGTGCAACTCGACGAGATTGGTGAATCTTCGTCATTAGGTCAAAGTGATGCAACGCCGGAAGTGGTTCCGGAGTTTCCCACAATGACTGATACGGAAGCCCCTACATGTGATGTAGAGACTTCGGTCGAGCCAGCAGCTGAACCACGAAGGTCTGGTAGGATTCGCACGAAACCACAGTGGTTTTCGGACGAGGTATTGTTGTTAGACAACGATGAGCCTGTGACCTATACGGAAGCAATGATGGGCCCTGACTCCGTTAAATGGCTAGACGCCATGAAATCCGAGATAGAATCCATGTACGAGAACCAAGTTTGGAACTTGGTGGACCCTCCTGAAGGTGTGAGGCCTATCGAATGTAAATGGATCTAGAAAAAGAAAACAGACGCGGATGGGAATGTATACATCTATAAAGCTCGACTTGTCGTAAAGGGTTTCCGACAAGTTCAAGGAGTTGACTACGACGAGACATTCTCTCCCGTAGTGATGCTTAAGTCTGTTCGGATTCTTCTAGCGATTGCTGCATATTTCGATTACGAGATATGGCAAATGGATGTCAAAACAGCGTTCCTGAATGGGAAGCTAACCGAGGACGTGTATATGATACAGCCCGAGGGTTTTGTCAATCCAAAGGATGCTGGAAAGGTATGCAAACTTCAGAGATCCATCTATGGACTGAAGCAAGCATCACGGAGTTGGAATCTTCGCTTTGATGAAGTGGTCAAAGGGTTTGGCTTCATCAGGAACTGCGAAGAGGCTTGTGTTTACAAGAAAGTAAGTGGGAGCGCAATAGCATTTCTAATACTCTATGTGGATGACATATTGTTGATTGGGAATGATGTATCTTTTCTTGACAATATTAAGACTTCGTTGAAAAATAGTTTTTCAATGAAAGACTTAGGCGAGGCAGCATACATATTAGGTATAAAGATCTATAGAGATAGATCAAAGCGCCTAATAGGGCTAAGCCAGAGTACATATATAGATAAAGTACTGAAGAGGTTCAGTATGGAAAACGCCAAGAAGGGGTTCTTGCCGATGTCGCATGGGAAAGTTTGAGCAAGAATCAGTGTCCTTCGACAACTGATGAGCGAGAATGCATCAGTAAGATTCCATACGCATCCGCGATTGGGTCAATCATGTACGCCATGATATGTACACGACCAGATGTGTCCTATGCTCTAAGTGTTACGAGCAGATACCAGAGTGATCCAGGTCATGATCATTGGACAGCAGTGAAGAATATCCTAAAGTACCTGAAGAGGACTAAGGATATGTTTCTCGTATACGGTGGTGACGAAAAGCTCGTTGTAAAGGGTTACACCGATGCCAGCTTTGCCACAGATCCGGACGATTTTCGATCTCAATCAGGCTTAGTGTATACACTGAACGGTGGCGCAGTGAGCTGGAAGAGTTCCAAGCAGGACACTGTGGCGGATTCTACAACGGAGGCTGAGTATATCGCCGCTTTAGAAGCGGCAAAGGAGAGCGTTTGGATTAAGAAGTTCGTCACCGAGCTTGGTATGGTTCCGAGCGTGCTGGATCCTATGGAGCTCTATTGTGACAATAGTGGCGCCATAGCTCAGGCCAAGGAGCCAAGGTCCCACCAGAAGTCCAAACATATACAACGCCGATTCCACATCATTCGTGAATTGGTGGAGCGTGGAGACGTAAAGATATGCAAAATACACACGGATTTGAATGTGTCAGATCCGCTGATGAAGCCTCTACCACAAGCAAAGCATGAGCAACACCGGAATGCCATAGGTGTTAGGAGCTTAAGCATTGGCTAGATTATTGACTCTAGTACAAGTGGGAGACTGTTGGAAATATGCCCTAGAGGCAATAATAAAGTTGTTATTATTCTATTTTCATGTTCATGATTAAGTTTATGTTCTATGCTAGAATTGCATTGGTTCTTGAATATGAGATTCAGAGGAAAACCTAATTGCATGTGTGGAATAATAAACACCATTCAGATCCCTAGTCAGGCCTCTGGACTAGCTCATGTATTGTTGATGATCTTGTTTTCCTGATCATGGGCATTGTTAATTTAACAAGGATGCCGGCAATAATGGGAACACATTGTTAGGGTAACAATGGTGTTGGATAGACCCCCTTATGAGATACTGCGAGATCACTTCATCAATATGTTGTCAGTATCTTCTCATGATGTGTTAACGTTTACTTGCGTCCTTAGACCATGAGAATATCATAGACCCGGATACCGGATGGTTGCTTTGGGGTCATCAAACGTTACTCCGTAACTGGGTAATTATAAAGGTGACTTCCAGGTACACCAGAAAGTATATCGTGGTTCTAGATATGTCAAGACTGGGATTTGCCCATCCGGCGATGGAGAGATACACTCTGGACCCACTCGGTATTACGGTGTCCAGCATCGCCTGGCCAGGTATTGTGACTAAAAGGTTAGTCACGGGGATACCGGAATACGGAAACGAGAAAAGAGTACAAACCGGTAACGAGGATAACTAGGTATGGTGATCAAGGAGTTGATCACAGGGATACCCTCAAAGTCTCGCCTCGGGTTGTGTAACGTATCGTGAGGCAAAAGGAATTGTATGCGACAATACAAGGTTCGCTCGATAAAGATTTTCGATGATATGTGGGAGTCGTTATGGGTGTCCAGATCCCGCTGACGATTATTGGCCGGAAGGTGTCCCGGACATGTCCACATATACTCGAACCTATAGGGTCTCACGCTTAACGTTTTAGCGACATTTAGGAATGCTACGATTTATGGAGAACGAGAGAGAAGGGTTCCGAAAGTGTTTCGGATGATCTTGAAAGTGTTCCGGAAAGTATTGGAAGGTTCTAGAAGGTTCTGGAGGGTTCTAGAAGGTTCTGGAAGGTTCTAGAAATTCTAGAAGGTTCTAGAAGTTCTAGAAGGTTCTAGAAGGTTCTAGTGGAGTTGGACTCCAACTCCAACAGGGTGTCCCTGCTGGAGTAGGACTCCACCTGCCTAGGGAGAGCTGCCCCAACCCCTATAGATAGAGGGGCAGGGCACCTCAAAGAGCATCCAGGCAGCCCCAGAAGCAGCCCTAAACTCTAGGCTGGCCATCTTTAGATTGGCCACAGCCTTCTTTTTCTCTCTCTTCTAGATTGGATCTAGTACAGCTGCCGGCGCGCTGCTGCTTCTCCTTCTCGTAGATCCCCATTGTTCTTGTGTGCTGGTCCACACATTACTGCGGTGTCGCTGATCCGGTACGCGTGGATACCTCGGAGACGTCGTATACTTCGGCGTTCGATCGGGCGAACTATTCGCGAGGAGATCGCTCTCGCGGCTGGGAGGTATAACCTAGCTGCGGGAGTCTGCGGACTTTATCGACATCGGTCAACTTCTCCGCTGCATTGACGTGATCGTCGAAGTTATGATCTCGTTGCCTGCACCTCGATAGTGATCTTGGGGTGGATTGTGCGCGGTAAATTTTTGTTTTGCGTAGCACGTTCCCCAACAGGCTGGGGCCGTCCCGCAGGACCGTGGGGGCAATCTCGACTTGCCCCCACCGATGGAGGAGTTCAGCGCTACTCTGCCTCCCCAGCCGTGCTCCGAACTGGCGCTCCGACCGCTTCGGGTCTGGCAATCGGACCCGTGGCGGCCGGCTTTGATGATCCGGGAGATCGACGACGTCCAGGAGGAAAAGGAATGGAATGACGTGACGGACGTCGCGGCTCAGCTCGGCGAGATGCTCCCGGCCTTGCTGAAGACGGTGAAGGAGGGAGCCAACCTGCTGAACGGCAGGTTGCGCCCGTTGATGCAGGTGAGTCACCCTTACTTTCGAGGAGTGTATCCGTAGGGAGTAGCCCCCGGGCCTCTACCCGACTAAGGTAGTCGGGTGGAGGGCCCTTAGCCTTTTTTGTAGTTTTCACTCTGGGTGCACGAACAGTGCACCCAGAGGGTGTAGCCCCCGAGCCTGCGTTCGACTAGGATAGTCGGGCGGAGGGTTTATTTGTGCATTCTTTTGTAGGTTTGACTCTGGGTGCACGAACAGTGCACCCAGAGGGTGTAGCCCCCGAGCCTCCGCTGGGTCCTTGGGACCGAGTGGAGGGTCTTGATAACCTTCCTGGGTGGCCTAACTTTTGCGTCTTCTTTTTGCAGAGTCTGAATCAGCGGTCGCAACACAAGACCGCCTTCCTTCAGGACCGGCTGCCGGTCCTTGACCGACTCGACCTTCGGAAGGCCGAGTGGGACAAGCTGGTTGCGAGCTCGCAGGCGGCGGAGGATATGGCCCGCAAGCGCGGGGCGGAGATTACCGCTCTGCGGGCGGGCCTTTTCGCAGGAGATCGCCCGAACCAAAGGTGAGGGATCCGAGTGGTGTTTGTCGCCCCTTGTCGCCTTTTGTCTTACTGATGTGCTATCCTTTGCAGCCGCCGAGGACGAGGCCGCGAAGCTTAGGGCGGAGCTCGAGGCGGTGGAGGCCCGCACCCAGGAGCTCGACGCCGCTAAGGACCAAACCCGCAAGCTCCAGGAGATGCTCTCGGCTGAGAAAGCCCGTGCGGAGTAGCTCGAGCGCAGGGCCACCGACTCGATGGCGGCTGCCGAAAGTAGTGAAGAGGGGAGCCGCCGAGGCCGAGGCTGGTGAGTTTTTGACCCGGGCTTGGAGCTAGTCGGGGCCCGCCGGTCTTCTTTGCTCACCGTTGAGTTTTGTCCTTGTAGATTTTAAAGCGCGCCTCGAGAAGGCCCGTGGAATGACCCAGTCGTTGCTGACGGCGGGACGGGTGGCGTGCGGCGCCATCTGGTTAGAGGAGCCGGCCCCGAATTCCGTAGAGGCAGTCGCGGAGCGCCTAACGCAAGCGCCTGACCAGCTAAGAAGATAGAGTCAGAAGCTGCGCGGACGGGGGCCACCATGGTTCTGGCGGTGGCTCGGTCGCACTATCCACTGCTGGGACATGCAGGCGATCGGGGAGGGGTATGCTGCCGACGTCCCGGACGAAGACATTCCGGAGATGGTGAGGATCGTTGAGTCTACGGCAGACTCCCTCATGGATCGCGCGGGCCTGTAAAAAATAGTAGTAGCTGTGAACTGCTCGAGGATGCCGAGTGATTTTTGTAAGGACTCGGGGAATGCCGAGTGATTTTTGTAAGGACTCGGGGATGCCGAGTGAATTTTGCATGCACTCGGGGATGCCGAGTGACTTATGTACAAACTACGCGATTAGCAAGTTAATTTATTTTAGCCATGAAAAGACTTTGTTCCTGTGTATGCTTGCTCGTTCGTTTCTGCTCTTTGCCAACCCGTTGTAGCCTCCTTTGCATAGGGATTAGCCGTGGGCGTGTGTCCCGTGTAGCGTAAGGTTGCGGCGTAAACCGGCGATTGGAGTCAAAGAGTTAACGCCGGACTTTATACACAGTACTAAAATATTTCACGAGTGCGGGAGAAAACCGCGTAGTTGCCGAGTGCCCGCTACGAACAGGCATAGCGGGTTAGTCGGGAAAAGGGACTTATTTCGAGTGAGCGAAAGAGGTCTCTTTATTCATGTTTCCATGTTATCAGATAAAGTGTTTAAGCGTAGAAACGACGTAGCTGTTCGATGTTCCACGCGTTGGTGAAGATGTTGCCGTCGCCGTCCTTCAATCGGTAAGCCCCCGGGCGTAGCACCTCGGCGACTATGTACGGACCCTCTCATGGCGGTGAAAGTTTATGCTGCTCTTTGCTGGACTGGACTCGGCGTAGGACCAGGTCGCCGACGTTGAACGAGCGGCCGCGTACGTGCCGGCTGTGATAGCGTCGTAGGCCCTGTTGGTACTTAGCCGACCGAAGGAGCGCAACCTCGCGTGCTTCTTCGAGTTGGTCGAGAGTGTCTTGTCTTGCCTCCTCTGACTCGGCCTCGTTGAAGGCGCGGACGCGTGGGGAAACCGTATTCCAGGTCAGTCGGGAGGATGGCCTCAGCTCCGTAGACCATGAAGAAAGGTGTATAACCGGTTGACCGGTTGGGCGTAGTCCGTAGGCTCCAAAGTACTGATGGTAACTCGGCTGCCCACTTGCCTGCGAATTTATTCAGTCGCTGGAAGATCCGAGGCTTGAGGCCTTGCATTATCAGACCATTGGACCGCTCGACTTGCCCGTTGGTGCGCGGGTGTGCCACGGCGGCAAAGTCAAGGCTGATGTTGTAGTCGTCGCAGAATTGAAGAAAAGCTCGCCCCGTGAACTGGGTGCCGTTATCTGTGATAATGCTGTTGGGCACGCCGAAACGGAAGATAATGTCCCGAAAGAATTCGACGGCCTTTTCTGCAGTTATCGTGGCCACCGGCTTGGCTTCGATCCATTTGGTGAACTTGTCGACTGCGACGAAAAGGTGTGTGTAGCCCCCGGGAGCCTTCTTGAGGGGACCAACCATGTCCAGACCCCAGACCGCGAAGGGCCAGGTGATCGGGATAGTTTGGAGCGCCTGAGCCGGCAAGTGTGTCTGCCGGGCGAAGTGCTGGCATCCCTCGCAGGTGCGGACGATGTGTTCGGCATCTGACACTGGCGGTTGGCCAGTAAAATCCTTGTCGGAAGGCTTTCCCGACTAGTGACCTAGGCGCCGCATGGTGTCCACACACTCCCTGAGTGGAGCCACCGAAGTTCATTGTGTCCCGGGATGCTCTCAGGGATTTCAATGGCGCGAGCCGCCATTGTGGCCGCGACAACGTTGTGACTTGGCAGCGGGAATATTGGGACTCCGTCCCTTTCACGCATGCGGAACTCGTTATGGACTTGGCGCCCTCGAGCCCTCATATCATCGTTGTGCCGTTGTTCGTCACGCTGGCGAGCGAGCCTGGTCTGTTGTTCGATCAACTCCTCCTCCTTGGAGAGGAGACGGAGCCGGGTGGCTTCAGGATCAGCCGGCGTTTGTTTCACGATGGGGACTGGTCGGCCATCGCCATCATCTGGCGAGTCGGGGTTGGCCATGAAGACTTCCCGGGACGGATGGTGACTGCCGGAACTCTCGTAATCGTCACCCACCAGTCGATAGCACCCACCAGTCGGGATCTCTGTTCGACAGGTGCGAACACGCGCGCGAACAGCAGACCCGGTTTCGGCGTAACCTCTTTCCTGGGGAGAGGGGCCGAAGGCGCGGACTCAGGGGTAAGTCTGTGCCGAGAAGCTGACGGAGCGTCTGCTAATCGAGACGTGGCCGAGTAGCAGAGGTGAAGTCGGCCGACCTTGTCGGCGATGAAGTTCAACTTTCCGAATTGGAAAAGTTATCCAGGGTCCGGAATAGTGTTCAC
This sequence comes from Stipa capillata, assembly GCA_019208055.1. NCBI lineage: Eukaryota > Viridiplantae > Streptophyta > Magnoliopsida > Poales > Poaceae > Stipa > Stipa capillata. The sequence continues at coordinate 195,656 of JAGXJF010003994.1, forward strand.
AAAAATGAATCTCGTGACACTTCCTAGGGCGAAAACGTTGTTGTTGCTGGCGAACCCATCCCGATCCGTGTAGATGGATCTATGCGCGCTCCCCTACCTGGCGCGCCAACTGTCGGAGTATTATTCTGGCAATACTGAATATGGGGCGGCGTGAGCACAGCAAATTAGGATGGGTGCACACGGGAGACAGGATTTAGACAGGTTCAGGCCCTCGTGGAGAGGTAATACCCTACGTCCTATGTTTGGTGGCTAGTATAGCTTGACTCCCGAGTGCCGCAAGCCCTGGAGAATCGATCTCGAGGGGGCTTGAGCTATGAAACAATGGAGATTGTCTAGGACTAAAGGCTTAAAGGCTTACCGATCGGAGGTCCCCTACTAGGCCTTATATAGGCAACCGGGATAGGGTTACAGGAGTCCGGATCGGTTAACAGATTGGTTTCCTAATAAGTTACAACAGATTCCAGGTATACCGGGTAGGTATCAGTCCAGGTCTTGTACTCCACGTTGATGAGGCGCCCCCGTGTAGAAGTCGGACTCCGAGTAGTCGGCCCGGCCCGCCCTGTGGCCAGAGGGCTGGATTCGTCCTCCTTGATGATACCCGGGTGCCATGTCATCATCAACGAGATATCGTGGAAATTGCAAACGGATATTGATTGAGTAAGTGGGATATAAGACTTTTATATAATTTTGCGAGTTGACTAAGACATGGCACATAGATATAGACATAACATAGCGAATAATTAAACACGAGTAGTAATGACAATAAAACATAGTTCATCACACATGCATATCTTATGAAATTTGAAAATTACGGCCACGAGCAGGACCATGGACTCACATAGTAGCAACAAGATATAATAAGTTTTACAAGACAAATAGAATCAAATTAAGATGCGAGGCTTGTAAACTTCAAAACAACCCTTATTTCACCCCCGTAGCAACTTAATAGAACTTCATCTCCCCCTTTGGCATCAAGACACCAAAAAGTTAAAACAAGCGATGTAGCGACCACATCTAGGAGGAGACTTCATCATCATCATCTTCATCATCATCTCCACCTTCGGCAGAGGAAATAGGAGATGAATTGGTGGGGCCGGCAAACGGGTCAGGACACTCCTCAACATCACTAGGAACCAACTCGAAGCTCTCCGGTGACACTGTCACACTGTGTTCAGAACATTGAAGCTCTTTGAGATGGATGATGTTCTTCTGGAGTGGTAGTTGATCTTTTTTAACTTTATGGCATTGCTCTTGCAAATGGAGAAGATTGACTTGAGAGCTGCCATGGTACCTCCTGAGGAGCTAGATGAGGATGCAGCATAAGTAGGATCTCTTGTGGGCTTGTTCCTCAAATCCCTGGCACTGACTCATGGAATAGGTTTCTCTATCACTAGCCTATAGAGAGGGTGCGATATCTCATGTATGTGGCCTACCTAGTAGCTCCATCAATGAGAGCTTGAATGTATGGTGCAAGAGGGGGAGTACAACGATCAGACATAGCGAATCTTATCTCATTGTACAGAAATTCCATCACGTTAATCGGTTTTTCATCTTTGGCATGCACAAGGAGGTTGAAGGAGTATCCACAGATGAAGGAGAGATTGCCAACCTTGGGAGTGAGTCTGACAGAATAAGTTGTTCATTTGATCATAAAATGGAAGAAGTCCTCTGATGTTCCCTGGAACCACCTGGTCTTGTTTGGATCATACATGGAATCAAGATCACCATGACGCGTTGGTTCCTGATCATGAATCCGGAGAACATTTTCATTCTCCTCATCATAGAATGGAATCTCAAGAAAGCGTGCGAAATCATTGAGATTTGCTTGATACTTCCTCTCGCCAGTGCATGGTTCTTCTCTAGTTTTTTTCAAGATGAAAAGTGGCGTAAAACTACATAATCATGTTCTTAGTCCAGTAGTATTCTAATGACATGATTTTCACTATGCCCAAGGCCTCAAAATTTCATAAACCCCAACAAAGTGTGTCTCGTGTGACTTGTACTCAAAGTCTAATGCCTTCTGGGGGCACACCTTAGTCTTGAGTGGAGCAATGACCGTGTTGTATATCCCTTCTCGCACTTGCGTATGGAAACGTGCATCCCTAGAATCAGACCTCCTCTCATATTGGTTGTTATCCCACCTCAACTCTTGAAACTCACTCTTCTTCATTTTCTTATAATCCACTCTCTCTTTTGCATGTTTCTTTGTGGATTTCTTTGAGGTTTTCTTTGGTTGGGAAGAAGCATCGGCCTCACTAGTCTTCTTTGGGACATTTTTGGCCAGGTCCTTCCTCACCCCTTGAGAAGCCGTAGACTTTTTCTCCCTCAACTCTTGTCTAGCCACATTATGCTCTTTACTTGAGTTGTTGCCATGAGACTCTATAAAATAGTAGGTAAGCACATATGTGGTAAGTGCACAAGGTTTGCAAAAAGGAGGCCAAATGGTAGATTTCAATTTAGTGGTGCCTGCTGTCTACCGCCTACCTAGACTATCCAGATTTTGCCTGGACTGTCTAGCCGACCGAACCTTTCGGGTTTCACCCGGACAGTCCGGGCAATCCAGAACGAATTTAGACTACCATCTGGACTCTCCAGCTGGAGGGGATCCGGAGGTTGTCGAAGTGGTTTGGGTAAGGGATAACCTCATACACTACTTTTAATTTCAATCTTAGGAATTTTTTGGATTTAGGAAACATAATTTTGCATGAAATCCAAGAATTTGTCTAAGAAAAGTATGGATTTCATGATAGAGATGAGGGATTGGGAGGAGAGTTACCAAAGGAGGATCCCATCTCGCCCAAATTTGGCAAGGAAGGGCTAAGGTGGCTCCTATGGGTGGAGATTCGAGGCTAGCTTCGAATCGGAAGAGAAGACTTCAAGGACTCTGAGCGGTCGGAGGAGGCTCGGAGGATCCAGGAGGCAGCGATAGTGGCAAGGAGTAGGGTTTGGTCAGGGTGAAGAATGGGGATGGGTAAAAAGTAACTCCCCAACTTTTGGACTGTAGCCCCACTGTGGCCATCCGGACGGTCCGAATTTTGGCCGGATTGTCCGGCCCTCCAGACACTCCGGGCTAAAGTCAGAGGGTCTGAGTTGCCAACTCTGGACACTCTATATAGAAATCGGACTGTGTAAAGACCCTCTCGCAAATCCCTATCGCATCATGAGATTCTCATGAACCCACGTGTAATTTAAAATCAAGTTTTTCCTTGCATGCGCATATGTAGTTTGTGCATCGGAAATCGAAAGCATAGCATCTTGCATTAGCATTGTTTTAAAACCTAATCCTTTAAACAAATCTTCCTTGGGCAATAGTTCTTAAGTGTTTGGAAGAATAGCTACTGGTATAACCAAACGTACGTACAAGGGTTGTGAACCAGATTGAAGTTGAATTTTTGCTTAAACGTTCTTTCAACTATTGACTCTAAAACACCGATTCATAGTTCCCATGAAGTTATGCTAACATACGAGCATCCAGAAGAAATTCCAATGTCCTAAAAACCCTGTATAAGTTTTTCAATTTTTAAATCTTTTGAACCTGTATTTCTTCAAGTTTAAACTGCAAACAACCCTATGTAGAAAAAGAAAAACTCTTTTTCCTGTGCCAGGCCGTAGGCCTAGTTTTTCCTCCCCGCATGCCCAAACAGCCTTGGCCCGCTCTCCCTCTCGGCCTGCCACCGCCCCACCGCCCCATCATCTCTTTTCCCCTTCTTTCTTCTCCTCGTGACCAACTTCTCCAAAGCCTCTGCCCGATTTCTCCAAAGCACCGAGCCCCCTTCCCCATTTGCTCGCTGCACAAGCCCCCTCCTCCGTTCTCCCTCGTGCCGCTAGCCTCTGTTGCTCCCGCCGCACGTCGTCGCCCCCCTCCCTTTGCTCGCCTCAGTGCCGCCACCCTCGGCGGCCTTGCCGCTGCCGCTGCCTAGGGCAGTCGCCGCCACCGCCCTGTCCCGATCACCGCCGCCTCCTGTCGTCTCCTCCGGCGACCGACCGTCCGCTGCGCTCCTTGCCTCCTTCGTCGCCCCAGCTGATCACCTCTCCTCCGCATTTCTCGGGACTGGACCCACGCCGCTCTTCCCTGTTCTCGTCGGCCTTCCTGCGTCGCTCCGCCGGTTTTCTCCACCACGAGCAGGCGAGCCCATGCGCCGCAGCTCCGTCCGCCACACCGATCGCGCTCCCGCCTCCCCTGTCGCCACAGCCCACCGAGCCACCGTCGGCGGGCCTGCTCCGCGCCGCTTCCCGACCCAATCCCGTGGACGAGCTCACCACCCCACCAGAATCTTCACCAAGGAGCCGAGCCGTCCGCGTGACTCCTTCTTCGCCATCACAGACGCCGACCTCAGTGCTCCGGCGATCCTCTTCACCAATCCAACCATGGCGTTCCTGCCCCAAGCAGAGCTGCTAGCTCGTGTTCTCCGTCGTCGGGGGTGAGCAAGCTCTCGGCCCTATTGCTTTTCTATCGTGCTGCTAACCACTGTTTTTCCACGATCCAAACAGCTAACCGCTTATCTCCCTGATTTCTATTGATGCGTGAACCGTACTGCTGCTCTTGATGTGATTATAGTGCCTGGATGTTGTGCTCATTTTGGTCATATGCAGTCGGTTGTTGGATGCTTTAGGCTGATTTACACACTGATGCTAGGGTGCTTTTCTCTGAGTTAATCAGTGGTTACTCATTATCTCTGTGCATTGATATGCAAGATATGCTCATATTCTCATGCTTGATGCTATGGTGGCCTTATTTGAATGAGAACAGATATTACACTTGATTTTAGCTAGTTTGCAATGATGCTAGCATCTGAAGCTTAAGTGCATAAACATGTATATATATGCATACTTAAATTGTTATTGATCGGAAAGAACAGAAGCATTGCTTGATCTTTAGCTTAATTCAGTGATGAGTGAAATTGGTGTGCTATTCTGATTACCGACTAATCAAACCAAGTAGTTAATTAATAGCTAGTCAATTAAGTTAAATTAGTTATTAGTTGCTAGATTAGTTGTTAACAGTTAGCTGAAACTAATGCACTAGAATTCTGGTTAGCAGAATTTTCTACACGTAAACCTCGGTTAAGACAATCCTTAATGATTGCACTCAAATAGTGTTGGAACAAATTGATGCCTAACAGTTAGCTACTTACTGCGATACTTGCTGGCAGCTAGGGTGAAGTACTTAAGTCTATTGCTATACACCGGTTAAGATTTAACCAATGTCCTAATGTTAGCTTCATCAGTCGAGTGTATGTCCGGTTGAGCACAACTTTAGTCAATAACTAGTATCATTAATAAACTAGTGGTTACTTGTTCAATCCATGGACGTGACCATTAGTGATTAGTAAAGTTTAGGCATGTCAGTTCAACAATGGCTCTAGTAACTATTAGTTGTACTCATACCTGTTAGCCATTTCTAAATTGTTAAAGATTAGACATAAACATACTACCCAACAATATACTAACCATGACGATCTGGGTTAAGTAATGGTTAATATCGATACTCAACTGATCCTAATTGAAGTTAAGATGTAGTTACTTGATTGAATCCACTGACATCATCACGAACCAAAATAATTTACACTTGGTTAGTTGCAACTCAAATGACTGATGAGTTCCAACACATCTAATAACCTGCTAGTTAATAAGATTAGTTGGTTAAGGACAGCCAGCTACAGTCAATATACCTGATTACTTCAGCTAACAGAGGCTAATACGGTTAATCATGGGCGAGTATAGTTAATGCACTGATGTATTAAATCTTCACTTAAGGAAACAAAAGTAAGATGAGAAAGGGTATCCTGATCTAAACCCACATACCATCCTTATTGACTAAGTCCAGCTAGGGATAACAACCTTTAACATAATGTTTCTTTACTACGAAAAGATAAAAAATTAGTTAGACTTCAAAATCTTGTAGAAGACTCATATGACTTCCAAACTAGGCAAATCCTTTTGTGAACTCGTCTTTTGAAATATAGAATTGAATGATGTAGATTCCACCCATGCTACTATTTATAAACATTTCTGCAATCCAAATATGTCCCTCTAAGCCACACATTCAAACCTGAATATTTAAAACTTCCTACTAGCTCCCATTTGGAATCCACCTTATGTTACAACTCATAACTTCACTTTTATTTCAGCATAGTATTATCTTTATATGCCTTCTCGTTATATAACATTTAAATGAAGGATATGTTAAATGATCCTAATGCCAACACATACATTCCCAATAATTCATATCTTAAGCTCTAGTAATCCAAATTGAATAATTTCAATCACGTTAGCTTCATGATAGAATTTCCTGCCTTAGGATGCATTTCGTACATTTTATTCTCTTATTTCTGGCTGATTTTGAATTATGCGTTTTTGTCGCTTTTCGGGTCTTTCGGCATCCTTTCAATAGAATCAGGAAATATGGGTGATTTTGAAGTTGATTCTTACCAAGCCTACGATCTCGGACAGCCAGGCAAGCTTGCTCGCTTGTTGATAATATTCCGGTTATTCTTTTACTATGCTTGGTTGATTGAATGATGATTGTGATTTGCGAACCACTAGCACAAGCAGGGTTGGTTGGTGTTGTGGTCAATGGATATGTCCATTAAACCGATTGAATTAACACTTGAACCCCTTAATGTGAGATATGAGAGTCAGGGTACTGTCACCTACTAATGGATCGACAGGCGGTCAACCGAGCTGATACCGGTGTCGTAGGGCTGTACTCTTCACCCACGGTGATAAGTTCTAGCGAGTGGAGTTGGCTGGTCATAGTGGGCCCTACTATGAACCAACACCCATCGGACCACTTGTTCACGTGAGTCTAGGGTGTTTAACCCTCCCTCACTATACATTAGTCGAATTGGACGGTTTAACCCATTCGGCATCTTCCTAGGTTATGTAGCTTAGGGAGAATAATACAATTTGATTGTGATGGTTGTCTCGATGCTCTCAAATCTACACTTTGATGATCATGTGATATGGGAGCTTTGGGTGGTTTAACCCAACTCCAGAACTTTACTTGAATGGTTTAAATGTGATAATATGTGGATGAGTATGATTGATTTGCATACTTATTCAGCCCTGAACTCGAATGTTTGTTGTACAATTCATCAAGTGGTTAACTTGATTGGCTGGAACATGACATGGTGTGCTGAAATTAATAGCTTGTGTAGTTTATTTTCCATGTTATGTTGAATTATTCATATTATCATGTCAATTACCATGCTATGTTTAAGATTAACCTGGAATGAGCACATTAGCAGCTTGCGAGTACGAAAGTACTCACTCGGGAATTCCATTCCTGCAGGTTGTTCTCGCATCGTAGCTTACTATGACTGTGGTTACCTTGATTTGGATGTTTGAGTTGCAAGGATAGCCCAGCTTGGTCAAGGGGATATTTAGGTAGAGCTTTTGGAGATGGCTAGGGCTGCCATCTCGGTGTTTCTGTTTATCTTCCGCTGCTGTCTTTAATGTTGTGTTTAATGTAAGCAACTTCCAGGTTGCTATGTATCAAGAATCTGTACCTATCCCAGGTTTGGGAAGTGTTTATGATGATGTATAGTACGGTATCCCGTATATTAGGAAGTATCCGCATACGATTCCCTGGATTACTGGAGTATACCGCGTACCCGGTAAGGATTCCAGGATGGTAAGGTAACCCCCCGTAAGGAGGAATGATACCCTTAAACTAGGAAGTCAATCCCGATGTTTAAGGAAGCTAGAGTTCTACTCGGGCATAAGTCCATGTCCAATACGACCGGATGAACCCCCTATAAAAGGATTAGCAATCCCATAGGGGAGGACAGGTCAAGTTAGATTCAAGAGGCAAGTGAAGTTAGATCCAAGGCAGGTTAGATCCAAGGAAGATCCAGAAGCCCTAGCTTATTCCTACGAGAAGACCCGCCACCTCGATGGAGTCGAGCTTAGCGGAATTAGTCGGATTACTCTACGATTAGGCCTAGGATAGCCACTAACCTTCATATCCCTTGTAAGACATTCTCCAGTTAATATATACGAACATGATGTAGGGTTGTTATCCTGAGGGAGGCCCGAACCTGTATAAAAAGGGCGTTTTCCTTGCCATTATACCTCTAGCCTTGTGTCCTAGCGGTCCCTACCCCTCATACATACACATTCCACGAATACCGTAAGATCGGCGGTTTACCGATCGTCGACAGATGGCGCTAACCGTGGGGACCTCTCCAGCTCAAGCTGTCTAGGAAGAATCAAAGCCGGCAAGACGTGCAACTTCTCGCGATCAACCCATAACGCCGATTGTACAACTCTCCTCGGTGCAACCTGAGGAGGAGGAAGCAAGTTCGGCAGGGAATACGATCACCGTCACGCACCGTACCGAGTACTCGGACCAAGGTTTCTATGACAACTTCGGCGCAATGGATCCATACCCAATAACGGATCGCGTAGATTATAGAGAATACGCTCCTGGCGAGGACTCGGACAGCGAAGCCGATCGCTTCAAGAACGAGTGCGCCAGGGCCTTCGAAGGGAGATTTGTATTAACCGACAATCTCCAGGCAGGAGCGGCCAGCCCAATGTCTGGGTTGTCGCCTGCACCTTCTGATCGTTCAGATGATCAAGAACCCACTCACGCCGTACCTGATGAGGACGACACGATGGAGTGGAACTATACCCCATCTAATCTATGTCCTTGAGTAGTTCTCGTGATTCAAGATGATTGTGAAGAGCTCGAGAGACAAGATCAGGATGGGAGCTCTCGACGTCGTAGCCTAATGACTAATCCCCAAAGGAGCGGGAATAGGCCTACGGGAGCATAAAGAACACCTCTAGGGACAGAGGAATACGTGTCTCGAACTGCTCGAAGGCTCGCCGAGGCGCGTAATCTACTGTCATGACCACCGGCGGCAGACTTATCAACGCCTGATGGACGGCGGTGGCTGCAACAGCTGGGGGCTGAATTACAACAGGCCCAAGCTCAAGCCGAATCTTCTCGAGCACGATCTGTGGCACGTAGCTCCAATGAGAGGAGCACCCCTTGCCCGCAGGAGGAGTTAGATGGGGAAAGACATCACCCCAGAAACCAGTCTCGACAGGATGAACCGCGCGTTGACCTACGCGACAAGATCAACGAGCGCCGGAGTCAAAGCCACCAGCAAGATCAATCTCCCCCCGGAGATACCAACGACATCACGCCAACATTCGGGGATGATCTCCGACCCCAAATAGCGGCAAGATCGCGCCTTATCGGAGAGCCATCCACGGATGCCAAGTGCTATCACAAGAACTCCGATATGTGCGCTGGCCATCTCGTTTTAAGCCTGGGGCCTTAGGGTCGTACGATGGCACCACAAACCCTGCAGAATTTCTAGCAATCTACGCTACGACTATTGAGGCTGCAGGCGGAAACAAGAAGGTCATGGCGAACTACCTCCCGACAGCCCTCAGAGTAGCTGCCAGGACGTGGTTGACGAATCTACCCCCGGGAACAATCCGCTCCTGGGACAACTCTACGACATGCTTCTCGGCAACTTCCAAGGTACCTACACACGCCCTGGCCGAGTTGACGACCTATTTCTAGTCATCCAGAGACCAGACGAGATGCTCTGAGAGTTTACCAAGAGATTTAGTGCTGTTCGCAACACTATACCTGAGATCACAGAGATCTCAGGACGTCATTCACGCCTTCACTTGGGGCAGTAGAAATGAGATGTGCACGCACAACTTGATCATGCATCCTCCTAAGACCATGACGCAGCTCATGGACTTAGCCGAGAAAGCTACCTGTGGGGAGGAAACCTTACGCTACGTCAAATAGAAGCAGGGCAGGTCGACCAGTTCTCCCCTCCGAACCAGAGACGACTCAAAGAAATCAAAATGCAAGAAGAAGTCCTCCGGAGGGAATAGAGAGAAGAGAGCTAAAGCCGAGGAAGTCTTTGCAGATCTCCCCGAGAAGCGTACCTGGTGACCACGCCCCAAGGATAAGCAAACGAAGTCCTCCGACAAGCCATCCAAGCTCTGGTGCGATTTCCACCAGACCGACTCGCATGACCTACGTTAATGTCGCATCTTCAAGAAGTACCTTAAGGAGGAAAAAGAGAAGCTCTGCGGGAATGACCCGCAGGTCGCAAACAATAGCTGGGACACGACTCCCGACGATAACTCCTCCCCTGAGCCATTTCAGGGGCACATCCGAGCGATCGAGCATATATTTGGGGGCTCGTCCTCCTACGAATCGAGGAGGCAATACAAGGTGATTGCCCGAGAAATCTTTGCAAGCATACCACAAGTACCTCGGGCAGTCAAATGGTTGGAGGTCGAAATCAAGTTCGACCAAACCGACTGCCCTAAAAACTGTGCTCACCGAGGATGATATCCGATCATGGTCGAACCAACGATCAACAACTGCCGACTGGCTCGGGTGCTGATAGACGGAGGAAGTTCCCTCAACATCCTATTCACCAAAGCCCTCGATGCTATGCAAGTACCACGGTCATTAATCCAGATGGTGACACAGGCGTTCCATGGCATTGTGCCGGGCTCGTCGGCCATGCCGATCGGGCAGGTCACACTCTCGGTGACCTTTGGAACACCTGAGAACTTGCAAACAGGGAAAATCATGTTCGACGTAGTCGATTTCGAGACAGCATACAATGCTATATTGGGGCGCCCAACTTTGGCCAAATTCATGGCAGCAACGCACTATGCCTACCAGCGCATGAAGATGCCCGGCCCAAAGGGCGTTCTCACGATAAAAAGCTCTCCTCAAGAAGCACTTCTCTGTGACAAGCGCAACCTCGACCTCGCAGAACAGCAACAACTCTCTAGTCGGGACACCGATGTTACGGCACGCGCCTCCGCATCGTCAAGACCTCCGCCGCAACTACGAGCGACAACTTCGGAAAGTACCCCCTCCAAGTTTCCACAACTAAACCGGAACTGGGCAAATAGGGCCTTCTCCTCAGCAGGACAATGGTTCCATAGGGAAAGCCGCCCGATCCAGGTCGCTCGTGTCAGCAGCAAAAGAGTCATGTCCCCTAGAGAGTTCTCCGTGCAAGCACCCTCGGTAAGACTGCACGGCCATCGCCTCCTCACCAGCGTGTTCCCAGTTGCGCCGGCTCCAGCCCCAAGGTTGTCAAGCTACGAACAAAACCGATGATAAGACGCTCTGGGCGCCGCCGCCTAGCACGCGCACTCAACAAGTTTCATCAGCAGGTCACGACAAGAGGGCGCGAGCCTCTGGGGCAACTAGCGACAAGCTGATGGCGGGGGATGGCTTAGTTTAATTTTCTCTAAGATTTCTAGGACATCTTTTTCTTACAATAGCTTGTAAATGACATTTCAGACAGTTCACAGTCTTAATATATCAAGTTTCTAGTTTGATATTTATTTTTTCAGACTGCCTATCTGAGATGCTTCTCGAATAAGACAGTCGGGGGCTAGGTAAGTATATGGCGAATTGGTGTACACATATGAGTACTAATTTTCTCGACCTACACAAAGGGAAAGGGTTCCGCACTACAACTGTCAGGGACGTGAGAAAAACCCCTTAACGTGTCTGCAGGTGATAGGGGAAGCCACTGAGCCCCCCACCTGACCAGACCTAAGGCCTGGTTGACTAAGCTCCCCGGTTCCGTAGTAACGTTCGCCGTCCTCGAGTAAAGGAAGAAAAAAGGAGTACGATCATGACTAGACCAACGGAACCTATACGCTCATTCACGTCCTCGACTACTTTGAGCAGTAAACATCACGGTAGAGTGTAATGCTGTCGTCAACAGGGCAAAAATGTAGAACTTACTAACTTACGTCCAGTACCTCTGCAACAAAGGAACACGAGTTGCCGCTACGACCACGAAAGGCTGTACGAGGACCCCTTATCGCGTTTACTGATGACGAGGAATCCACGGAGCCCTCCATCCGACTAAACCTAAGGCCTGGTCAATCGCAATCGTCGGTAAAATAGCGCAACTCAAAAATCCTAAGTCAGGGGAAATGGATAACGAGTTCGACTAAGTCTACGACAACCCTCGCGTCCGACAAGCATTTCACAAAGCAGACAAGTATTTAAGAGAACCAACAAACACGCGTGATGAAGTGCACAGTTACTAACCATTGTTTGTTACAAGTTCTTATTTTACCTAGCTAGACTAAGCGCCTGGACCCTATCACCAAAGGCGTCTGCAGCACTCTGCACAGCATCAAGGAGCTCTTCTTCCTCACCAGCCGGCAGATCAGTTGCAAGAACCTTCAGGGACAAGTTCGGGTGCCTACACCGGAGAAGGGCCAGAGCAAAGGCCAAGGCATCCCGCACGCCTTGCTGGAGTTCGTCCTCAAGGAGCTTCTCGAGAATGGGCTTCAATCGGGAGACAGAAGCTACGACTTCCACCAGCCGGGTAGCACGCGGAGGGCTGGGGAAGATGGTGACTCCGACTTCGACAAGCACCTGCTCGAGCGTGCCAGCTCGAGGTCTTCCTCCAGCTTCCCCGCATAGGCTTGACTCCTTTGCAGGGAAGACTCCGCCTCTGACAAGCAGGCCCTCGAGACCTAGAGCTCAGCCTCGACCACCTCCCGCCTCTTCTCGGTGACTTGGAGGCACTTCATTACCTCCTCCTTCTCCGCCCGCCAGTTCCCAGACTCCTCGAGGCGCTTCTTCAGCTCCTCATTTGCCGCTCGGCTCGCCTCTAGCTCGGTTTGAGCCTTCTCGAGTGGAGGGATCCGGGAAATGACGATCTAAAAGCAACAAGGTTAGTATTGGTCATTTTGTACTTTTTGTTACTAACTCTTCGACTTACCTGTAGCAGGGAGGTCAAACTGACACTTTCCGACACCAAGGGCTTGGGCACCGGGGGCTCAATCCGCTCGACCGGGGTTTGCACCGGCATTGACGCCAGGGGTTGCTCCTCGACGACGGCTCCCGCCGGAACTCCGGCTGGAAGGATGGTCACCCTAATCGGAGGAACTTCCAAATTAATGCTTCATGAAGACAAGAAACAAAAAGAAACGGCGAAAAGGACCACGAAAGAAACTTACCTTTGGCGCTTCACCGGAGGAAGAGGTCTCTTCGACGAAACATCTGAACCTCACTTTTCAGCAGAGGCCAGCGGCGGCTTCCCCTTCGCCGTCGTGGTCTCCTCCTTGCGGGTAGTCAAGGGAGGAGGCGTCGGCTCCCTTGGAAGAAGGCCACTCGCCTCATGCTGTCCGACAAGCTCACTCCTGTTATCCTAACCAAGAGCACAGGGCAGAACTAGTCGGGCGAGAGTTCTAACCTGAGGTTTGGGATTCGGCGGAGGAGGAGGGGCCCAGATAGGAGAATCCACCCGACTAGCCTCCACCGCCGCCTCGGCCTCGGATGGACCTCCGACTCCCTCTTCGGGGGGCGGCACAGTCTCTCCAGCCCGCTCGGCCTCCGAGTCAGGGCCTCCGCAGCCTAATCGCTGCAGAAGAAAATCTGAAGATTATTATCATTACTACTTGGATGACTCAGGACCAGACAAGGCAAAAAACCTCCAACTCACCGAAAGGACTTCTTTTTGGTTGCCAGGGCTAAGCTTCAGAAGAGGCAGGGGCATGTCAGTCCGCCCGCCCTGGGGAGACTGCCCGAATAGGTTGTTCAACCTACTCTGAAGCTCCTCGGCGGACAGATCTACGCAATCAAAAGAAGTCAAAAATAAGTGGGGTGTCACATCGACTAGAACGACATGAGAAGGGCAGAGTTCTTACCTGTATCAAAGTCCCTTGACTGGTCTTCTCTCTCTGGGACTATCCAGGCGGGATGGACCCTCAACCGAAGAGGGCTGATTCGCCGTCGAAGGAAGTCTTCCGCAACATCCCACACCGACAAGCCTTTGGCGGCGAGATTGGCGATGTCGTGGACGAAGGCCTTGAGCTGCTTGGTCTCCTTTGGGGCCTCCACCTAGCACTTCGTCGAGAGGGGAGACAGGCCTTGGTAGTGGATCCCGGAGAAAGGTGGGGGCTGGCAGTAGAACCACCGGGAATGCCAGCCTGACCACGACGACTTCCAGGAAGAGAAAATGTAGGCATCTTTCTTCCCTTCCCGAAGTCAAAACCCGGCACCGCCGACGACTCCTCCGCCGCTGACCTTCATCTGATGGAGATTGTAGAAGAACCTCCACAGCTCCAGGCTCGGCCTAATGCCGAGGTACGCTTCGCATAGGTGTGCGAAGACCGCCAGCATTAGGACCGAGTTCGGGTTGAGGTGAATCAACTCGATCCCGTAGAACTGGAGCACGAGGAGGAAGAAATGCGAAGGTGGAAACTAGAGTCCGCACCTGAAGAAATCTGCGAAGACGACGACCCAGTCCGTGTCCGGACTGGGGACTGTCTCCTTCATGGCCTCCCGGAATGGTACGAACACCTCCGGGAGGATTACCTCCTCCGCCATGAGTTTCTGGATGGCGGCGGAGTCCATCACCGAGGCTTCGAACTTGAGGATGACAGAGATTTGCTCCCCTGAGGTATCTCCTGATGGCTTCTTGGGCTCAGGGGACTTCTTCATGGCGCTCTTTTTGCCCATTTCCGCCGGATGATCGGAGGCGATGGAAGCGGAAAGATTTGGGCGCGAGGAAGAAGACGGTGGGAAGGCTAAGGAACGGAGAGCAATGTGGGCAAAACCCCAACTCTTGGTTTCTTAAAGATTCTAACTTTCGTCTGACGGAGCACGCTTAACGGCACGATCTGTTCCATCGCATTTAATATGAATAGTTGCTTTTCCCGCATACGAGACGTTGCACGGGAAAAAGAGAGTCTGACAAACCCATGACCCCAACAAGTGCGCTGCGTTACGACTAACGTCAGCCGAACAGTAGCGCAGAAAAAGGAAAAATTCTTCATCACCACGCAAAATTTTCACCACGACGGGTCGGTTTTCCAGAAATCCACCAGGCCAACGCGTGTCCGTGATCGACGGGTTAGATTAAATCAGAAAAGCTTTTGGATTTCCAAGGACTATTTTGATAAGGCTATCACGACTACTCGGTAGAGATTGTACCTACTCGGGAAAGTTGTCGATAAGGATTACTTGGTTCACCAACTCGGAGCTATTCCCCGAGAAGGGCAGATTTCATACAGAATAGCCATGACCTCACTTTACGTACTGATGGGGGGCTTGACGATGTATAGTATGGTATCCTGTATATTAGGAAGTATCCGCATACGATTCCCTGGATTACTAGAGTATACCGCGTACCTGGTAAGGATTCTAGGATGGTAAGGTAACCCCCCGTAAGGAGAAAGGATACCCTTAAACTAAGAAGTCAATCCCGCATTTAAGGAAGCCAGAGTTCTACTCGAGCATAAGTCCATGTCTAGTACAACCGGATGAACCCCCTATAAAAGGATAAGCAATCCCATAGGGGAGGACAGGTCAAGTTAGATCCAAGAGGCAAGTGAAGTTAGATCCAAGGCAGGTTAGGTCCAAGGAAGATCCAGAAGCCCTAGCTTATTCCTACGAGAAGACCCGCCACCTCGAAGGAGTCGAGCTTAGTGGAATTAGTCGGATTAGTCTACGATTAGGCCTAGGATAGCCACTAACCTTCATATCCCTTGTAAGACATTCTCCAGTTAATATATACGAACAGGACGTAGGGTTGTTATCCTGAGGGAGGCCTGAACCTGTATAAAAAGGGTGTTTTCCTTGCCATCATACCTCTGGCCTTGTGCACTAGCGGTCCCTACCCCTCATACATACACATTCCACGAATACCATAAGATCGGCGGTTTACCGATCGTCGATAGTTTATTATCCATAACCCTTCTCTAGTAGAGTTTTGTTGTGATATTGAGTTGTTATTGTGGCTACCCATACACCGTGCATGTATGAATTGAAGTGTATGGGTTAGTTGTGAAGAATTAGTGTTGTTCTCCCGGTTCGGTTAGCGGGATGATGTTCGGTTGAGTGACTCACTAGCTGAGATGCGTTGGCTAGTTGGGTAGGGTGTGGATAATGGTACCGGGCCTTCGGGTGACTCACCAGTCTCCGGGCTGGGTTAGAGTGAGGGTACCATTGCCGGGCTCGTTCAAAATCGTTGTGTTGATCGAACGCGAGAAAGACGCTAGGTCTTCACCGGACTTTAGAATTGCATGTGGTTTATTGAATAATGCCTGCTTCTGGCCGGCTTGACCAACGGTGAGGCATACAGCTCTGGTAATCGTATGGTGCGTTGGTCAGGTTTTTGACTACTCGATTTTGGGTGCATATGGCGCAGGTACCATGTCACCGCTCGAGTAGTTGCTCGGTCTTTGGTGGAACATTGTTCTCTAATTCACGTGCAATTTCGGTGTCCTGACAGACTGTCCGCATGTTCATTGACTGAACCAGATTTTTTTAATGAGTTTCAAAAACACTTATATGAAGATTTGTGAAAATTTTAGATACGATGAATAGAAAGATAGCACTAGGGATGCTCTTAGGGGTTCTTGCCAAATCCAATGGTTAACACCCAATTTAAACAAAGCTACATATGGATGTGGTTTGAAGAAAATCAAATTAAAATAGACTATATTCAATAGATGTCTAGTTTTGTGACAAAGTATTCATAAGATAAAGAAGAGCCAATTTTAATTTTTTTTGGTGTTTCCACCATGTATGAGTCTATTTAAACACTAAAGTCACTTATTCTTTTGAGAATAGGACTTCAAGAGGCACTGACTCAAATTTTGTAAGTTAATCAATATAAACATGATATAATTACAAAAGTATTGATTTATTCACATTTGTAGGGTTGTGTTAACATATTAACAAATATAACACTCCCCCTATATGTATATGTATATCTAGTGCACCAAATCATCAATTTAAAGCATATGAGTGTGTGCAAGAGGTCAAGCCAAGTTTCTAGAATCAATGATGTTTAGCTCATTCCTTAACTCACAAAATTGAGGCTTATCTAGGGGTTTGGTGAAAATACGGCTAATTATTTTTCGGTCCTTACATGGCTTATCTCTATATATCTTTTAGCAACATGATCCCTAAGAAAATGATGACGGATGTCTATACACTTGGTTCGAGAATGTTTGACGATTATTGGTAATTTTTATTGCTCTTTCATTATCACACAAAAGAGGCACTTTTTCATATTAATTCCATAATCTCTCAAAATTTTCCTCATCCATAACCATTGAGCGCAACAACTATCAACGAGATATATTCGACTTTGGTGGTGAATAGGGCTATGTAATTTTGTTGCTTGGAGGCCTATGAAACTAATGATCTATCAAGGAATTGACATGTTTTGGAGATGCATTTCCTATCAACCTTACAACCCGCGTAATCCGAATCCGAATAATCGATAAGATCAAGGCTAGAAACTTTAGGATACCAAAGCCCTATGTTTGGGGAATGAATTAGATGTCTTAGAATTCTTTAACCGCTACTAAGTGAAACTCCTTCGGAGCAGCTTGAAACCTTGCACACATACAAACGCTAAGCATGATATTGGGCTTAGATACACAAAGGTAAAGCAATGATCCAATCATAGAGCGGTATACCTTTTGGTTGACGGACTTACCGTCAATGTTGAGGTTGAGATGGCCATTTGTTTGCATTGGGTTTTAGATGGGCTTGATGTTCACTATGTTAAACCTCTTCAACATATCCTTCACGTATTTGGTTTGACATATGAATGTCCCTTCTTTGAGTTGCTTGATTTGGAAATCGAGAAAGAATTTCAAAACCCATTGTTCTTGGTGCTTGTTTAAGCCCATAGAGTGCCTTATGGAGTTTATAGACATGAAGGGAATTTGGGATCCTCAAAACCTAGTGGTTGTTCAACATATATTAATTGGCCAATAGGACTATTTAATGAATCACTTTTAACATCCATTTAATATAGTTTAAAATCATGATGTGAAGAAAATGCAAGCAAAATACAAATAGCCTCTCGGTGGGCAACGGGGGCATATGTTTCACCAAAGTCCACACCTTTGACTTGAATGAAACCTTGTGCCACTAACTTTGCCTTGTTTCAAATAACTTGGCCGTCTTTGTCCTGCGTGTTCCGAAAAAACCATTTGGTCCCAATTATATTTTGATTCGGTCTTTCCACCAAGGGCCAAACTTGAATACGGGTGAATTTATTGAATTCTTCATGTATGGAATTTACCCAATCAAG
The DNA here is from genome assembly GCA_019208055.1 of Stipa capillata. Classification (NCBI taxonomy): domain Eukaryota; kingdom Viridiplantae; phylum Streptophyta; class Magnoliopsida; order Poales; family Poaceae; genus Stipa; species Stipa capillata. The sequence goes on from JAGXJF010003994.1 coordinate 213,748, forward strand.
ATCATCGAGTGCTTCCTCAACCTTTACGGGTTTAACAGAAGAAACAAAGGAATAATGTTCACAAAAGTTAGCAACATGTGAGCGAGTAGTTACCCCTTTGTTCATATCACCAAGAATGTTGTCAACGGGGTGATCCCGTTGAACACATTGATGAACCCTTGGATGAACTGGAGCTTGTGATGTTGTTATTCCCTCTTCTTGCTCCAACAATGCACTTGAGCCTTGAACGGAGGTGGATGGATCAACTTGCATGGATAGTGATTGAGTGAGTTGAGTCTCCATGCTCTCCTTCGGATTGATTTCACCAATAGACATGTTCTTGACGGCTTGAGATGGATTGATTTCACCTACATAATTGAAGTAAACTTGCTCTACTTGAGAGCCATTGGTTTTATCAAATTGCACATCAACGACTCTTCAACACAACCAGTGGTTTTGTTGACGACTCGCTAAGTGTGTGAATTTGATCCATAACCTAACAAGAACCATTCATCACATTTAGGTGCAAATTTTGATAATCTATTTTCTTGTTAAGAATAAAGCATCTACTACCAAATACTCAAAAATAGGAAATGTTTGGCTTATCTTTGGTGAGTAGCTGGTATGGTATTTTCTTCAAGATGCGGTGGAGATATAATCAGTTTGTTGCATAGCAGGCGGTGTTGACGTCTTCCACCCAAAAATGATTCGAAGTCTTGTATTCACTCAACATAATTGTTGCCATCTCTATTAGAGTCCAATTCTTCCTTTCCACCACGCCTTTTTGTTGAGGGGTATAGAGTGATGAGAATTCATGCTTGATCCCCTCTTCATCTAGGTACTGTTCAAGTTGCATGTTTTTGAACTCTGATCCGTTATCACTTCGAATGTTCTTGATCTTGAGTTTGAACTCATTTTGTGCACGCTTCACAAATTTCTTGAACTTCTTTTGCTTGTCACCTTTATCACTCAAAAGAATACCCAAGTATAGCATGAGTAATCATCTACTATGATAAGGCCCTAAGAGGTCCATGTGAAGTAGCTCCAAAGGCCTTGCCGTTGTCATGATAGTTTTGGTGGGATGTTGAGCTCCAACTTACTTCCCGGCTTGACAAGCGCTAGAAATTATATCCTTATGAAATGTAACACCTTTTAGTCCTAAAATGTGCTCGCCCTTCAGAAGTTTGTTCAAATTCTTCATGCAAACATGGGCTAGTCGACGATGCCATAACCAACCCATGCTAGACTTAGCCATCAGGCAAGTCTCAAGATGAGATTTATCCAAGGAAAAATCCATAAGATAAATCATGCCTTTCATGTGACCTTTGAAAACAATTGAGGAATTATCTCTTCTAAAGACTATCACATCAACATCAGTAAATAAACAATTATAGCCTAAAGTGCATAATTGAGACATGGAATGCAAATTATAATTTAGAAACTTGACTAGTAGCACATTTGATATTGAGAGATCGTTCGAGATGTCTACCTTCCCAAGACTCATTATCTTTCCCCTGGCATTATTGCCGAAAATGATGTTCTCATGAGGTGATCCTTCACTAGTCAATTGTGACAACATACTCATCTCTCTGGTCATATGATTAGTGCATCCACTATCAATTACCCAATATCTTCCACCAGAGTAGTCCTATAAAACAATTTTATGCCTTCGATTTAGTGGCAAGAATTTTGGACACCCAAATAGTGCTCTTCTTTAGCCCGCTTTTTCTAGGTTCAACATATTTGGCATAGATCTTTCCATTCTTGCCTTTGCTAAGAACATAAGAATAATCAAATAAACCAACACCAATTGTCTTACTAAATTGGTGTTTCTTTGTCTCATGCAGGTCAAAGTGAGATGTATCCACATACTTACCCTTGGTGTGGATGAACTTTGTCTTTGAATATTGGTGAGGCAACCAAGTCTTACCATTTTCATTGAATTCGGTGTGAAACCAAGCCCTTCATGATTCAAAGTTTTTGACTTGGTGGCTCAACAACTCTTTGAGGGCCTTACTACCCTTGTGACATTTCAATAAACCAAATTGAAACTGAACTTTCAATTTAGCATTTTCACTATCTAAGCTTGCTCCATCAAGATTAGCATTAGTTGCACATTTAGAGCATGGCATATTAACATCAACAATAGAAGCGCTAGGTAATTTACTAACTAGAGAGGAAGTAGCCTTGAGTTTCTCAGGAGTGGTGGCAAGATTCTCAAGCAATTTCTTGATTTTGAGGTATCCAACCTCTAATTGGGAGTAATCTTCCTTTAAACACTCATGAGATTTCTCAAGTTTTGCTTTGATGACCTTGTTATCCTTTACAAGTTTCACCATCGTATCACTTTTAGCTCTCTCCTTAGTGAGTTCCTTCTCAAGATTAATATTCTTTTCTTTTTCATAGATGAGCAATTTGTCTTGTTTATCTAGAGTGTCTATTTTTTTATCTATTGTTTCTTCAAGTGCTTCTATGGTGGATAGGAGGTGAGATATTTTATCCATGGTATTTTTGTTTAATGAAGGTAAGAATTCATCATCAAGTAAATCATCTTTACTATCATTTTCTAGATCACTATCACCATTTAGCAAAGCAAGTGAGGATTTCTTGAGAGGTGATACCTTGGAGCCTTTTTCCATGAGGCAAATAGGCGATTCATCATCATTTGAATGATCGAAGAGTATATTTTGTGGCGTTGAGGCTTCTATGGCGATGCCCGCAAAACCATCTTCATCATTGTCGGAGGAGGAGGAGTCGGAGTTCCATTCTTCGCCAATGTGTGCTTGAGCCTTGTAGTCCTTCTTATGAAACTTGCTCTTCTTGTGGTACTCTTTCTTCTTGAATCTCTTCTCCTTCTCTTCATTCTTGTCCTCTTTGTTGGGAAAACTTGCAATGAAGTGGTCAAATTCTCCAAAGTAATCTCTCTTTGGTCTTCTAGTCTTTTTCCTACCGAAGAACTTCCCCTTGTGGCCTTGACGACCAAAGCCACTTTTCTTTAACACTTTTCCAAACCTCTTCACAAAGAGGGTCATCTCTTGCATTCCTTGTTGAAGTTGCTCCATTTGACTTTCCTCTTGTTCTTCACTAGAGCCCTCGTCAACCACTTGCTTGGCCTTCAATGCGATGTCATTCTTCCTTGAGCTTGAACTTGGTTCATTGAGGGTGCGGATCTCATGAGCTTCTTCATCCATCAAGTCATGAGTAAGGATTCGCGAAGAACGTCGTGAGGTGTGAGCTCGTTGAAGTTCTCCTTCTCGCGAATGAGAGTGACTAAGGTCCAATTCTTGGGGACGATGGCATGAAGCATCTTTTTGACCACATAGTTATCAGTCATCTCTTTGCTCCCAAGACACTTGATCTTGTTGACAAGGCTGTTGAGCGAGTGTACATCTCGCTTGGCATTTCTTGGTCTCCCATCACGGACCGATCAAGCTTGCCCTTCAGTAATTTGAGCATTGACTCGCGAACGGTTGAGGTGCCTTCATGAATCTCCATGAGAATGGTTGAAATTTCTTTGGCATTCTCAAGCGAACACACCCAATTGAACTCATCTCCATTCAATGCTCCAAAAACGGTGTTAACGGCTTGAGCATTGTAGTGGATGAGTCGATCTTCACCGGCCATGGGATTGTCCTCATCGCCTACAACATAGCCATTTTGAAGTATACGCCAAATGGTGGGGTTAAGCGATATCAAGTGCATATTCATTGTCATCGACTACGCGGTCGGACAGTGAACTTGAGGCACCCCCGGTTGAGTGCTGGGTCACCCGGGTGTGCGCAGGGGGTAGCGAGACAGGGCGCGCAGCAGCGAACCAACACTTAGTGAAAATTCGAGCGAGTCAGGAAATGTGTGCAGCTTGTATTCCGTACCCCCAACCTGGGGGGTGCTCCCCTATTTATAGGCCTCGGGGAGAACATGGCCGGATTACAATTCTGCCCCTAGGCAGGTTACGGTCTTACCCCCGGTCCGCCGTACGGACAGGGGCACGCAGGTCATTCACACACCACCGGCGGAAGCATATGCCCTAGCATCTACGTGACGTCCGGTACGACATGCCGTACGGTACGTCACATGGTGGGGTCCCGCCCCCGGGGTGCTCGTACCCCACTTCTACACTTGCGCTTGTACCCCGCGTCTGCACCTGCGCTTGCACCCCGCGTCTGCACCTGCGCTTGCACCCCGCGTCTGCACTGGTGCTTGCACCCCGCGTCTGCACCTGCGCGTGCACCCCGCGCCTGCACCTGCGCTTGTACCCCGCGTCTGCACTTGCGCACGTACCCCGCATCTCATGTCTGCAAAAGAGTAAGTCGTGAGCTCGTAGTTGGTATACATGCCTTACCATTGCTCGTTGGCGTTCGGGGCGCATGGGGACCCCTCCCGCAACAGTAGCCCCTTGCCGGTGTGAGCGGTCGAGAAGCGCCCGTCCGGACCGGCGTTATACCCCTAAAAAAGGGGTTGACGGGCGGCCCGGGCCAATGAGGTCCTTCCTCGGAGTCGATCTCTCATCCCCTTCTTCATCTGGCAAACGAGTCCTTCATACTCGGTGCAGAGGCGATGCGGCGCGAACAGAGGCTGCAGAGCTACCGCGTCCATAGATGGGTATAATGGCATCGTCCGCAACCTGGCCCTTGCAGACAGGGCACTCGTGAAGGTGGGAGTGGACGTGGAGCCACTAGTGGAGGCACTCCTAGCAGAGGAGATGGCCGCAACTAGTGACAACGGGATCGGCAGCCGTGTCAAAGTAGACATTGCACTCGAAATTGGCAGCATTGCGCCTAGCTTTGTCATCGGGTTCATTAGCATTGGCATTGGTGAAGGTGGGAGCCTTGAAGGTGGGACGAGTTGGCGGTGGATCCGGGACTCGTCCGGGGTTCCCCCGGAGTCCGTCCGGGCTACGGAGGAAACCGGCGCGCGGAGCCACCCGGGACTTGTCCGGGGTAGCTGGCGGGGTGAAGCCCGGGGCTGGCCCGGGGTGATCGACGCGCTCGGAGTAAGCACGCCGCACCCGAGGTATGTATGCGTCTGGGGAACGCACGCGGCGTCCGGAGTACGAGTGGTGCGCCCGGCGACGTGCTGCATCCGGACTGCATGTGGAGTGTGTGCCCGCGTGCTTGCGTCCGGAGTATAGGTGGCTGCATCTGGGGAAGGCGCGCGGCATCCGAAACCAGGCTGAGTCCATCGAGGGCGGCGTGGGGCTAGAACGAGCAGCGCGCGTGCCCGAAGTACGAGCAAGTCCGGAGCAGGCGCGGTGTCCAGCGTAGGCACTGTCAGCACGCGGTGCGGGCGATCGTCCGGAGGGCACTGTCACAGCCGGACCCGATGTACCGCCAAGTACTTAGTATTCTGTGTATCCTCGGGCCACAAAGGCCTTGTAAGATGTTAGCAAGCTAAGTCTGGTGGTGACTGCCGTGGACTGGTGGTGCATGTTTGTGGGGATAAAAGGAGTCTTGTAGTTATTGGTATGAGGTGATTAAGTAAAACTATTCAGCACACCTATCCTGTCGCTTCCCCTTCTTGCTATTCTTCCCCAGTTTTCTCCTAATTGCTACAATCCCGATCTAAATCGATTGGCGAGACGTCATCGAACCATTGGGTCGTAATAGGCACACGAACCCGGTGCAGGAGGGGGGCTAGAGTGTACGTGCACTGGGACTGGGGGTACACGTGCACTCTGTGAGAATAAACGTTGTCGACTTAGTCTAGATTCAGTTTTTCTGTTTGATCAGATATTTAGTTAGCCGGTCATGCGCGTGATCTTGTCAAACCGGTTTGCGCGCACGTAGTGGAGCTCTGACGTGCGCTTCGTCCGCACGGGAGCGCGTTGCACGGCACGACTCTAGCGTTCGGGACGGCATTCATCGTTAAGGAGTGGTGGCGCGCATGTCGGGCTGTGAAGCCACGACCTAGTCTGTAATCGTTGCTTTACATTCGTGACACAGAGTCCAGAAAGGCTGTCAATTGCAGCACCAAGTTCCTGCGCGTTCGTGTGCGTTCAACCAACCAGCGAGTTCGCGTATGTGCGTGTCTGTATTGCAGCGATTTCGCGGGCGACTCTCCGACGCGCTCGAAGTAAGCTGCATCGGGAGCTGTAGTTCAACCGAAACAGGTGCACGATCGGGAATTGCAAGTCTGGAGTGTGCGAGAACTGGAAGCCGGTGAGCGCCCCGAGCTCGTGTGCGCCCGGACAAGGCACAGGCGCTTGGGGCGGACGCCCAAACCCATAGTAGCCGCGCGTATTCGAGGTGGCTGATGTCCGCCTAGCTCTTGCGGTCGTCGCATGTAGTAAGTATGGTCTTACCCTTTATATTACACAAACTTGCCTTGGCTAGTTGGTTGGAGCAGTGGGGTGTAAAGCATGAGGTCTTGGGATCAAATCCCATTGGGAGCATAATTTTTTTTGATTTATTCAGCGACCGGAGTATCCCGGGGTAGCAAGCCCGCGGGGTAGGCCCGGGGTAGCCCGGGGTAGCAAGCTAGCCCGTGCTAGCAAGCCTGCGGGGCGGTCCGGGATAGCCCGTGGTAGCAAGCCAGCGGGGTAGGTCCGGGGTAGCAAGCCCGCGGGGTAGGTCCGGGGTTGGTCTGGATAGCAAGCTCGGGGTAAGTCCGGGGTAGTCCGGAGTAGCAAGCCCGGGGTAGGTCCGGAATAGAGCCAAGCCCGGAGTCCGTTTGGAGCTCCTCCTGCGTTACTCGAAATACATAGGGTTCAGTAGGTCGGTCCGCTTGTCTGCCATAAAGATTGTCTTGGCCCAATGGTTGGAGTGGGGTGGTGTCCACCGTGAGGTCCTGGGATCGAATCCCATCGGAAGCATTTTTTGGCGGCCGGAGTTTTTATGGTGTGTTCGTGGTGTGGTTAATTGGGCGGCCGCCCCTTTACCTACACGAAGCCTGCCTTGGCCTATTGGTTAGTGTACAAGGTAGCATTTTTTGTTCGGTTTATTCAGCGGCCGGGGTGTGCTGCCATTTGCATCCGCAGTACGTGAGATGCGTCCGGAGTGCGCGCGGGATGCGTCCGGAGTAGCTGTTTGCTCTGGCCCGGAGTACCCGAGCGTCTGGAATAACGAGGACGCGCGTGTATGTGTAGCATTCAGAGCAAGCGTGTTCGGTGTGCGCAAGCGTCCGTAATAGTAGGGCGATCAAAGCCACTGCACGACCGAGGTGTGCGAGAGTGGAGTCGCAATCATCTGGAGTGTAATGGTCTGAAGTTGCAATCATTTAAGAGTAGACGAGCATTCGGAGTACGCGCGCACCCAGTTTAGCCACGTGAGTCCGGGGTAGCCGACGCGTGTCCAACATAGCCGGGCATCCGCAGCAGGCAGTGTCCGGAGTAGGCGTGCGCCCGGAGCATGCGCACAGGAGGCGCATCCAGAGTGCGCTGCTCGGAACGGTTGCACTGTGTCCGGAATCCGGATCCCATCAGTTGTTCGATGTACCCGCAGCCCCTTCGGGGCAAGCGATGCACCCGGGGTTCACGAGCGGTTACGGGCAGCCTTGTCGCAACTATAGGCGGGTTATCCGAAGTGAGCGCGACGAGCATGAGGCGCACGTGCATCACGCGCGCGGCCGGCATTGGAGTGAGGTCTGGGCTCCACGCGCGGCCAGGGTTGGAGCGATAGTTCCGGGCTTTCGCCGGGATTGGAGCGGGAGTCCGGTCTTCAGCCGGGGTTGAAGCAGAAGCCCAGCCTTCGGTCATGTCGAGGCCGGAATAAGGGAGACCAGAGCAGGGGGAGGTGAGTCCGGAGTAGGAGATCGGCACGCGCCGGGCTTCCTCCGGGACTCGTCCGGGCTACGGAGGTCGGCGGGGCTTCATCCAGGACTCGGCCGGGACTCATCCGGGCTACGGAGGTCGGCGTGTGGCGGGGCGGAGTCCAGGACTCATCCGGGTTAGACACGAGTTGAGCTGCATCCAGAGTTCACGAGCGGTCTGGCCGTAATTGGAGTATAAGCGACCTCTGGGACGCGCGCGCGCTGCACTCGGAGTAGGAACGACGCGTCACGAGTATGGTTGCCCCGCAACGGGCGTGCTAAGCCTGGAGTAACCGGGCTAAGTACGTGCCACTCGCAGCAGCCGCGGCGCGTCCTGAGTACGCGTGCTGCTCGCCTCAGAGTACGAACTCCGCTCGGAACGGCCAAGCCGTGTCCGCAGTACACATGGCCTCTGGAGTAACAGACGTACTAGTCCGGGATGGTACGTTCACCCGGAGTAGTCGACGTATACGGAGCAGATGCGCCGGTGTAGTATCTCCGGCCTCTCCATCGACAGATCTACTACACACGATGTATCCAGGTCGATTTATGGATCATCGGTAGGAGTCGCTGTTGTTGGGCATTTGCATGCATGCATGTGTTCTTTACAGAGCCGCACGTGCCTTACACTCGGACATATATGCCTGCTCACTTGATCGATTGATATATATATATATATATATAAAGCGTTATATTGGCCGCCGCAGCTTTACTTACACCGAGCCTGTCTTCGCCTGCTGGTCGAGGCACAAGGGACCGGGGGGGAGGTCGTTGCTGGATCAAACCCCATAGACAGTATTTTTGGTTGGATTTTTTGTGGACGGGGCGTATCGTCCTTGCTGGTCCGTAGTAGCCCAGAGTACCAGTGGGCATATGTACGTCTGCACATCCGGAGCAGAGGACTTGGTCGTTGGCTCGGAGCCAAGGCGCGGGGATTGCACCCACTTTGCGGGCGTGTTCAGCGTGGCCGAGTTGTCGAGTGTGGACGCATCTGTAGCGGACGATCACCAGGGACACAGATGACGCGGCAGGGGTGGAGCTCATAGCTCCCGGGGTAGGTGCATCCGGAGCTTTCGCAGTGTTGCTTCTCTTCGCTGCTCGATCGCCAACACGCACGAGGTAGAAGCAATCTTCATGATAGATATATGGGAGCTTCCAACTTTTTTTTCAATTCTACCTGTGGTGACACCATGCATTAGCCAGGGTACACGCGCTGCGCACCCAGGGTTCACCCGGGGCACACGCGCCGCCTACCCGGGATACACGCGCTGCGCACCCGGGTTTCACCTGGGGTACCCGCGCTGCCCACCCGGGGTTCACCCGGGGTACACGTGCTGCCTACTCGTCCGGGGTTGGTGCTCGCCCGGCTTAACGCACTGTCCGAGGAAGAGACGCACCGGGAGCAGCACACCATCCGGCGTTGGGCGGCGTCCGAAGTAGGCGTACGTGGAGTAGACACGGTGTCCGGAGTAGACACAAGTCCGAGTAGAGGACGCTGCATCCGGAGTGGACGCATACGGAGTAGAGGACGTAGCGTCCAGAATAGACGAGCGTCCGGAGTAGGTGCATCTTCCGGAGTAGGGTGGTTGTACGCTGCGTGCGCGGTTGTTGGATTGTCATAACTTTGACTCGTTATGTTTTTCAGTCACCATACGGACTTGCCGGCTTGATGACTCGTGATTTGTTGTTAATTCATGAGATCGTGGCATATTATCCATGGTGGTCTCCTGCAAGAGTTATGGGTTTCCCCTGCTTTGCAGGTTGCTTTGTCATGCCCTTGCTCCGAGGGAAAAAGAAATTGGCATGACACCTTGGCACACAGCCCCTTGCATGTCGCATAAACATTGCATCTCTAGGGCATCATTCCAAGGAGCATGGACGGTTGGAGGTGACGCATTATCTCAGATTTGAAGGGCAATCCCATTGCCATAGTCGCTTGTGATGATCGTTGTAATATTATAGTATGTATACCACACTTTTCACATGTAATAGTGCAGCAAGACCGTAATCCTTACATGCAATCAGATGTAGGGGTGTAATGCACTATGCTCCCAACGAAAAAACCTAGCGATTTTGGCATAGCAAGTCGCTATTAGGGTTTGTGAAAAGTTGTGTGAATTGGGGGCACCGATAGTGCTATCGGGATCCAAGTGTGCTGCATGTGACTTCGTGTCATCCCGAAGGTCGGCATGCGCCACGGCACGATGTTACCGCGTAGGCGGATGTGACGTCTATGGCGTTCAGAGATGCGGTATGTAATTTCGTGTTGTCCTGAAACGAGGGCACACATCACAGTGGGATGTTACCACGTGAGCGAATGCGGCATCTTTGGCGTCCGGGTGTTACCACGCAGCGTACCACATTTTTTTTTGCATGTAATGGTGCAGCAAAATGGTACGCCTTGCTCGTATGAGGTGTAGCGGTGAGGTGCACCATGCTCCCAACGGAAAAACCGAGCGACTGGAGAGCAGCGATAGTCGCTATTGTTATTCGTGTGTTGCTCCACACGGTGTTGAACTTATAACAGACGATATATTCAGCTTGTAATAAATTGTGGCGTTGCGCGCTGTTTCCGGCAGCGGTCCGAGTGTTATATTATGTAATGGCAACACGGGAGGCATTTGGCGTCCATTAGAGGCGTTAGGCGTGTGTTGCTACGTATGTCGGACATGCGGGATATTGCTTTACGCGAGCTCGGAATGGTGGGCCGCAAAGTTCGCCATAGGAGGCACGGCGGGGAGCTGCTGTGCCGATGGACGCCGTGGTGTGCCGTGCGTGTGGGATACAACGTCGCGGCATCCTGCGCGGGATACAAGCGGGATGCAACTTCGTGGCGCGGCGTGCCGCGCGCGGGATACAAACTCGTGGCGTGCCGCGCGCGCGCGGGATGAACTTCGTTGCGGCATCACGGCACAAAACTCCGCGGTATGCGGTGTGCGCGGGATATAACTCCGCGGCATGCCGTGCCTGCAGGATATCACTTCGCGGTATGCCGTGCGCGCGGGATATGCCTCCACGGCGTGCCGTGCGTGCGGGATACGTCTCCGCGGAATGCCACGCGCGGGGGATGCCACTTCGTCGCGGCATCGTGGCTTGCCGCTGCGCGCGGGAAACAACGTCGCGGCATCGCGGCGTGCCGCGCTCGTGGAATACCGCGCGCGTGGGATACAACGTCGTGGCATCGCGGCGCGCGCGGGATACAAGCGGGATGCGACTTCGTCGCAGCATCGCCGCGTGCGCGGGCGTGGCATGCCAAGCACGCGGGATACGTCCGGGACTCGCCCGGAATAGTGCTGCGAGCCCGGGACTTGTCCGGGACTCGCTCAGGACTTAGCTGCGTGCGGCCGGGGGCTCGTCCGAGACATGTCCAGGACTCGCCCGGGACTGAGCGCTGCGTGCCCGGGACTCGTCCGGGATGTTACCGCGCATGCGAACGTGGTGTCTTCGGCGTCCGAGAGCACGGTATGTTACTTCGCGTCATCCCGGAGCGGGGGCACACGTCACGGTGGGATGTTACCACGCAGGCGAACGTGGCGTCTTCGGCGTCCGGGAGCACGGTATGTTACTTCGCGTCATCCCGGAGCGGGGGCACACGTCGCGGCGGGATGTTACCACGCGCGCGGACGCGGCGAAGGGTGCTGACGGGCTCGCGGGATGTTACTTCGCGGTATGCCGGGGCGAAGGGCGCGCGCCGCGGCGGGATGCTACCACGCGGGCGGACGCGACGTTAGGCGCTGCCGGGCTCGCGGGATGTTACTTCGCGGTATGCCGGGGCGAAGGGCGCGCGCCGCAGCGGGATGTTACCGCACGGGCGGACGCGGCGAAGGGCGCTGCCGGGCTCGCGGGATATGACTTCGCGGTATGCCGGGGCGAAGGGCGCGCGCCGCGGCGGGATGTTACCACGCGGGCGGACGCGGCGAAGGGTGCTGCCGGGCTCGCGGGATATGACTTCGCGGTATGCCGGGGCGAAGGGCGCGCGCTGCGGCGGTATGTTACCACGCGGGCGGACGCGGCGTTAGGCGCTGCCGGGCTCGCGGGATGTGACTTCGCGGTATGCCGGGGCGAAGGGCGCGCGCCGCGGCGGGATGTTACCACGCGCGCGGACGCGGCGTTGAGGGCACAGCCCCTTGTGTATGTCAGCAACCAGCGCTATTGCATTTGAGGAACGGGGCGCAGACGCCTCGCTTGTACAACATGTCATTGTGTATGACAAAGCCCCTAGCACGTGCCTTTAGCTGCCGCGCGAATTTCGCCTTGTTGACGATGGAGGGCGTCGGCTGCAAGCGTCTCGGGGTGTGGCGGCGGGGCGGCGAGTGCTTGGGTTGCCTTAAGCTGCGCGCGTTAGAGGACGGCGACGTGCATGGTTTGGGCCGTCGCACGGAGTACGTCGCGCTCGGTAGTGCACAAGCGCTTGTGAAGCTCCTCCGCACGTTGAGTCGCCTCTTCAGCCTGCCGGCGCAGGTCGTCTACCAATGCTTCCGGAGCAGATGTCGATGCGGGAGCAAGGGCGGGCGGGTTTGGGCGACCGTCGGCGACGCCCGGAAGACCCCCGGCGATTACCACGGAGCGGGTGGCCGTCTTCCGGGGTGCCGCTGGCGGAGCCCCTTGCGCGGTGCTGGGCTCGACTGTGTCCTCCACGGGGGTGACAGGTGGGTCGGCTTCCGCGCGCGCCGGAGTTTCGCCCAACTCGGGTGCGCGTGCTTGGGTCCTCGCGGACGCGGCTCTCACCGCTGAGGCGCCCGCGGGCTTCCTCTTGGTGCTTCTCTTCGCCTTTGGAGGCATGATCTCGTCGCGTTCGCTGCTGCGTTGCACGTGACTTCTCGTCTGCCATCCCCACGGTCGGCGCCAACTGTCGTCGACTACGCGGTCGGACAGTGAACTTGAGGCACCCCCGGTTGAGTGCTGGGTCACCCGGGTGTGCGCAGGGGGTAGCGAGACAGGGCGCGCAGCAGCGAACCAACACTTAGTGAAATTTCGGGCGAGTCAGGAAATGTGTGCAGCTTGTATTCCGTACCCCCAACCTGGGGGGGTGCTCCCCTATTTATAGGCCTCGGGGAGAACATGGCCGGATTACAATTCTGCCCCTAGACAGGTTACGGTCTTACCCCCGGTCCGCCGTACGGACAGGGGCACGCAGGTCATTCACACACCACCCGCGGAAGCATATGCCCTAGCATCTACGTGACGTCCGGTACGACATGCCGTACGGTACGTCACATGGTGGGGTCCCGCCCCCGGGGTGCTCGTACCCCGCTTCTACACTTGCGCTTGTACCCCACGTCTGCACCTGCGCTTGCACCCCGCGTCTGCACTGGTGCTTGCACCCCGCGCCTGCACCTGCGCGTGCACCCCGCGCCTGCACCTGCGCTTGTACCCCGCGTCTGCACTTGCGCTTGCACCCCGCGTCTGCACCTGCGCTTGCACCCCGCGTCTGCACTTGCGCACATACCCCGTGTCTGCACCCCCGGGGTGCACGTACCCCGCGTCTGCACTTGCGCACGTACCCCGCATCTCATGTCTGCAAAAGAATAAGTCGTGAGCTCGTAGTTGGTATACATGTCTTACCGTTGCTCGTTGGCGTTCGGGGCGCATGGGGACCCCTCCCACAACATTCATCTTATATTTCCAAGAAGCACAATGAGTTCCAAGCCATTATATGGCCTCAAATAAGCCCTGCGGGCCTGGTACTCGACGCTCAGTCATACGTTACCAGAGCTTAGGTTCTCCCGGTCCATCGTCGACACATCATTGTTTGTCTTCCGCAAAGAGAAGGTGACATCTTCATGTTAATCTATGTTGACGACATCATAATTTCCAGTTCTTGCACTCGTGCTACTGATATGCTCATCTCTCAGCTTCGTGATGCCATTGCTATCAAAGAATTGGGTCAGTTGAGCTACTTTCTTGGTGTTGAGGTACGCACTCACCCTACTGGTCTTGCCCTCTCGCAAGCCAAGTATGCCACTGACATCCTTCGGCTGTGAACATGCAAGTGTACAAGCCAATCTCTATTCCTATGTCTAGCAGTGAAAAGCTGAGCAAGGTCACATGCACTCCCATATCTACTGATGATATTGTCAAAATTTTGAAGCACAGTCGGGGCTCTCCAATATCTTTGCTTAACACTGCCAGATCTCTCGTTTGCATTCAACAAGTTGTGGCAATTTCTACAGCAATCAACCAATGTACACTAGGCCGTTGTCAACGTGTTCTTCGGTATGTGCAGGGTACACATGCTCTTGGACTTTTTATTCAACGGTCTGCATCACGAGAGCTTAGCAACGCTCACTAGGCCAGCTATCTTGACGATCGTTGACCCATTGGGAGCTGTGCGGTATTCTTTGGACCAAACTTAGTCCCATGGAGTGCTCGAAAGCAACCCACCGTGTCAAGATCAAGTAAGGAGGGGGAGTACAAGGCTCTGGCTAATGTAACTGCCGAATTAGAGTGGGTTCAATCACTGCTAAAAGAGTTGTGTGTGTTCCAAGCTCAAGCATTGAAATTGTGGTATGATAATCTTGGAGAGACATTCCTCACTGTCAATCTAGTGTTCCATGCTTGCACGAAGCATATAGAGATGGATTTTCACTTTGTATGAGAGAAGGTTGTAGCCGGCGCGCTTCAGGTTCGGTTCATTTCATCTACAGATCAAATCGCCGATATCTTCATGAAGCCTCTACCGAAGAAGTCTTTTGATTGTCTCAAGTATGATCTCAATCTCGATTACCCCAGCTATGATCAAAGGGGACTTGTTAAACGGCGTAATCAAGTAGTTGACTCCTATAGTTATGTTAGCTGAGTTTGATGTAATTACTAAATGCTAACCAGAGATTAGTTGTAATCCTAATCTATAATTCTCTTGGTCGTGTATATAAAGAGTTGGATGGTCGTCTGGTATAAGCATAGCAAACATCTCAATCTCTGAACGTGCTTCTACACGTACCTAAACTATCGAAGATTATATTAATGGTTTGTATTCTAACCACTCCTTAACAAAATTGATTCATTTAAAATTTGCATACTTCAGTAGAAAACAAGAAATCTGAGAAGAGCTGTCGTTGGTACATTTGAATACCGAAAATGTAACTCAAAACAACTTAGACATCTATGTTTGAATGCTTGGTACAATTCAACTTAGACATCTATGTACCTCAAAACAACTTACACATCTATGTTTGAATGCTTGGTACAATTCAACTTAGACATCTATGTACCTCAAACAACTTAGACATCTATGTTCGATTGCTTGGTACAATTCAACTATCTCATCAGTACTTGTCGTTACCATATGGTACATTTCAAGAACCATAAAGAAGCTCACAAGAACTTAGCCATAGCTTTGCCACAGTACATTTAATATTTATGTGTAAATCATGAGATTGGCAGGAGAACTAAATCAATAGTGGTTCGTACATTTCAGCCACTCTAACAAATATAACATATTGCACACAGCTCAGCAAAAATAAGTAAACTAGAACTGCATCACAGTTCATGAGAATTGATGATGTTAAGAAATTCAATAAAATAGTAGTGTAATAACACATGCTCTAACCAGTTTATTGCTAGCTTACATCAGCAGTTTTATCAAAATATGACCTTCACCTTGGGCCATCAAAGGGAGCAATTGGCCCTTACTACATAGTACTGCAATGAAAGGTTCAATGAACTTAATATCTGGGGATAGTTGCCATATCTAACTCAACCAAAATAACATCACCATTGCCTAGATGTTTCACTTTGAAATCATACTACAGACCTTGGAAATCTAGACATTCTGCCACAAAAGTAGGCAACTTGCCATCATTGCCTGGCATTGTCAATAGTTGACACAACATGTCTGCCCTGACCATGCCATTGTCATCCTGAAAAATTAAATACTCCTTTCAAGTTAGATGCAATGAGTTGAAACAACTTGATCGAGAAGAGTGTGATTATCACTTCTCACACACACTTCCATTGGGGCATCCGTGACCTCTCAACCATCAAAGAAACGTGTGTAGTGCATTGCATAAACTCCTAAGTTATAGCTGCATAGATTCATTATATAAATATTACCAACCATTTCATAGACTTATATCAAATAAATCACTTATATAAAAGAAATTACCTATGGCAACGCCCCCCTAGAGTGACCAAGTGCTTGTAGTCCCATTCAAAACAACCGATATCCCACCCGTCAAATAAATCTTCTTTGCAATCAAAGAGAGCGTCATGCAGGCCTTGCATGGTATCATCATGTTCCCACTCCACCAGCGACACATAATTGTGCTGCAGGCAGGGATCAAGAACACTTATGGTCCACTCCAGGAAGTCCCAAACATAAATGATCCATCTACTGTTCTTCACCACAAGAACTACAATCTGCAGAGCAAATAAGTAGTCAAATAGATCTTCCAACATGATAAACTTGATATTTAGTAGTGCCTACCATTGTGCAATTTTCAACATCATATCCTAGATGTTCTCCAAATAAACATGTCCCTTATCTTATTAGAGCAATCAAGGTAGTTCTCCACATTCATAACCGATGTCTACAAAATGAAGTGACTATTGAATAACATGCAGAAATCATAGGCAATCAGATGATTAGTTGATATACCACAAAAGAAGCAGGCATATAGTGCGTCCACATTTTCTCACCATTTGCAGCTACTAGTGGTACACTGAATGACCCTCTGTCTTCTAAACATGGCACGCAAGTCTGATCCACTGATGATCAATTCTGATGGTGTATGATGGTGATACCAGTTCTTGTTTTTAACACTAGTACGATTAGCAAGATGCACCACAAGACAACATTGGGTTTCTGAAATGACTTTTCAGTCTACCTGTTTGTCTCCATAGCATCCACACTCTCCAACTTCTTTATTAGTGCTTTGCAAATTGTGCTTGGTGTACGATGATGGCGCAAACCAAGCATAAAAGGCGAGGACACCAAAATTTGAGTGTGATTCTACAATCTTCATACAAGCATTGACACAAACATGAGCCCTGCATTATATCCATATCACCTTGACCTCCATCATTGTGATCCACATTCTCGTTACAACTTGGTGCAACTTCTGCATATAATGTTCGAAATTAATGGTTGTTATAAAGGTTTGTCAAACATAATTGGTTGCTTGGTGTTCGTTTCCAAATATGTAGCCGAAGGCCCTAGAGTGACATTATATAGTGGTGCATCTTGTCTAACACATTCATTTACTGAAATATTCAACGCCTTCATCTTAGCAAGTGTCATCTCTGTCCCATATCCCTCTAGCATCATCTTCTCAACACTCTCCCAATAGGCATTTCTATCTGAACAAGATTACAAAGAAGCAGTTGTTTAGCGCTAGAGAAAAAAATGTACCTTTATATGTGTTGTCTTCCTAGTTGAAGCGTTCCGGAACGCAGTTTCGATAGCACCAACTTCTCTTAGTGGTCTAACTCGAACATCGGAACCGGACCGACCCTCCATGCCTACAAATCAAAGAGACCTAACGATCAGTATGACAGTGCCAATCCAAGAAATCATAGAAATTCTAACATTTCAATTACCTTCATCAAGCGTGTGCAAAAAAAGAGACACAAGGATCCTACTTTTGCAAACCAAACGCAGCTGATCTAAAATCCTAGCACGAGACATACCAATTGTTCCTTGTACACTACTAAATTTGCTAACGAGCATATAACTAGACACAAGGAAGAAATGGCCAAAAATTTAGAAATGGTAGTTGAGGAGACCAATCGTACCTCTTCTTGTACTGTGGCAAAGATCCATTCGAGCAACTAGCAGAGATCATATTGTCTGTTAAAATATGCATCGTTGCTCAAATCTGCTTCTAAACAACTCCATCCCGCATGTACTAATCTGTGGGACAAATCATCTACTATGGCGGTATGGTCTCCCATATGCAAAATGTCTTCCATCGCCGTTGCAATCTCCATCAGGTCGCCAGCATTTGAACTGATTGGGAAAAAATCCTCCTGCAATCCAACTCCAGACCAACCACCCTCGGTTGCAGCTCCTAGATGACCTCCTGCCGGATATGAAGAACAACTACATGAAGGATTACAAGAAGAAGATAGATTAAGAAGTCAGATTAGGAAAGAGACTACAAACAAGCTACGGAAGAGCAGTGTGGAAAGAGGAGGAAGAAGAAGGCCCAAGGCGGCGACAAAGAGAAGTGGAACACAGCCGGAGCATGAACAGGAGAGGGTGGGTTACAGTACATGGGAGTAGGTTGTACAAGGCCTAGGCCAATGGGCTAGGACTGTAAAACATGGCCAACAACTCCAATAATGTGACTATTTTCTCCAATGATGTGACTAAATAAATTTCAACAATTGCATGCTCAAAAAGGCTACACCAATCTCAAGGAACAAGATGTGGCTAGGATAGCTCAAGCACCCACATGGATATGTACGAAATCCACACTCTTTTGTAAAAAATTTATTATAAAGGTTGTGATGCTCTCAGTTTTGCTATTTAATACCATTTTCTACAACATCTTTCTTGACCTCTCATGCCTAAAAGGAAAAAAAAACACAAAGCGGACATACAAGGGCGTGGCTGGCCAGTCTAGAACTTCAGAGTGTTATACCATTTTGCACTAAATAAGTAATCTACTAATAATTGGAAAAAGTCCACTTTCCTCCTACAAACTATTATTTTGGCTCACTTTATCCCCTAAATTATTTTTTATGCTCAAACAATTTGAATTGCAAGCACTGTACCCCCTGACCGGTTTCTGGAAGGACAAAATCGAATCTAGAAATTTTGAAAAAATCTAAAAAAAATCCATATATGTTGCTTGTGGTGTGAAGTATGTACATATAAATTTTGGCTAAAAATATGATAATTTACAACCTGTAGAAAGACAAATTTGTATAGTAATAAATTTTCATAGGTCACAAATGGTTATATTTTTCTTTACCAAAATTTGCATGTACATACTTCACCCCACAACCGACATTTATGATATTTTTAGATTTTTTCAAAATTTCTAGATGTGACTTTATCCTTCCAAAAATCGGCCAAGGGATAAAGCGCTCCCAATTCAAATAGTCTTTGGGGTTAAGTGAGCCCAGAAATTGTTTAAGGAGTAAAGTGAGCCAAGTCAATAGATCACGGGATGAAAGTGGACATTTTCGTTAATAATTCATGGAAACATAACTAAGGTTCCTTTTTATCCGTGAGATTCCCAAAAACTGGAATAGAAAATTAAAAACATGATTCGAATGCCATGTCTTCTTAAATTTTATTAAACTTTACTAAACATAGGAAAATCATGGGATCTTTTTCAAGAGGTATGAGTCAATAGAGGTTGCCTCCTGTCATAAAGGTGGCATTTAATCTTGCTAGACTCATATGCAAGAGAAGGGAGTTAGGGAATAGATATGAGCGAGGAATTCATTTTGGGGTCCCATTGAGAGGTTTGTTTGGAATGCAGAGGTACTTTATTCATTCTTAATTTTTAGAGGGATACGAGCAAACTCTGGTGGTTGTAAACACCAAATATGGCGTCCTTCGAGGCTAGTGGACACTTTAGCTAAGCTATGAGCATCAAAGTTTGACTCCCCAAATTCATGCGCAAAAGATACAGAGTTGAACCCTTACTTCTGATCGATGATTTTCTTGATTAAAGCACCGTAGCTGCATAAGGCACCATCTCTGATGTTGTTGATAACCTCAAGACAGTTGGACGCTGCAGCGACACGGTTAAGATGGAGATCCTCAGCCAGCACCAATGCTTCAACACAAGCTGCTGCCTCTAGTGTCGTTGGGTGCATCAGCCCCTCAACAATCTACACAGATGCACCCGGAAAGCTGCTAGCTTCATCTCTGCATATTACACTAAGGAGCTCTGATTGCGATCACCAGCCGCAACACCATCAATATTGATCTTAGCAACACCGTTGGGAGGTGTAATCCACCTGCAAGATCTCTCACGGGGCACCTGTCCCCTAGGTTCAGTCGGGCATGATGAAATGATATCCAGATCAGCAAGAAATCTGGTAATGAAGAAAAAGGTAGACAGAGGGCTCTAAACTCATTCTCATTTAGAGGTTAAAATAGGTTGTAAGCACTGCAAAATTTGTGCTAAGCCTAACCCGACCCTTAGATGCCTCAATAGCATCTGATATAAACTAGCCGAAAAATCCCAACCCAGCCCATGCTTCTCAGAAAGAAAAAAAACCCAGCCCATGCTAGCATACACCGTGTAAAACCCGGACGACCCCAGCGCGCTTACGACGGCTTACCGAGATTTCTATACACAAGACGAACAACAGGATCCACTTGGCGAGGGCACCGTCGAGCGTGGGCCGTGGCTCAGTTGAGTTGAAATTGCATCGCGCTACTGGCTACAGTCGGAGCATTCGTTTAGTTCGAAGCATTAGACGAGAAATTTTTTTATGATCGATCCGTTGGTAATGGCTTCCTTTGGGGGTATGTTGATGGCTTCCTACACCGGTTCACCAAGGACCAGAGGGTGTGGTTTACTTTGGATAATGTGTGTGTTCCTCTAAATATGCATCATATTTAGTTAAGATTAACATATGATAGTTGTTAGCCAAATGCGTGCGGTTGAGCAATGGGAGCTTATGATCAAGCAAATCATAAGGTCGGTTTGGGTCAGCCTCCACTTCATGGTTTAATCTACGAGTATACTGGGTATAATGCAATAGCTGAAGAGTAGACTTGCATTAGCATTGTCAACTTGCCAAGATGCTATTATTTAATTGAGATAGTTGTTGACTTAACTTATTCAAACAATTCTCTACGAGCCAATAGCGTCTACATTAATTGAGTGTGCTTTATGTTGCCATTATACAACTATGGTAAGTACTACTTGGTCTTAACAATATCTTAGTAGCAACAAAAAGGTTTGGCTAACCAGTAACCACTGATCATGAACCACTCAGGTGCATCAGCAAACCTAACTGCGGTTGCACGTTTACCATAATATATTAGATTGCCTAGCAATCTTTATGAACCGTGTTCGGCGGAGCTTGGACTGAAAATTAATCAGGGGGGCTAATGCATGAATCAAAGAATTTAGGTGGGGCCTGGGTCACCCCAGCCTGGCCGCCCTAGGCCTGGCTAAGTGGATCTAAGCAGAGGGGAAATAGTGTTGTTTGATTGCCTGTAGTGAGACATGCTGAGTTTGGTTGGTAGGATACATCTGACGGTGTATAAATGATATGGTATGCAATGATATTATTTGGTAGGCTGTATTTGGGTTGATCTTCAAGAATAAATGACGTTTTAGACTATACTATACATGCATATATTAGTAGAAAATTCAAAAGATGCCTATTGAGACAGCATTATTCATTACAAATACTACGTCCGTTTCATTATAATATCTCTACTACTTAAAAAAAGAGTAGCGTTCCCTTTCCTGCCGGCAGAGTGCGTTTTACCCACCCTTCGTCCAACCTTAAGTAAGTTTCCTCCTCTCTCTTCCTGTTTTGATTTTTTTTTCTCCCATCTCTGATTTTTTCACCGGTTTTTCCTGAAAACCGCCTCAACTACCCCACCAGTTATTGACTTACCAAATAAAATTCTGTTTTCTTTGGTAAGCCAATAAATACTTACCAAATATGTGTTTTACCAAATAAAATCCTACTATTTTTACACAATCACATTAATATGGGCAGGTAAATCACGAGCTAATGTACTAGAATATTTATACCCCGTTGCAACGCACGGGCAATTATCTAGTCCATTTTAAAAAATTTATCCATTATAAGAATTAAGAGCATAATTAATAAGTGTTTAATGTCTCTACTTTGATGTTTTGGAAGAGGTTGAGCCAGTGTAGCATGTCATTAAATAGGGTATGCATAGTCCATTTTTATTTAAATCTTTCTTAGATTTAGTATTTTCTTGTCTTTGCACATGGTGGACTGTCGACGGATATAGTAAAACAGAATGAGTATAAGAGCAGTCCTAATATTATATGTATCACTTTCATGTTATATAAATATATTCTTAGATACTAACCCCTCAGTAAGATTAATTGATGTGAACTTAGAAATTAAATATGCCTAGATTTTTTTATCCTCATAGAATCTTGATTGGTTGTATGCAAATGAGGTCCCACAAATTGTTGGAGTCTGAGTCAAGATATTATATCTACATATAGATTGTCGGAACCCAAAATCCACAATATGAAACTTCAAGTGGAATCACCCGCTGTCAACCCCAACCTCAACCCTTGGGCACAAAGTCCAAGAGGAGTGGAGTGATATTACTTCGAATAGCCAGAGATTTTAACCCCGAACTCGTTCAAGCAAACTAATGCATAGATTAAGTAAGGTGATATGGTCTCCTCACTCTTTTCTCACTGAGCCGGAACCTCAACCCCAATGTCGTACCGGCAAATCAATACTCGGCTAGAGTAGGATAATATAATTCACAAATTCTCAGTGAAAGAGAAACTTCATAGGGGTGATAAGACCTAACAATTCTATATCATAGACTCTGATACCCTACCCGCACCATGTGCTTAATGATCATACACGCAGGGCACATGAGGTAGGTAAGAACAAATAAATATCACAACAGTAACTCCACGACAGAAACTGCAATAATACAAGTAGCTCTTATTTGAGTAAGCTTAATGACATATTCACACAAAGGATTCAAATATATAGTGGAAGGTTTATATGTGGCTTAGAAGCCACAAGGTTTAGGCCAAAGTGGTAGTAGAACAAACCAAGCTGCCAATCCCTGAGCAGGACCACTACTTAGGATTCCCAGCGACTACTCGTCGTTGGTGTCGATCTCGATATAGAAACCATCCTCTGAAGGGATGATCTCCTTTGCACAAAAATGTCAACCGTTCCAAGATGAGTAAAAAATTGTATTTCGCAAGACTTATAGGGAAAATAGTACTAGATGCATTTAGGTATCAAAAAGGGGGTAACGGTGTACTGTTTTGCATAAAGCCAGTTATTCTTTTGATAATAATCTCAAGTAGGAGAAAATCGACTACCAAATTTCTTTTGAAAGGGTAAGCACAATTCTTTGATGATAAGCACCACTCAAATCACCATACACTTAACCCACTGACTCTCCCTCAACCACATATGAGCAAGTAGTCGCTAACTTCTCTAATCTAGGGTCGACATGTTCTAGAGTAGCATTGTAGTTGTCTAATTCGATGCACGTAATCACCAAGTTGCCCATAACCGTGAATATTGCTATTAGAATAGTTCAAACCCTGCGGGGGTGTACATCTTTACCTACACGTATCGATCGACTCTTAACGTCAGATCATTAACACACTTTACTAGGTGTCTTGGCAGTGGGTGATTGAACACCACTATTACAATGCTTTCGACCTTAGGTATGAGCCACTCTCACGAGCCATTCCATGTACACCAGTCCGGCCATGACCCCGACAAAGTCCCATAAGTTGTGAATCGAGGTACATCTCCAGTTTTCCAGAGTGTGTCCACCTCAACCTTATGTTGAGGCACCACATCATTTTTCACTCACATGGTAAATAGAAATGACAAATAATGCAGCTCATATACTAAGCCTAGACAAATTATTTAGTCGTGGGTGACCCAGTATTCCACCTGTATAGAAGTACGTAATTCTTGGGTCATTGTACATTGGAAATCTGCCTTGCGAGAAAACAAGACAACACACCATGCTCCTAGCCATGGCCTCTCGTCTAAGCCCAATGATTATTAAGCAGGTTCATTAATTAATTCCCCGTAATCACCCACCAACCCTTACACTTAACCCACCCATTATGTGTCGGCTTATCTGCCATCCAAGGAATTACGACTTTATACATCTAAGCATGTCTAAGCATGAAACATCAACATAAGCAGTATAAAGGTTTCGACTATACTAGTCTAAATAGGTCGGGTGGTGGTGGTGTTGGTTAGGGTGGCAAGGTAGATCCATGCAAAGGATAGGGGTCAACTACTTATCGATAACATATAAGTAGAACACATGCGATAATAGTGGAGAAGCAATTAATACTTTGCAAATAGTAGGTAACTGCAACATGATCAAGGGGGCTGCTTGAATTGCTACTTCAGCGCAGGGTACTGTTCGTACTCGAAGTTATTCACGGCGAGATCTTCCGGCACTATCGATAAGAAGAATGAAAACACTGAAAAAAGGTACAATGATGAAATATTAAAATGATGAACACCGGCATGATATAAAATATATGTCATGGCATAGAGTATTCAAAATAACAACTAATGCAAGAGGACTCAATTTAATCGAAGCCCGAACGCTCAAGATATGGCGACTCAAAGGTTTTCCTACTAATCGGGAAACCCTAATTTGAGTTTTTAGGCATTTTATATTTTTCCTCCTATGAAATCATGCATGAAAATGACATAGATGGATAGAATTTATTTTTCTTAACATTTTGATATACTATTTACATTTTTAAATAAAAATTAGATTTATTATAAATTTTCTAAGCTTTTAGTTATTCTTGCAAAGTGTCATAGATAGAAATGAATTTTAATTAAAATAGTGCAATTATTAGCATTAATCATAGTCATTAAATTAACTAATCATTTAACATTTAACTTGTTAGAGATTACTAATAATTAGCATTTAATTAAGCATTAATTGATGTTAGTAATGGCTATGTCGGGTTTAACAAATGATTGGTCTAAATGACGGAATCATGCTCATTAATGACTGGTCATTAAGGTAGTCGGTTTAACTAGCTGATGAGGTGGTAGAGGGGGCTAGTGGCGTAGGGCAGCGGGGCTCATTGTGAGATGGCGGCGCGAGGCGATGGCGGCTTGCTGGGACGGAGGAGATGGAGGCACGGCGGTGCTCTAGCGGCAGGGCGGAGCGGCGATTAGACGACGACACATTGGCTCGGTGTGGCACGGAGGCGAGGAAGAGAGGCAGCGTGAGGCGAGGTCAGCGACGGCGAGGTGGTGGCGGCGAGTGGCGACGTAAGGTAGGGTAGACGAGAGAGAGAAAAGCGAGGAAGAGAGAAATAAAAAGAGGGGGGCTCGATAGGTTAAGAGGAGGGGGAGAAAGCATGAGGTGGCATCGGGATACATGTGCGCTCGCCATGGCGAGCTGCTGTGTGGCGCAGCAACGGCAGCGGGGCTCGGATGGAGGAGGCAAGCGGCGGGAGGATAGGGATGAGGGGTGAAGCTGGCTGTAGCGTGGAGTGGGAGCAGGCCAGGGGGTGGGCCACACGACTTGGCTACGGGGGAGGTGGGCCAAGCAGGGCAGGCTGAGGAGCGGAGATGGCTGGGCTACGGCCCAGCCGAGGTGGGGAAAGCGGGGGAAGAGGGCGGGCCACGTGGAAGAGAACTGGGCCGAGCAGCCTAATCAGTAGGGGGTAGGTTTTTATTTTTATTTTCTTTTGATTTCACGCTTTAACCTTTTAAATATGTCCAAAAGGACTTCAAATTAATTGCAAACTTTTCCATGGGTTCTTAAGATCATATATAACCATTTAAACCAAAATTTAGGGAATTCATATTTTGGCCCTTATTTAAATTAGGTTCATCTGCAGATCTTTCCTCGACAGATTAAATGTTGAAAATTCTTCTCAATTTTGTGTTCTTATGCATATGCCATGACATGCGATGATTCACAGTTACATATAAGGGTAAAACGGGGATGTTACATAGATACAACTTTCATTTCTTTCTTCATTAATTGCTCTTCCACCTCAGCTCCAATATAACATGGCATGGGTTAGATACAGCTGATCGTGGAGCATTGAGACTGCTCTAATCGTATCGCTTTCGCTTACCAATTCAATATTTTGTACTCACTCTATTTCAAATGATGTTTTAGATATGGACACAGTCTCCAAGAGGAACTTTGACCATTAATTTTTATACGAACATATCGGTAAAAAATGAAAAAATTTGCAGAATTATGAAATATTTTTTATGAAAAATCTAATTATCTTATTTTGATTTGATCAATCTAAATAATTAATTTATATATCGGTAATAAAAATTTGATAAGTCTGACCGCATGTTTTTTACTGAGTCATCTATTTTGAAATAGAGATAGTACATACTCCTCGGTGATTTCAAGGAATGTAGAAGTGGCATTTGTTCAATGTGAAGAAGTAGGTAACAAGTTGATTAGTAAGGTTGGGCAACTCAATCAAACTTAAAAAGAGAATGTAAAAGTTGGGTAGTTCATGCTTCTTTTACTCCTCATCCAGCAATGCTTACCTACAAAAGTTTAGACTGCTCTAATTGTATTGCTTGTGCTTACCAATTTAATATCTTGTACTCCCTTTGTATCAAAATACATAAAATTGTATATGTGGACACAATCTTCAAGAGAAACTTTGACCATTAGTTTTCATATGAATATGTTAATGAAAAATAAAAAAATTATAGAATTATGAAATATTTTTCATGAAAATTCTAATGATATTATTTTCATTTTATCAATCTCAATAATCATTTTATATATCGGTGCAAGTGCAACTAACCTTCAAGTGTGGTTTTGGTAATTAATGACAATCCCTATGGACTAACGGTTTTCTTAAGTTGTAGATGAGGTTATGTTTCCTAAAGCCACCTTGGGCCTGTTTGGGAGAATTGCTACTACCACTATAGTCATTTGTTGACCTTCTTCACTTTTATCCTCCCTCTCGAAACCCCTCTAGTACATGTGTTGCCCTTGGTGAGATGCGAGGGAAGTTTAGTGCATCGGTTGCACTACGTGATTGCATTTGTTGCATCAGTTTGAACTCCCGGTGTTGATCAGTTCGAGTGAGAGTATGAAAATTTGTTACTCTTGGAGGCCATCACAACCTAGATGGCTTGGCAGTGTTGGCTCGGTGATCTCTTCAAGAAGCTTGTGAAGAGGCATGGGTGGATCGTGAAGTTATGGAGCTGTAGTTCTTTTGTAGTGATTGAATTGTGTCTCTTGTCTCATTTATATTCCTGCAATTCTTAATTGTACTAGGAAGTTGTAGTTCTTTTGTAGTGCTTGAATTGCTTGCTTGTCACCCTAGGATTACAAACCTCAACATAGACATAGGGTGTTGGTGCACTTAGTTGAGCCTAGTATCTTTATGATTTGTGCTTGTGAAAAACCGACTAGTTTAATTCCACATTAGGATTAAGCCAAAAAATGCTTATTCACCCCTCTCTAGGCAACATATCTGTCCTTTCAACTAGTATCAGAGCAAGGTCCCTCTTTTGGGGCTTCACCGCCTAGAGAGTAAAAGATGTTGGCTAGTGATTTAGTGCACATTGATCCACTTCTATGTGGAGAATTCACATGCTTGATCATTTTCGGACCAAATGTCCACGAATAGAGAAAATTTTAGATGTTAGGTTTTGTCCTCCAAGAGATTTGTCCATCAATTGAGGAAGAGAGAAACTACATCTCAATGCTTCAGCAACTACTGCCTTATTTAATGCTTTGAGCAATGAAATGTTCAAGACGATTATCCCTCTTGAGAACACTCACGAGATTTGGAGCATACTCGAAGAGAGATATGATGGGTACAACCTTGATGAGGATGATCTTCTCTCAGAGATGTCAATTGAAGATTTCTCTACATCAGCATCATATCAAGAAGAGCACCCAGTTGCGTCCACCTCCAAGCACGTGGACATCACACGACCATCCACTTCACTGACATGTGGAAAGGCACAAGGTAATGATATGGTGAGAGGTGATAACATGTGCGATGATTACATTGAGCTTACATTTGATGATCTATGTAGCTTGATTAAGAAGGCAAAGCTTGTCATTGACAAGTTGAAAGAAATTGTGAACATTGGAAGTTCCTTTAAAGTAAAAGTTCACTCGAGGAGCTAACAAGCTCTCATGCACTACCTAAGATCTTAAATGAGAACCTAATCAACTCTTATAAGAAACTAAGAGTAGAACATGAGGAGCTAAAGAAGTTTATGATAATCTTTCACTTATCAATCTAGCTTTGACTTCTCTTTGGAATTACACACTTCTAGCAACAAACTTGATCTATCTACATGTGTTGTTACCCCATGCATATCTTGTAGTGATACATTGCTCATTCACAGTGATGATATACTTGAGATGCCATATTGTTCAAATGATATTGCTCATATTTCCTCTAGTGCTTGTGAGACTAACATTGTAAAGGAAAACAAGAACAATGTGGCTCACATCATTGGTGGAGAGCATGCCAAAAGGTTAAAGAAGAAAGCTCCACCTAGGAAATTATGTTATGAATGTCACGAGCATCGACATTTTGCATTTGAGTGTCCCAACAATTAAAGTGAAGAATCATGCTCTCCAAGAAGCACTTCGTCTCACTCCTAAACTCCATATGCCTCATGGCAAAAGGTACAAGGAAGGTAATATGTGAAGATGATAGCGATGATGATTTTCTAGGTGAGCTAGATGAGCATAGCATTCGTAGAGTCACTGAACTTCTTGCTACTATAGAAAGGCAAGAGAACACTTCAGAAAAGCAAGAAGACTCTAAATGTGGAGCATGGCAACTTGACCAAGTCTCATGAAAGATCAAAAAAATGCTCTTATAGATCTTAAAGTTGACCATGCATCGTTGCTTGACAAGAACAATAACATGTCTCTAGTGGATTTATAAATGTCATGTTCTAAATGCAATTCTTTATTTAAGGATCAATCATTATTTCTTCTATTGATGATGCTTGTGCTACTAACTCTATTTTTTGTGAAACATCTCTCGTGACAGAAAATATTGAGCTAAGGGCTCAACTTGAGAAGCTAATCAGCAATTATGGTAAATTAGAAGAAAATCATAAAAGCTCTTGAGCTCTCATGAAGATCTTGTAGTCTCCCATGATAAGCTAAAGTTAGCTCATGAAGCCATAGTCACCAAGGTAACATCAAGTGAGCCTCATGTGGATATTAGTACAACTTCTACTCAAAATGCTATATTGTCATGTGCTAGTCCTATTGTCTCATCCAACCATTTTGATACTACTTCTAGTGATGAATTTCTCTCACTACCTCATTGCTCTAACAATATTGCTTCGACTTCCTCTAGTACTTCTATTAATGCTAACCTTGTAGAGGAACTAAAAGAGCTCAAGGGTCAAGTCACTTTGTTGAAGAAAGACATGACCAAGTGCTTTAAGGGGAAGACAACTCTTGATGAGATGCTGCTTAATGACCAATGAAACCCTCATGATATGAGTGGACTAGGATCCAAATCCAACAACAAGATGTATGAATACTAAGAAGAAGAGTCAAGGTCAACCTAACAATCGGGCTCTCATCACTTGCTTCAAGTGCAAGAAGGAGAGAGGCCATGTGAAATCATGTCCCTTAAAGAAGAAGCCCTTGAGCGAGAAGCAACAAGGGAAGTAGCCTCAAGTTCAAGAAAGGACACAATCTATGGGAGCCTAAAAAATACTCATCAAGGGAAAAAATCAAAAGAAACAAGAAGAAGCAACTTGCTATTCATCCCATGAGAAAGGACATAAAGCCATATCATGTCCCAAAGGTACCTTCACTAAGCCTCCCATAGTCAATGATCACTATTCACTTGGGAATGATAAGTGTGGCAATGTATTTGCCAAATTTGTGTGTGATATCTAGCATGAATAGGATGCTTTGCACTCATACACATATGTGTGTAGCTTTTGAGCCTTCATTTGCCTTTTATTGGATTTTAGTTGGCTCTTGTGAGAAATTAATGGATTATCACATTATGGGGGAATGTTATGCTTTGTGCATATCACAGGCTTGAAAATTGTGAATATATGAGAAAGACCACCTAGTATTGATATCATGGATTATCTAGGCACTTTTTGGTATGTCAAACTCATATTTTATCAGCATTTGAGAGTTTTGGTGCTTGGTGCTCCATTTGATCTCAAATGTTTATTTAGAAAATATTTCAATTTGGATCATCACCGACTATAGCTTTGCTTGATTGGATGTTGCTAGTTGGTCATGTGAAAATTCCTTCCAAGCCAATTTGAAAGTGCATCTTGGTCTTCTAAGTGAGTTTTGATGATTAATGACAAATAATTAAGGTATTGATGCATTTATCAAGTGTGTATTCAGGTTTTTAGTCCCTCAAATGAAGTTAAACCGGCATTGGCGACATCTCCAAAAGAAAAGGTTGAAAAGAAGATGATGAAATGTTTTATCTACAGTAGATCTTTTTCCTAGATGTTTCGCTGATTTGAATAATCACTTTGAGTATAGGAAAGGCCATACTATTAAGAGGGGTTCGTAAATAGCTTGTGAGAAAATTTAGTACTCAAAATGCTCAATATACGTGTGTCGGATCTCCGAGTTTCCATCTCTATCTATGAGAGAGATAGATGATGTTTTTTTCTATGACCTGGAGTATCTGACTGTGACCCAGAGTCTCCGGACATGCATAAGAAAAATGGTGACCAAAGTGTCATGAGAAGACACTCTTGGATCCAAATTCTTTGTTTTTTGTCCGGAGTATCTAAACATTGGTCCAGTGTATCCGGGCACGTGAGAACTCCAATTTGTCCACAGTCTTCAGATAAGTTACTTCGGGATTCAGATTCTCTGTTTCTGCCCGAAGTGTGTTTGGACTTTTTTCTAGAGTACCCAGACACATTAGAGTTTCCAGATCAGCCAAAGTCTTCAGAAGTTTTGCTCCAAGGATTTCTTTACTCTTTCTTCGGTCTAGAGTATCCAGATGGTTGTTCATCAAATCTCTAGGCGGGGACATCATCAAATCTGTGGTTTCTTATTCTGTACCCTAGAAGTAGCTATTAAATTTTGAACTCCAGAGTGTCCGAGCCTTACTCGAATACTCAGAGTAATAGTTTTCTTACCTATAGGCTAGTTTCTGTGAATAGGTCATTTATATCCTCACTCTCCCATCCAAGCACAACTGTTTGCCATTTCAAAATCCAGCTCTCAAGAAAGCCTCTCCATCTTCCTCAAGCCCAAATATTGTGATTCTTATGAGCAAAATGTTAAGAGAGTGAGAGATCTAGAGTTGTCCAACACTAGAGCATCAAGTTCATCTCCAAGCCTTTGTCAAGCCTATTACTCTTGAACAATGGGTTCTCGTAAGCTCTCGAGCAAGTTATGGTGAGCTTCAAGAAATTTGTGAAGGTCACCAAGAAGAGATCGAGGAGACACAAAATGTGTCCTTGATGGATAAAGGCTTGATAGGAAGCCGACTCTTGATCAAAGTGATTGAGCTCCCCAAACAGAGATGTAGGATACCCCAAGGATCCGAAGTTCAGCAACAAATTCAGCACGTCCTTTGGTTGTCTTGTTCCCATCCTTCGTACCTTAATCTTTATTTTTCTAGTTTACTTGTTGTGGTTGTGCCTGAATAGTATCTAGGGGTCCTCATATATTTCTTGCATTAGACAATCTTTAATTCCACTTAATTGCAAGAAAAGTTGAAACTCGATAAACAATGATTATTCACCTATTCAACCCTCCCGCCAATGATCCTTTAATTGATATTAGAGCTTGGCCTCACCTTTGGGGCTTCACCGCCTAGAAAGAACAAGATACCAGATGATGAGCCTAAGTCTGGTATTAGGGCGAGTGGCGATGTCAAGATGCCAGATGATGAGCCTGAGTCTGGTATTAGGGCAAGTGGTGATGTCATTGTCCTGGCAAGTCCTAGTGGCAATCTGTTTGGTGTCGTAACACCATCTTCTAGCTACCATAATGGTCATTCATATGTGAATGCTTCATCCAGAAAAGCACCATACGTTGATGGATCACACTATGCCTCATGGAAGCACAAAAGGAAAATGCATTTGATTTCTATTAACCCTTCTATTTGGCGTATAGTACAATCCGACTTCATCGTGGTCAAGGAAGAAAAACCAACACCCGACAAAAATCTAATCATCCATGCTAGTTCTCAAGCCGTCAACACAATATTCCTTGCATCGAGTGGAGAAGAGTTCAATCGGGTGTACACGCTTAAGAATGCCAAGGCAATATGGGCCACTCGAAGGAAAATCCATGAAGGCACTTCATCTGTCCTAGAGTCAAGGGTCGTTTTCTTAAAGGGCAAGCTTGATTTCTGTGTCATGGGCGAGAATGAGTCCCCAAGTGACATGTACACTTGCGTCAACAATCTCATCAATGAGATCAAAGGGTTTGGAAGCAGCGAGATGACCAACAATTATGTGGTTAAGAAGATATTACATGCCATTGCTCCCAAAAACTGCCTGTTGGTACCCTCATTCGAGAGAAGGACAATTTCTCTGACACCTCATGATGTTATCAAGAGGATTCTAGCTGATGACTTGATGAATGAAGAAGCTCAAGAAATATGCGTCCTCAACAAGACAAGCTCAACCTCAAAGAAGACTGTCGGCGGAATGGGGCCCAGGGTACCCCTAACCGCCGGCGGAGGCCAACCAAATGCCGCAAAGGGTGACGCGTGGCGCTCCGATCGCTGGGGCCTTGGGCCCCACCAGGATCGACGTACGGAGCCCGCGGCCAATCCCAAGGAATCAGGGGTCTCCTCCAGAGGCTGCGTCCGCAAACCAGAAGGAGTCGTGGGCCTCCGGGAATCCACGGCCCATGCGCTGAGCGAGCACTCGGGGTCCGTCCCCGAGCACTCGGTGTCCCAGAAGGCGAAGGGCGCGCTCGGGGCCCCCCTCCCGACCGCTTGGCATCTCGGCAGATGTGGGGCCCAGGAGAAGCTCGGGATCCGCCCCCCGAGCACTCTCCCTCGGGCTCCCCCTTCAAAGGCGCCCCGAGCGGCCCCCCCAGCGGGTGCTCCCCGAGCGCTCGGGGTTGCTCGGGGGCGCGTAGAAGACAGCTGGCGCCCCTCCTAGCAAAGGAGGTCGCTCGGGACCGAGTGCCCAGGGGATGACGTGTCCTCTAGTGGGACCCTCGTCCATGCATGTCGTCCAGCACCAAGCTTCTCCAGCAAGCCTCCACCCTGGCAGAGGCATTTAATGCCTGTCGTTCCGACGGGGAACCCAAAGCCCTGTGAGGGCATGATGACGATCAGGCCGGGTCCCACCGGTGCAGGCGATAAGCTCTGTTAGCTATCCCTCTCTCTCTCTCTGAGGGGTGGGCCCGGGCTGACAGATTCTTTGACCGACCAAGCGCGCCGCCCCGCACGCCCTGTCGCTGTCAACCTTTTTTCCCCATGGGGGACGTCGCCGCGCAACCAATTGCGCGGCATGAGAGGCTGACCTATGGGGCCCGTGAGAGGATGTCATACCAACCCAGTCAGAAGAAACCCCGCAAGTCTCCGTCTGCGGGGCCCGCCGAGGGCAAAGGTGTCAGAGCCCCTGTTCCGACACACCGCGAGGCGACGTCCCGGCCGAAAGTATGCAGTCCGCATTAAATAGAGGTGTGGGCGCTTCCAGTTGCACCCACGTAATCTACAGCGCAAGTCCAGCTCATGTTTTCCTTTGCCGACCTATGTGGTATTCCCCCAAGTATATAAGGGGAGAGCCTGGTCCATGCAAAGGGTTGGCTCATTTTTTCCTGGTTCGATTTTCCTTAGGTTAGATCTCTCTAAATTTACTCCTGATCAAGGAAGCACCGTTCTTCCTCCGGGCTAGAGCTAGAAGAAGAACAGTGCACACCCTTGTAACTCATCGTACTTGCCGCATATGCCTATATACACAGAAACAAGCAGGACGTAGGGTATTACGCCTTCCGGGGCGGCCTGAACCTGGGTAAATCCTTGCGTCATTTCATCCTTAGCCACCGGGTTTACTCGCAAAACTCCGATCCCCACCGGGGTTCGTAAGGAACTCAATACTCCCCTGGGCCGAATTCCAAAGGGGGTCCCTCCGGACCACCGCTAGAGGCGTCTCCACGCCGACAAAGACAAACATTGCTTTGAAGGCAAAAAAGGTTTTTGAAGAAGACTTAAGTGAAGAGGAAGACACTCAAGCCGACCAAGTCCATCAAGGGTTGCAATATATGGCCCGTACAATACCCCTGGGATCCCCTAAATACTCGGAGCAGCTACCATATTTGTGAGGGACTCCAGGAGATAAGGAAACTATCCACAGGTGACTAGATACCCCTTAAACAAGGAAGTCAATCCCTATGTTTAAGGATGACAAGAGTCCTACTCGGAGACGAGTCCGTACCCGGTACAGGATACCCTCTTTATAAGGGACCAGGAGGCCCTATGGAGAGGGCATTGCCTACAGGGAAGAAAATTTGGATAGCCAGAAGCCAAATCTGAAGCCCAAAAGCCCTAGCAGATCCACACGAGGAGACATCACCCCCGGCATCCACTTCCAATTGGATATAGATCACATCTAGACTAGCTATTTTTCTCTTGTACTCTGTCTCGAGATCAATATAAACACACAGGACGTAGAGTCATTATCCTCCAGGAGGTCCGAACCTAAAATCTCGGCTCTCTAGTATCCCGTCACGATTCGATAGGTACCCCAGGGTGTCCCCTACCCTCACACTCTTTCATCATGAATATCGTAAGATCAATGGTTTACCTATCGTCGACACTTACAAT
Source organism: Stipa capillata (assembly GCA_019208055.1). Lineage (NCBI taxonomy): Eukaryota > Viridiplantae > Streptophyta > Magnoliopsida > Poales > Poaceae > Stipa > Stipa capillata. Next base: position 247,908 of record JAGXJF010003994.1, read on the forward strand.
TAAAGTTCATTTGTTCTTCATGTATGTGAATATGTCGATGAAAATGTTAGTTTGTTCTTTTTATGCATGTGAATCCCATTGTATGCTATGTATGATAACAAAGTGTTTGTTGTTGTGAATGTGCATTTGTACATCTGAATAAATCCTATGAAATTTTGTGTTTCAGGGAAGACAGAAATAAATATGATTACTACTGCCATAACTGCTATCTCAGATGGTTCAGCAGAAAAACCGTTTAGGAAATGAACTATTCCAGATGGTTCATAACTCTGGACCATCTCAGATGTCTATTATCCGAGATAGTTTGTTAACCATTTAGGTTAAGCTTCGATTATCCGTGATGCCTGTTTCCGAACGGTCGCTGAAATCTCGCGGATGACGATTTTAAATTGCGTAGAAACAGTTTTTCTCTAGTAGTAAGAGTCCTCTATTTTGGAACGGGAATACTATATACTAGTCTGTGATTTCGAGAAAGGTATCCACTGCATTTGTTCAATGTGACAGGTTGTGTTTGGTTAGGTGTCTGAAATTGAATCGGATGGAATGGTACCACATGGTTCGGGATGATCTTGGATAGGTTGGTCTTGATCTTTTGTTTGGTTGGTTGAATGTGATGGTACGAGAATGTGTTTGGTTAATAGAACGAGATGGTACAGAATGATTCCGAATTGTGTTTGGTTAATGGAACGAGATGGTACAGGATGATTCCGGATTGTGTTTGGTTGGGGAGATGGGAAGGTACTATAACCTCCTTCTTAGGGTGGTGAGGTTACACCACCACGCATGGCTAAATAAAAATAACAAATTCAAAATTTTATTAATAATAATAAAATTTCATGATATAACTTGATGAATCCATCCACATTACATTAACACAGAAATATTCATAAGGTCCACCTTAGTTCAGTTGTTCGGTTTTACAAAACATTCATACATATATATACACACGGCACAACTGAAATGTTTATAAGATCAACCATAGTTCAAATGTTGAGTTGTTGCAAAGCACAACTAGATAAACATAGCACACACACATGAAATATTTACGTGGTCAACCGTACTTTGATTGTTCGGTTGTTACAAAACATATATATACATGCATATAAACATATCACAACCATACTGCTTCTGTGTAGGATCAGAATAATATTGAAGATTGGTTATCAGTCACTGGAAAATCAGAAACACAGACCAAATTTTCTTTTTCATCACATCCCCCAATCCCTCAAGCTCTCCTCCCCATGGCGCCCGGGAGCTCCATCTCCCCCCAATCCCTCGAGCTCTCCTCCCCATGAGCACCAACGCTCCCTAGATCTCCCCCCAATCCCTCGTCTTCTCCTCCCCATGGCGACCGGGCGCTCTCCAGCAACGGCGCACGCCAGATCTGGCGCGGCGGAGGCGTTCGCCCCACGAGCGTGGCGGCGGGGTGGAAGGCAAGCTGGGCAAGCCGGAGTAGGGCGCGAGAGAGGCCGGCAAGGGTGGCTGGCCGGAGCAAGGCGCGAGCTGCGCCGGTGGGTAGGCTAGATCTAGCGCCGCGGCGGGGAGGGAGAGATAGGCGGCGGCGGCGTGGGAGGTCATGCATCGCGGCTGCGGCGTGGGAACGAGGTAGGGAAGGTTCGAGATTATGCATCAGAGGATTTGGATTTGGAGGCTTGTCCTGGTTGCCTGGAGGCAGCGGCCTCCCTTCTCGTCGCCACCGGCCACCTGTCGTCAGCCGTTGAATGCTGCGCTCTCGTCGCCGGATGGGTGCGGGCTGTTGTGTGGGTGAGAGGACGGGAGGAACGGGGTGAGGGAACACACTTGTGGCTGCCTCAACCCGATCTCGGATCGGTTGGTTCAGCCGATTTTCCCGCATCGCCTGGTCCGGCATCTTCATGGAATATTCCGTCCTGTGGGATCACTTCGTCCCGGATCAAATCGTTCCGCACTTCCAACCAAACGCTTGGATCACCTCATATCCTAGATCCAATGGTACAGTGATCATCCCGTACTTGCAACCAAACACAACCTAACTCGTGCGATCCTGAAGAATTAGCCAGAAGTAGGTAACAAGTTGACTAGTAAGGCGGTCGGGCAGCTCAAACTTTTTTAGAGCATGCAAAAGCCGGGCAGTCCATGCTTCTTTTACTCGTCGTCTAGCAATGCTTAGCTGCAATCCAACACGTACAGTACTAAAGGCATATGATAGCTTGTTAAATAAAACAACCTAGTTTCCAGTTCATCAACTTCCTCAAGCCACTTAAATAAATGGAGAAAAAGAAGATGACTCAGCCTGCACAATTAGGTGTGATGTTTTGACGGAGAATTAGGTGTGATGTTGTATCATCACAGATATGCATCAGGATTTGCTCAAGGAAAATGTGTAGAACGTGGAAAATGAAGTTAGATATCCTCCTTTTCGTCTTCTCTAGGCTGTGTTTGGTTTAGCTTTTTACCCCGCTTTTCCCTTCCAACAGCTCAAGCCAAACCAAACGACCAGCTTCTGGGGAGCTTTTGCAAATGGCCATAGCAGCGTTTGCGTGCAAATCTGGCCGCTGCGGGAAGCCGGCCGGCACCAGCTTCCCGCAGCGGTCACTTAAACCTAAAGCCGATTGCCCTTCCATTTCAAAAGAATTACGGCCAAACTGCCCTTACCGTCCGCCAGGGGGAGTAGCCGACGCCGGATGTGGAGGGGGAGCAGCCGGGGCCGGAGCCGAGGACGACCGAGGAGGAGTGTTCGGGGCCGAGGGAGAGGCGGAGGTCGGCGAGGTCGCCGGCCGTGAGCGAGGCGACGGCGGGGACCGAGAGGAGGGACCGGCGGCGGCGCGGATCTGAAGCGGGACCGGGGAGGGAGGAAGCGCCGCCGGGGGGGGTTCACCGGGGGGGAAGCATCGCCAGGGGAGGGGTGAGCCGGGGGAGGAAGCGGCGCCGGTGGTAGGAGACAAAGGGGCCGGTGGAGAGGGAGCTCGGGTGGAGAGGCTCGGGGGCGAGGTGCGGGTGGGGGAGAAGCCGGCGGGGAGGGAGAAGTCGGGGGGAGGAAGATGCCGGGGGGAGGCGGCGGCGGCGGAGCTGGAGGGGAGGGACCGGCGGCGGCGGGGATGGAGGGGAGCGACGAGCGCGCGGCGATGGAAGCGGCGGGGATGGAGGGGAGGGAGCGGCGCGCGGCGAGGGAAGCGGCGGGGAGGGAGGGGACGGACCGGCGCGCGGCGGGGAGGGAGGGGAGGGACCGGCGGCGGCGGGGATGAAGGGGAGCGACCGGCGGCGGCGGGGACAGAGGGGAGGCGGCGGTGGATTTGGGCCGGTTGGCCGATGCACCCCCCCCCCGGCCCGTTTTTATTTTCTTTTTTTATTTTTTATTTCTATTTTTTATTTTCTGTAATTTTAGTTTAAACAATTATTTTTATGTATATTATTATTTTCTGCAAATTTATTTAAGAAATAATTTGTATTCTATTTATATTTGTAATTTTTTATTTTTTATTTGTATTTGTAACATTGGATCGAACCTCACACAATATCGATTTTAAAATTTGGTTCATATTGATTTTAGGGGCATTTCAGACAATTCGTTCATATACAGCTAACAGCCACAGCCCAACCAAACATACACAACCGAATCCTCACGTGCCAACAGCCACAGCCGCCTATTCCATACAGCCAGCCAACAGCCGCTTTTCCAACAGCCACAGCCCAACCAAACAGGGCCCTAGAGTCATATAGAATTAGGTGTTTAGCAGGGCCAGCCATGGAATTAAAAAATTTAGAAAGAGACATGTCATGATGTAGCAAGGGTACGGTGAACTATTGAACACTTGTCTAAAGTGAATACTACATAATGGAGCAAGAAAAATACAGGCAAAACTGAGTTGTGCTAAAAACAGTTGTTTTCATCCATCTGTCGGCGGATTAGGTGATGGGTGAGGTAACACACGAAAGTAACCATCCTGCAAATTATAGTGGTGCACGTACAAGGTGGACTCTTGGAAGGCGAGGTACCAAGCTTAATTCCAAATAGGGGATATGGGGTATCGGTATATCAGATCATATGTAGTCGTATTTAAAAAATCACATTTGCTTAGTTATTCATGTTTATATCATGTCTTTCTAGTACAAACATAATACAGAATAAAATAGAAGGGGCTTAGCAATCGGACGTTTTCACATTGGGATGGGGTGATTTTAGACCAATCAAGAATTAGATCACTTTACCCGTTCAATGTAGCAGGAGGAATTTGGCTCTTGGGTTGTGCCACTGCTTGGGGCCTCGTACTCCTGACGCGCGTCGTTGTCCACCGCTTTGGCTTGTGGATATCGTCTCGTGGCGTCATGCGGTGAAAAAAGAAAATCAGATGTTTTTGGGTTCCTCCCACTGCAATTTTTCCTCGGTTCCCTCCTCCTCGCTTCTCCCGCTCCTGCCGCCTCTACTTTCGCATCCCACCGTCAGCATTCACCTTTCTCCGCCGCCCATCGCCGGCCAGATCTGCAACATAATGGCCAGGGACAGCTTGATCTGGCCGCGAACGACGGGGCGCGATACCATCGGGCTGCAGCGATCTCGTGAGGCCGTGCCGTTGGTGGGAGGGTCGGGTGTTCGAGATGGCTGCGCTGGCGTCCAGATGAGTCGCTTCGCCCGTGAACCCACTACCCGCCTCCGTCGTCTCGCCGATCCCCTCGGCCGCGCCTCCGCGTCGACCACGGCTTCACCCCGATAAGTTGCTTGGCCCGCGACCTCACCATCCGCCGTCCTATCGTTGTCATCACCGTTATCCACCATACCTGCGTCGAGATGAGGCGCTCTGCCCTCGACAACGTCAGCGAGGCTCAGCACAGAGCACAGAGCAGGCTCAGCGGGAGGAGATTCTTCTCCAGCCTCCAGGCTGCGCCCGCCTCTGCTCAAAGCCTCCAAGCAAGATGACGTGCAGGCCTCTTCTCTAACTCAGGCGACTGCGGCAGCGCCCCACGCGCCGGAGCCGGAGCCCAGTCGACGGCGGCGCGGAGCACCAGGCGACCACGGCGGATCCTACGCGGTGGCTCGGCGGAACCCCTGTGCGTAGCCTTCTTCCGTTGAGAGGCCGCCGCCTCTTTATGTCGAGAAGTCCCTTCGTCCATCGCCATGGTCTAGATTGGTGATCTCCAACAGCCACTGTGATACTTGATTTTAGTCTGGGAATTGATTTGGTGAATCGATTGTTGCTATGCTGCATTTCAGGATCTGGGGATATTAGAGATGTGTTGCCATCACCGGCTGCGCGCGGAGCCGCCGTAGCGACCTCCATCAATGGCTTAAAGGATTTAGGGATCGATTCGTGGATCACTCGCCTGCAATTTGCTGCTATCATGATTAATTTGTGGATCGATGGCCTCAAAGACTTATGAGATCAATGCTCTTGCAATTTCATTTTTTATTTTGTTTGTAAGGTGGTCACGGCTTGATTTGTTGGTAATGATATGGATGAATCACTGGCATGCCTGATCAGGCAGAATTCACGAGAATGTCCGGTAACTCTCGCCCACATATTCTTCTCAGGCGCCTCGCTCACAGGTCACCAAGCAAACAGTCCCCATATTTATATTTGAGCTCTACTGAGACGAAACCGAGCCTTCTCATGACTCACGGAAAAAGACAAAATCGAAATTTACCATCGATCTCTATTGTATTTTACCGCTTTAAATTTCCTATCAAACTCCTGTTTTGTTCTATGCATTGTGCTCACTTGAATCTAAGTATTTTTTGTCTCCGCTTACTCAGGTTTGGCGGCGGATGGTCACCTAATATGTGCATGTATTTTTTAGAGAGGTTACTATTTCTGTACTATTTACTAGTTACGGTAATATTTCACATTCATGGTTACAGCCGGCCTGCCAATCCAGATAATTACACGAGCCGACGCAGCGGAGCACGTATATCGGTCTAGTATTTTGAATCGGCATTGGCAAGCCATCGGTACCACATTTTTTCTTAGCTTTGATTTTCTGGAACAAAGACATCGGCGAGTGTCAGGACTTAGAATTTAATTTAATTTAATGAGATCGCAACATACTAAAACAATAATCTGACAGAATCAAACCTATTCTACATACGAAACAAAAGATATGACTCACAGCAGCCATGACTCTCATTCACCCACAGCAATATACGACACAAGTTGTATGACTCACAGTTGGCGTAAAACCGAACCATAATTTGCATATCTTTAAACCAATAGAAAATCCCAATCCTGTAAAGACTTAACATATTTCTCGCATACCTAAGAATGATAACTTTAGAGGAGCTCGGAACGGAGTGCTCACACCGTAGCCCAGTCGGTAGATCACTCGACTTTGGTGATAACACTTAGCAAACATGAGTCCAATACTAACACTTTATGACTGTCCCATATACTTCAAAATCATACACGCACGGTGTATAGAGTAGCCATCTGCCTTATACACTTTAAAATCATACATGCAAAGTGTATGGCTGACCACATAACAACTTGAACGTCACAACACAAATCCTAAAGAAGGGTTTATCCATACATAATCCACATCTCATACATGGAGCAGGTAATTACATTACACGCAAATCGACTAGAAGTTCGATAGAGATTCAACGTAAAGTATAGTTCAACAAGGAAAGTCAAAGTAAAACACCTAAGATGGCAACCATAACCATCTCACAAAAGCCACATACCTCACATGGTCACCAACAAAACAAACCAAGTAAACTAGACGTCGCTCTCGACATGACCGATATCATAATAATCTCCTACACTAGGATTACGTACAAATTATTAAAGAATAAAATTTCAATGAGTACTTTTGTACTCGCAAGACTTATCCGAGCTCATTTCAATTAACATAAAGCATGGCATTGATACCAAAATAAATTACTATACAAGTAATTCATTCTCAAATTAACACAACATGGCATTGATACCAAAATAAATTACTACAAGTAATTCATTCTCAAATTAACACAACATGGCATGAACATGAGGGTAAAGCATGGAGCCAGAATTGAATCAAGCTAACCACTTAATTCACAAATTATTTCACCAATCCTCATATTATCATCACAAGTGGAAATCAGTGCTAATTTCAACCAATTAACATATTAAGTCATTCTTGATTTATTTGTGAACAAGGGATCAAGCTAACCACCCAAATCTCAAACAGTAATTGCTCCAGTGGGTTGTTAGTTCATGGTTGGCTAACTATGACTATTCAACATCATTGGTAACACTCGTGACATGGTTAAAGGGAAAAATCCAATGACATATCGACTAGGCTATCCACTTGCCAATCGATCTGTTGGTATAAGACCATGTCTCTTATATATCACTTATTAAGTATCCTAGTATAGTTAGTTGATTTAAACAACCTACCCTACTAGATGAAACATCAACCAACACATACTCATGCTAGAAAAAAACCTTCCGTAATCATGATTAACAACAATTGACATAATAAAGCATGCAACCTTGCATAAAACAAAAACATAAGCAATATCCTTGAAAAATTAACCATAAATATTCAACAAGCTAATGTTTGTCTTGCTGATCAAACTCTTGAGCTTGAGGAGGCTCACTCTCATAGCATGCCTCGTTATCGGGCTCTACCAATAAGAGGCAATAAAATGCCTGGAAAGGACAAAAAGAAAGAATAAATCAATAACAAAAATTTAAAATGCAAAATGATGGATGAAATGCATCCTAGGACATAGCAATTGAAATTATAAACTAATGCAATTGGAAAAAAAAAGATTTCCATATGTCAACTTAGGGTTTATTAACATAGCAACTTTTAAAATTTTATAGCATAGATACATGCATGAAAGTTATAGTAGTAAATAGTACATGTCAAACCATGAATTTACATATAAACTTCATCTCATTTGGAGTTGGTATGAAGTTTCTATGATTTTTACAGGTTTTAACTCATTTTAGCATTTTCTGTCTTTTTCTGATTTAAATAAACAAAGAAAAGCATTGTATACTCGAATGCACCTAGATACAGAGACTGACATGTGGGTTCAGGGGTCAACTTTGACTGATCAAGGACTGACTGGTCAACGTGACACAGGGGCCCACCTGACATTCTCTACTTATATTTAATTTTAGTTTTCATTTATTTAATGTGTCACTTACAGTTGGGGTCCACATGTGATGACCTGCAAGTACACAAGATCTATTGTAGCATTTTCGATGAGAAAGAGTACCAAACCCACAAGAAAGCGGTGATTGATCTCACTTGGTCTAAATATGAAATTACACTTCAAAACAAGTAAAAGTGAAGGTTGAGTTGCACAACTACATTTCTCAAATAATTGTGAACTTCTAGAATGCAATAGATAATTAAAAGGAGCAATTACTTGAACTAGAAAACTAAAACTATTTTTGAAATAAATAAAAATAGAGAAATAATAAAAACTAAAAAGTGCTAGCAGAGGTGTTCTAATAGCTAGAAAATGAGGTATGGGCATATAGGTTCACTATTAGCAATTTTCATAAGGATATTAGGACTCTAGCTAGCATAACACGCAATTAGTAAATTTCTAACTAATGTAAAAACATTTTCATCGAAAAAATATTGCACACATCTACAATTAATCCAAGTTTGTGCCACTGTCACTATGCGTTGGTTATAGAATAATTTATTATGCTTTGTACCTTCTCCGAGTAGATTGGATCTTATAGCTCTCGATCGCCGGACTTTTATCACTCATCCACCAAGCATAATCTCCCATCCCTCATTGTCGCCTTGTTCAGTAAAAGGGAGATGACAAGACAAATAACAACTACTATGATCCCTTCTGGGGCATTAGACAAATATTCATAATCAATCCCAATAAATAAATTGACTGCGTTAAAGATGGATGGCAATCATAATAACACAATTGATGATGCCAAAGATGGATGACATCACAAACATGGAGAATGTTATACAGTTACTACTAAAAGACCCATAGCCTCGATGGACTACTCACATATCATGCAAATCAACAAGAACGAATAAAAGATTCAATCCATATATTGAAGAATTACAAAGTACAAACCAATCTCAAATGCCTTGATTATAGTAGATGGATTAGAAGGAGCAACTAGTTATGGAGGCTTGCTGGAAGGGATGATCTATGGGTGGAATTCATGGCGGTGATGCAGATGAAAACTAGAGCTTTCGCTGGGAGCTTTTGATCCTGTCCTACGCGATGCATTTCGTATAAATAGAAAATCCTTCGCAGAAGGGTTTCTGAAGTTGAAACAAATCTATAGGCAAAACGGCGATGGCGGCCAAGCCTCCACGGACCCACACGACACCTTGCCGTGGCAGGTGGGGCCAAGACAGCCTGCCGTGTGGTCACACAAAGCTACCTCTGTCCTTTCATGTGAAGCAATCCCCTCTGAAGCATTCCCGAAAACACTGGATTTCTAATTTTTATGGTGTTTTTTCTGCATACACAAAATAGGAGAGAAAATCCGACAGTCTAGTAATCTATTAAATGATAAAAAGAATCAAGTAAAATACATAATGAAAATATTATGGCAATACATCACTAAACTCAGAAAACATGATATGTTTTTGACATATCGACATGTTAGATTATTTTCTTTAGTATTTTATTAACTCGGTTGTTTATGTGATCGTGGGGCCCTGTTGTCATACACAGAGATTTAAAAATTAATTAAACACAAATTAATGGGGTTCTCCCTACCTATCATTGACTCAACCGTAATGACACTTAACCATTTTAACCGCCCAGTCGGTCGGACCCACCAATCAGACCGGCTGGCATTTAGACATTGATGAGTGTTTGCATGCGGGCTCTGGAGAACTCCCACGCAAGTGCTCTAGGGCATGTCGGAATGCGCCACTTTGTGAGTTCGGTTCCTGGAGTCGCCGTAAACCTAATTACGCTGGTGTGAGACCCGAAGGATGCTGGTGATGGTGGCGCAGCCATCGCCAGCGGCGGCCAAAACAAGGCATCAGGAGTAGAAGTGATGCAGGACTAGGGAGAGGGGGAAAAGGAGCATAATAGACTCAGGGGCTCAACTCGAGGACGAAGGCGATCTCGGCCGAGGCTGGGAAGGTTAGGGTCGATGACAACAAGATGGCCGACGGCGACAGAAGAAGGTAGTCGGTGATGAGGTGAATGAGGGGATCTCCAGGCCGACCCTTGGTCACTGGAGCTTTGCGAGGACACAACGAACATGTCAGGCTTAGCAAATGCTCCTAGGAAGGTCAGTAGTGAGGGGCTCCACATCATCAGCGTGGTGCAAGGATCTATGGGGACATCGGTCTCTAGGACATGCAAGTGACCAAGGAGATGTCAGAGAGGTCGAGGGGGAATCGAGGAAGCTCTAGAAACAGATCGAGCATTGAACTTACCAAAGAGGAAAGAAAGTTCATGGCAGCGCTTAGTCAGAGCAGAGGGAGAAGGAAGAAGTAGAGGTGCCTCACCATCCCTATACCAAAGTCGAAACCATGAGCACTGGTGAGTTCCTAGAAATGAGGCACGCTTGAGGGGCAATGTTGGCGCTACTCACCATAGGTGTGGCTCAGTTCCTCGTGCGGCAGAGCGGTGGTTGCACTCGCTGGTGTGAGATGCTGATTGTGTTCCCAGCAGCAGATGTAGTGAGAGGGGTTCTAACCATTTGGAGATGACTGAGTGGGTGAAAAGGTGCAGGAAGATGCGGAGAATGAGCTTCACAGAGGTAGGGGCAGAGAGCCATAGGTGACGCCACTGTGGTCTAGCCATGCGCGATGCGCGTCCTGGACGCGTGTAGACAATGACCAAATAGGCGGCCATTGCCTGTCGGTGGGAAAGCGGGTGCACAGAGTAGCCGAGGGAACATGCCCAGCCCATCGTGCGTGATGAGCTGGGCCAAAACTCGGCTCAGGTAAGAGGGTTTCTCCATTTCTTTTTATTTTTGTTTTTTATATTTATATTTGAATATTTAGAGGGTTCAAATCTAGGTTTTTAATTTTGGAAAAATTTACAGAGGGTCTTGATAATATTTTTGACACAAAAGAATTTTGTCAGGTTTTTCTAAATCATATTTGACTGTTATTTAAATTTAAGTCTAATTATGTCTAATATTAGGTTTGATCTCTAAGTAGGTGAAATATAGTCTCATAATTCATGAAAAATTTATATTCATGCTCAAGAGATAAAATTATCCAAAAATATAAAATTTCATGAATTTTGAATAGAGGGAAATTCACTAATTAAATATGTTAAAATTATGTCATTTTAAACTTGATTAAATAACACTTTATTCAAAATGTGAATCATCTCCAAAACTCTAAAAAAAATTAGAGGTTTTCTTTGAGGTATATGAGATCTATGAAAATTATTAGAGAGGCATTTAGAGTATTTCTATTTCACAATTGTATTTAGGGTTGATTCTAAGTCAATTTTGATATCTTTAATTAGGGTTATTTTAATTACTCTAAATGCAGAAATGTATGACATGAAAATAAATTTTATGTCATTAGACCATCAATATACTCATTTACATCAAGATTACACAGGTGGGTCATTACAGTAAGGAGGATTTGTTGTTGAAGACCCTTGCATTCTGTTCAATCTAAATTTCCCACGCAATAAGCATGCAGTCTGCAATCATTTCCCTGACATCCCACTAGAATGGACCAAGGCTCCCCAATATGCAAGCGCAACCAAACGACTGGATCCCAGATTTTGGAGGAGATTTTGGCATGAGAGCCATCCAGAGGATGCCGCCCAGATCCCATACATCCCATACATCCTTGCTAATCCATTTCGTCCCATCATAATACATCATATGCACTGAGTCAATATCATCTTTCCTACAAGAGGAAAAGTACACTGTGCCCAGAAGGCCAGAATACCCTGTAAGGCTGTAAACAAGCTTTTAAAATTTATTTCTCATGTTAACATGAATCAACACAAACCAGTGTAACATACTGACTTTCAGAGCTTTTCAAAAAAAAACTTTTATTCGAAAATCATAGCTAGAAAATTTTATTGTTTATTCTCGAATGAATTAAATCTTAATTGAAATTTCACAAATTAGACTGGAGTTAATTTGAATTAATCCAACTTGAATTGCATTGGCTTTTCAATTTGGAATATGTCTCCAGAGTTTTCCTCAGAATTTTTAGAATTTATTTGATATTTAATCTCGCTCTACTGTTCTTTGTTTTTATTTTGGTTTTATCATTTTTTTTCTCCTTACCTTTATGGCCGCCATCCTGGCTCATCTCCACCCGGCATCCCACCCCTCATTTCCTCCCTTGAACAGCCAACCCGGCGAGTTCTGCATAGCGCAGCGTGCGCCGATACCCCTGTTCTAATTAGATTTGAGCGAAAACTCTTTCTCCTAACCCTCCTATAAATACCCCACATCCCTCCCACCCTTTTTCTACTCCCCCACACTCTTTTCCCATGAAACTCTAGCACCCAAACCCTCCAAACAGCCGCCACCTCCTTTTTGCCTCCCGTGGAGTTTCTGAACAGCAAATATCACCTCAGTATTTTCTCAATTCCTGTCGCCTCAAGCTTATTTTAGCAAATCCCTTCGGTGATATTGTGTATAACTCTTCCCTCTAGCTCTCTGCAAAATTTGATGAAGATCCAACAGTGTAATCACCAGGAAATCGCCAAATACTAACATGCTATTTGCACCCAGATTTTATGCGGGTGCATCTAGATTGGAACGGTGCCCTCATCGGCTCGGACTTCCGTTTCAAGATCCATTCAGTGGGATCTTAGGAAATGTTGTCAAGATCATCTCCACAAAATTTGAAGGCAATCCAACGGTCCAATCTCCAGAAAATCAAGTTTCTTCATGCTGCTATTCGCGTCCAGATTTTCTGCACGAACGGTACAGCGGCATTATCACCTCTTTTCCCATTGATCTGTTGTGTATTTCATCAATCCCTTTGGTCAAATTGAGAATTAGGTTCTTATGAACACCTCCGTAAATTTTCACCTTGATCCATGTAGCCTTTTAGTAGGAATTGATCCATCTCCGACGTGCTGTCCGCGGACGTCCAAATTCAATCTACATTATGTCTGTCTTGTTTGACCTTTTCCTGTTGACTTAGTAAGAATTTTCAAAAAAAACTTTGGTAGGATTATACCTCTGTATGTCTAGTTTCTAACCCAATTGGCGGATTGCAATTTTGTTGAGCGAGCATCGCGTAGCATAAAAAACCCTTTGGTCTGTCCAAAACCGATCTATGTCTAGTTCCAACCGTTTCGTGTTGCAAACGTCACCACTACCCATGTAGTTAATCCCCCATCATCTTGTTCATCTCTAATAATTTTGGTAATTGTTTGATCACTCAAGTAAATTGCATGTTATGTTAGACTATAGTTTTATATATTTATAGGCTTAGTTTCTTATGTAGTTCTTGCTTCTATTTATATAATGTTCATGGTTAGGATTATTCATGTGATCAATCATGTTTAGTTTGTTACTAGGTTTATCCATGTTCATATAGCTACATGTTGCATGTTTGTATAGTCGAATATAACATGCACATATACAATATCGTTCTGTCTTAATAATCACTAGACATGAGGTTGTTCAACCTGGTATTTCAATATTGTTTGTATTATGAATAAAATTGTTTACATTTAACAAGGTTCAAATTAGATGATCATATGTATGTTCACATATAGTGTGTTATGCAATGTATAATCAAACGATATTGCAAAAAAAACCTATAACACTAGAAGCATAATATTTATCAAATTAATATAAACATGACATACCCCATGTTAGTTTATCTTTGTATAATGTATGCCTACCAGCACACACCGGATTGTTATTGTATGTGGCACATGATTGCTCACTGGCATGTTAATGTGTTTAATCACACGTGATGAATATTTAATAAGCATGTTATGATTGCCATGTCACCATGTGTAACATGATGAGATATATGTGTAAATTTAAATGGGATATGACATGATGTTATGCAATAATATAAAGTTTATTACATATATAGTTATTGTTGCATGATATATATATTGTATAGTGGCATGTGCATATCTCCTTATACATCATAAACACACACATAATTTAATTCTTATTTATTGAATAATTTCCATATAATAGTTGGTCATGTTATTAACCTCTGCTTATAATATGGTTAAGATTACACGCATAATTCATATTTATACAATGCATCTCATATGGTTTGCATATAAAGTTGTGCATATATACATAGCTCATTCCGTGTTTAGATAATAGTTTGTGTGAATTGGTATAGACACATATATATGGTTAGCCTTTAGCTGTCGATCAAATATATATGTGTTGCTAATAATCATTTGTTACTAAAATATTGTTATTACTATATGTGGTATGTGTAGGTTGATTGCTACATTGTATGTACATAATAGCATGAGTAGAGTTAATATTATTTTATGGATTCATATTGTATGGTGCATGTGATGTATGTTCTAGTCATTGTTATTGTCATATAGTTCATTACCGTTTCGTATTGTCAATGGTGGTTGTTATAATTCTCTTCTGGGACCATAACTGCATGGTCATATGTGTGGTGACATGCAATGCTTTGTCTGGTCTCTATTCTATGTCTAGTCTATCCAGCTTGTTACATGATGTCTAATTGTATGTTGCACACTGGTTCATATAGATTGTCATGTCGCATATTATCATTTCTTGCCGACTAGCATGTCAGGACCTTGTTTTTCTACTAGTATGATAGGTCATGCTTGCTTTGCTTTTATGCTAGGTTTTCATGTTTGATCATATGGTTATGCTATGGTCATCATCGACCATATCCTTTTCCCAGTTGCATATCTATCCATATTTCGCATATGGATTAACTTTAGTCATTTGACATGTAAATTCTATCTCCCATAAACCTATCCTTTTTTTCCAGAATGATCCTGATCCGGGAGACGATCTTTCGAGTACATGTACTCTATCTGGTTGAGATACATAACCTCACACCTTTCTAGTTGTCCTTCGACAATCTTACCTCTTACCTTTGTCCTTGACATCTATCCGACCTCGCTAGCCCTATTCTTCTGGTATTTCCATTTGATATTTAATTTGAAATTATATTTATTTTCTTTACATTTTATTGCCGCTGCGATGGATAGGAAGTAACAACGTTGGGTAAGGACAAGTTCCTGCAGAAGAAGACCAACTCGTCAACGAAGGCATGCCCCCTCTTTCTTGATCATGTTGATCCTATATTTTAAAAGTCATTATATTTTATTGTTTATAAATATGCATGCTGTTTTATTCCCGTAGCTAGCGTGTCGATTGACACACCTGTATCCTGTCCGCTTGTCGCCCTTTTTACCTGATACCCTGAGTAGATTATTACTTTAATATTCAGAATAGAGTAGAGATATTGCTTAGCCATGCTTGAACATACCCTTAGGATGTTTTGACTTGCCTCCTCGGAGGAACGATCTTCGGATCATTGATATCACTATTGAAACTTTGTTGAGCTCGCTGAGCTAGGGCCGGATGCCCATTGTTTTCTCTCTCTCTCTATTCTTCCTATTCTACTCTGGGTGAAACTTACCATCTAAAAGGTCAGGCAACAGCTGAATCATGAGTTGAAGGAGCAAATGGTCGTTCCTCACGAGTTGAGAAAGTCATTGGTCGTTCGTATCGAATAAGGCCGAAGTCATGATTTTGAGAAGTGTGAAAACAGTGTAATTACATGCTATATGGGCACTGGCTTGGTTAAGTAGGTTAGTCAAGTCTTGATGTCGACATTGCCATACCGCAGAAGGGTGGACGTAGCTACGAGGACCTCGGCACAAAAGGGGGCCACGCAGGGTAGGCGGGTGTACGCTCCTCCGTGTCGAAACCTAGTGGGCATGTCACATCGAGAGAAGATTAACTAAAAGACCTCGTCACGATGTCCTTGCCGGTACACCAATGGGTGTGTACTCTACCAGTGGCCACTAGTGGGCAATAAGGCGAGATTGTGTCATGTGGGTAAAGTGTACAACCTCTATAGAGTGTCAAACTAATTGATTAGCCGTATCCACGGTCACGAATGGCACATGACTCATTCCTGATGAAAAAGACCTGCCTTTCTCCCCTTTGCTAATTCTCTTTACCCCAGTTCTGGAAATATGGAAAGGTAGTTGGAACCTATGGACGAGTTTAGGCCGGATGCCTTACTCGGTGTTGGTTGTGGACCCTCACATTTATGAGAAACACCCCTAATATTAAAACTGGTTTTCATCAAAATGATGTATTCGAAATTACTATACTATTACAACCAAAGCTGCTTTTATGCAAAAGAGCCATAAAACCCTTCCTTTGCTTAAGTCTGCACGTAGCCGTAGGTTTGCTAATGAGGGGGCACGCTGGGTACGTGAAGTACTCATCGAGCATGTTGTTTGTTGGACGTGTTCAGATATCTATGAGGATGATGAAGGCTATAAGGAATCTTCTACGTCAATGCTGAGGTTTAGGTCACGTGGCCTCCGTCGACTGCCTGTGGTTGAGATGGAGAAATCTACGCTTTATTTTCCGCTGTGTTTCTGAATGGTAAGGGACATAAGTCCTAGTTACTTTATTTAGTCATATCACTGCTATAACTCAATTGTTTTTGTTTCTAAAATATTTCGTGATGCGTGCAGTGGTATCAATTCGCCTGTGTTCATCAGCTTGATCTTGGACTGATGAGAAGATACACTGGGAGGGTCTGGAAGTTAAGTCCGGATCCTCACAACCAGTATGTGCTAATCACAGAGGCAAAACCGCCCGAGTTATGTAATTTTAGGAACATACAAGTTTGAGGCCCCTTTTTGAACCCATCAATTTCCCCAAATCCTTGTAAGCCTTCAAAAGACCCGTCTCCCAAAATTGTCGTGAGTTCGAGGCCCCTTTTTGAACCCATCAATTTCCCCAAATCCTTGTAAGCCTTCAAAAGTCCCGTCTCCCAAAATTGTCGTGAACCAAGATAGAACCTCTTAGAATTTAGATCTTCTATGGTACATCCTATTGTTGTTTAGAAGAGTAGTATAGAAGCAAATGGATCGTTAGATTAATAGGGTAATCTAGATATTTATCATTTAAGTTTTTTTCTCTTCAGGACAATTTGGTCCATCTCTAACAATCCTCTAGGTTCAGTTGCCTCTAGTTCAGTCGCCACCGTCTCCCACGATTTCTCTTACTGATTGAGTCACCGAGCCCCGTCCGGTCATCCTGCCCCCGCGCTCCCGTCCGTCCTGTTTGCGACAGCCAGTGATTTCCTTCTGTCCTGTACATATCCCATTCTCAGCCATCTCAAGCGTAATGTTTTATGCTTCTCTATTTTGGCTGGTTTTTTTTCACATTGCATACACACACTTTCAAGCTAGTATCCTTCAAGAGATGGTCTGATTTGCTTTAGTGGCCTATTGTGGTGTGATGCTAGTTCTTGAACTTTTCTCCAAGATCTTATTTATTTGTAGTGTGGTACAAGATGTTAATCATCTAAATTAAGTTTGATTCAGCGACCTATTCTACCCTGTAAAACGTTCCAATGCAAGCTCCACCATGACGTTGATATGTTAGGCTTATTTTTCTTTGCATGTGTATCTATGCACCAGGTCCTTCTAAATAAACATATGCTAATGTCTACAAGGATTAATGTGATGACTGACTCGTCAAACTACACCTGTGCAGTTCTAGATGCCTAGATCAAAATAATGCTGACCTCCTTATACTTGTATTTTACTTTATGACTGTACTCTGGTCCAGGATTCGGAAAACATGTGATAACTGGCTCGTCAACTACACCTGCTTGAACAAGCAGCTAAAAGTTCTGATGTATAAGATTGAAATATACAATATATTTCTTGTTTCGATACCTTGTAAATGAGTTAAATCCATTTTCTAGGAATTAAAATTCTAAACCTTAATTTCTAGATTCGAGCCCTTAAGGGTGTGTTTGGTAGCCTGCATGACCCTGGCATAGCTGTTCCCCTCTGTGACATGCTGAGTATAGACATGCTGAGTACATACAACTACAGTTGTTTGGTAGCCTGTATGTGCTGAGACATGCTGAGCTAAGACTTTGTTTGGTAGTCTGTATGTGCTGAGACATGCTGAATTGAGAGTTTGTTTGGTTGCCTGTATCTGTTGAGACATGTTGTGCTGAGACTTTGTTTGGTAGCCTGTATTTGTTGAGACTCTGTTCAACATCATTTCAGCAAATTTCAGGAAAACTAAGTCATTTCAGCATCATTTCAGCAAATTTTAAGTAATTTTAGCATCATTTCAGCAAATTTCAGCAATACTTAGTAATTTCAGCATCATTTCAGCAATAATAAGTCATTTCAGCATCATTTCAGCTATAATATGTCATTTCAACACATAAATAATGCATTTCAGCACATATTTCAGCAATAAATAACACATTTCAGCACATAAATAATGCATTTCAGCAATACATCACCATCAGATTGTACCAAGACACCACTAGATCCACATTACATATAATAGTTCAACATCCATAATAGTTCTGCATCCACATTCAAGTTATAATAAGCACTACAAAAGGGATAATTTTTCGAATTGCACCAACTAACACCAACTCAAATAAGATCAGGATTCTTTTGCAAGATACGCTTGAACGATGCACGGCGGACTTCATCTTCCATCTTCACGAAATTAAGGCCTTTTCCCTTATGTTCTGTTAGATAATCTAAAACAGCAACCGTTCTTCAAGCTCAAACTCAGCAAAGTCCATAACGGCATTGTACAAATCAGGGTGCGTTTCAGTATGGCACGTGTTGTTGATAGCACTCGCAATCTCACACACAGCATCCGACATGTTGTTACACTAGATTGAATCTTCTTCACTGAAAACAGATGTCCTCTTTCTCTTCTTACTTGAAGTAGGCGAAGGTTCATTAGTAGCACTAAGACTAGGAACACCAAACTCAAACCCAGCTGCACCATGTACGAATCCCTCACTACTTGTTCCTTGGCCCTCCACATCAATAAGTTTTCCCAATGGCTCACTAGACCCCATTGCAAACTTCCCGGTGGCGAGCTTATCAGCGAAGCAAACTTCCATATATGCGTAGTTGTCAAGTACTTTGTTGAGAAATTCAGCATCCTTTGGATGATCCTGCACAATTAAAGCAACAATTCAGCAATAAATATCACATTTTAGCAATAATTCAGCAATAAAAGACAGATTTCAATACGTACATACATACCTGAGTGTGGCCCAAATAGTGTTGCTCTTCTAGCACTATCATTTTCTTCTCATCATTCCAAAGTGCCCCACTTAATCCTCTCAGCCGAGTAATTTTTTGCCACCTACTCCACCACTTGCGAAGATGATTGTGCACTTGGATGCTAGTCACTTGATAACCAAGATAATCACTCAAAGAGTTTGCAACTTGTGTAAGATGGATCTCTTTGAATCCTTTATCAGTCTTGACACCTTTTGCTGCTATCTCGGCAAGACATTTCATCATGAAAGCCGACATCGGTGGGGTCCAATTAAGCACCTTCCCGGTCTTCTTGGCTTTAGCACCGACATCCGAAACCTCCTGCACGTTTTCAGCCATCTACAACAAACATATATCACATCATAGATTTGAACACTTCATAAGAGATTTCAGCAATAAAAACAGATTTCAGCACTTCATAAGAGATTTCAACACTTCATAAGAGATTTCAGCAATAAAAAACAAATTTCAGCATTAAAATAATAGATTACAGCAATAAAATAATTTATTCCAAGTCGCAATTTATAGAATGCTTTTAAAATAATAGATTCCGAGTCACAATTCATAGAATGCAATTGCAACGCCAAGTCACAATAAGATACATCAAATGTGTGCTAACCCCCGATTCTCCTACATTTGAGTTGCAAGTTAATCCCTCTTTTGAAACCAAGAATTATTATCGTGAACAAACTCATTGTGATCTCCATTGATGGGTTCCGGATCCCATGTGTCCTCCGGTGGGAAATATTTATCCTCACCATGTTGGAGGACCCAATTGTGGAGAATTGCACAAGCTAGCACTACTTTTACTTGGGTCTTGTACGGATGGAATGGCTTATTGTAAACAAACTTCCAACGGTTTTTGTACGCAACAAAAGCCCTTTCAACCGAAGTCCTCAAAGAAGAGTGTCTTAAGTTGAATAACTCTTTAGCATTTTGGGGATGATTCCCTCCACCGTACTCCTTCAGGTGGTACCTAGTGCCACGGTATGGTGGAAGAAAACCTGGCCTCATAGCATACCCCGCATCAACAAGATAGAATTTTCCTATAAAATATCAACTATTAGCTATGGGGAAAAACTATTAATAAATTTAGCTAGTAGGCTTTAGTTTATTACCTGTAGGAAGTGTCAACCCATCATCCCTCTCCAATGCATTTGCAAGTACAAGGGCATCATGGGCTGACCCCTCCCACCCCGCAAGTATGTACGTAAACTTTAGATCAAAATCAACCGCAGCCATGACATTTTGGATAGTCCCCTCTTTTCTACCCCTAAAGGCAGCTGAGATATTTCTTGGGACTCTAGCAAGCACATGAGTCCCATCAATTGCTCCAATACAATCCTAATTAATAAAGATGAGTATTTGTTATTCATAAGTCATATCAAATTATTCATGTATGAGATTTGTTGTAAAAAAAATTAATTTACCTTGAAGTACGGATTGAAGCGGGTGCTTTGCTGAATTTTAGGGTGGGTTTGAGTGGACGGAGTCTGTATCATCTCATCTCGCAACTCCCCAATAGCAAAAAGCACCGCTTTAAAATACCTACTAATTACTTCAATAGGTCTTCTAAACGTTGGTTGTAGAGTCCTAAACCTTTGGTTATAGCCGACTGCTAGGAGAAACATGGCTACTTGTTCCTCGATAGAAGTATGGATACTATCCTTCAACAACTCTCTCTCTCTAAATAAAGTACACAAACGGAAAAAGGGAGCTCTTCTCATTCTTAGCTTATTTGAGCAATTTATGTCGCTAGAATGATAGATGTATCTCAAATTTGACTCCCTAGCTATATCACTTTTGACTCTATGACCAATTGTTATCCTTGGGGTTTGTTCCCTAACTCTTCTTAACATAAACATCATATAAGCACACAATACGGCAACTAGGCCGGCTCCTTTCGCAATGAGTTGTCGACGTTTTCTTCTCAAATCATCCATCTATACAATAAACACATATCAATGTTTCATCTACGAATATATTAAATGGCAAATTATACAATGCATTAACAATTAAACAAATTGACTAGTTCATCCTATAGGAAGCATATGCATTAACAATTAAACAAATTGAATATGATCTGTACATTCCCGTGCTTCTGATTTGTCTCCTTTCACCATGTCTAATTTACGTTGGCCATTTATCTGTTTGCGTGTTTGTTTGTCGTTTCAGAGTTCACAGTTCAGTATAACTTGGAGGCTAACACACTGATATCTTGTGCTTGTTGCTCTATACTGGCTTGTACATCCATAACATCTATTCCACTTAGGTCCATGGTAATTAGCTTGAAGTTTACTTTTGCAACTTGAAAAAAAGTTCATATCTTCTGGTTTTTGGCACACTATGCACTTGACTATCCTATAGGAACCAAATAAACACATATCAATGTTTGCATATATAAGAAACAAATAATCAAATTGACTTAACCATGTATGTCCTCAATTTTTACATCTATTAGAACACGCACGAGAATGTGACTTCAATTTCAGACTTGGCTGACAAGTTCGTACTTCTTACACAATGCATATACCGGCATACTGCTCAAATGACCAAACACACCCATACTGCTCAAACTCTCACGTCTCTCTGTATGTACATTATGGATCATCACCAGAGCTAAAGATCGAGATCAGGATGTAGCAGCGTTCGTTCATCTCGGACCAAATTAACCATCGATGTTGAGACCAAAATTGGTACTAAACATGGAGAACGTGGATGTACCTTGGTTTGGTGGCGGGGAAGATTGGAGGGAGGGGTCTAGTGGCAGGGATGGCGAGCACTGGCGACCGGCGGCGACCGGCGGAAGACGGAGCACGCGCGAGCTGGGCCGGGGCCGATCTGGGCGGGGCGGATCTAGGGTGGCGGCGACCTGTGCTGGCGGCGGGGAAGACGGGGAGGGGGAGGAGGCGCCCGGCGCGGTGCTCCGTCAGTCGCCGGAGAGGACGGGGGAGGCAGCCATCGGCGGAAGCAGCGTGGCGGCGAGCGGGGGGGGAGGGGCGGCGGCGACCTGGCGTGGCGGCGAGCGGGGGCGGAGGCGACCTGGCGGGGCGGCGAGCAGGGGCGGAGGCGACCTGTGGCGGGGCTGGCGGCGAGCAGGGGCGGAGGCGACCTGTGGCGAGGCTGGCGGCGGCTTGCGTTCGGGAGAGGGGCGTTGGGGAGAGAGAGGGCAAGGGCTTTGGTCGAGCGGGGAACGCGGGTGGGTTGAGCAGAGAATAATTTTCGGGTTGGACTCAGCTATGCTGAGCAGCAAACCGCTGTTCCCAGGTTCCCTCTCGGGCATGGCTACGGGCCTTCGCTGGTACGAGGTGGGCATGGCTGAGCTAATACACTGTACCAAACAAACAGCAAAATCTGGGTTATGGAGGGAATAATCTGAGGTGATGCAGGCTACCAAACACACCCTAAATAGTACGTAGACCAGCCAGTTACAACTTACAAGGCCAAGTTTGGATGATAAAATCTGGTTGTTGACCGTTCCAGGAATTGCACCTATCATTTAATTTCGTTGTATTAGGCCTGCTACTATTGGATGGACGATGACAAGTAAGACTCTTGAGTCCTTGATCTAAAATTGGGGAACATGGGTGCTTTATCAGTTCAGGACAATGGAATGCCTATGGTCCTTCCGAAGGATTAATGATTAACTGTACCCCCCATATCTTTTATTTGATCATTTGATGCATTGTGTTTTTAATGCCATGTGGCAATTTACATTCAGATACCTATCTTGGTGAAATGGTGATCCACGTGTGTGTGACCACAATCTTGGCATCACTGTTGCATGATAAACACAATTATGTCCTGATTCTGATGTGTCAATTATTTAATGTGCTCCAGATAAATGCCTTATGTTCTAAGGACAGCATGATCAGTTCTAAGATGTTGCTTCGTTGTTCTCTCTACAGGTGAGCCGCAGGACGATAGGATGGTGGCAGAATCATGGAACCGCCGGTTTTCTTGTCCTAATACCACAAAGCCATTCCTTTAGGACTTCTATGTTGTCGAGGACAGTTCACTTATGTTCCTCTTGAAAAATTCTGTTGGTAAACCTAGAAGGATGATTTTGTACCTGATACAGATTAGACCTTAATGAAGTAGCGAGTAACAAAAATTGAAAGCTTACCATTTCCTGTTGTCATGTGCATTATGACGTAGCAGTCACTACTACAAGACATAGCTTTGGTAACACATTGCTGTAACACATACAACATTGTGTTACAAAGTAATACCGCAGTAACACGTCACATGTGTTCCAAAGAAGATTGTAACATATGCTTCATGAAATGCAAAAAATGTGTTACTAGTTTGTAACACACAATTTCTGAGGGGTGAAAGGTGTTACAAAATTGTAACACATATATTTCAAGCGGTGAAAAATGTTACAAGATTGTAACATGCATGACATACAAGAATGTGTTACAATTTGGTATCTCATTATGCTTAAAACAAAAATGTAAAATCAGTAGCGGTAGTCAGTGTACACATTGTCAATTTGTAAAGTGTTTTATTTCTCGTCTCTTAAGTAAATAGTGCTGAGTCTTGCATCATTGCGTCAAGGCAAAGAGTCGAGCGTGTACGCTACAAATATTTTCGTATAGAAATAGTCTGGTTGTCTTTTTTCTTTTCGTTCTTGACCGAGGCAGAGGGTTCAGATACACATTGATTAATCTGGTTGAGGTTTGCCGTGTTGAAAGAGGCGAAGAGTGCATATACAAATTGATGCATGGTTTGTATGCTCGATCAATCAAAGTTTGATTTTGATGTTGCTTGCCGTGCAAAATATGCAACATTGCCGAAATGAGATTCACCAGATTATGTCTAGTTCTTTTCTTGTAGAGCTACATCTTTTGTTTTATACATGTAAACCAAGAAATCGTTATGGGGTTTCTAGGTCGTTGTCGACGGGAACATTTTCAGTGTAAGCTACTAAGCTCCAAAAACTCTGAAAATCCCATGTCCTGTCGCTATATCAGTTTTGTTTAAAAACATGAATTTTTAGTTGACTTTTAACCATTAATTTTACACTACATTTGGCATGACATTTTCATGGAAAATTCAGTTCTTGTGGTGATTTTGGACACTAGTTAAAAGTTAAAGTAACTAATGTGCATAATAAACATTAGTTCAAATAAAAATGATAACCCATTCAGTTGTCCAAGCTAGCGACAACAATTTAGATACTAATTAATCCTAATAAGCAAAGTATATATTAGTTGAGATATGTAAGTTGAATTACGACGCGTACTTTGGAAAGACAAAGGAGAGAAGAGGGAGCTCATATTGCCAACACACTGTTTTCTCAAGCATTAGTAGCAATGGGACAAGAGTTATAAGGCACCAAAATTTAGACAATAAAGTTATTTCGTAGATATTGAAACATGGATGGCATTATGAGCAATTAGATTGGTGTAGTTCTCCTCAGTGACCATGAACTCTATCTTGCGGTGAAGTTTTCTCCTCAGACACTCCCAGAATATGTGTCTTGTTGCGAACTACGGCACACACCTTGTCCATGGAGCAACCAAGAGTGCTCCTCAAGAACTCCATCCTCGCGGCAACCTTGTAGTGCTCACTTACAATGTCAACAGCTGCCAATTTAATGGCTTCTAACTTTGGAAAGCTAGGCCTTTTACTCTACAGAATAAAAAGAAATGAATAAATGGACTTAGATTCAGAGAAAATAACAATGCAAGATAACCAGTCATGCGGTAAAAATGAACTTAAGTTTGCTATAGAAGACAGTCTAGAGATGTGCATACAAGCAGCTGATTGGTAGATATTGGCATCAATAGTGCACACATTATGTAAAAAAAAAGTTATTTCCCCACCAACAATGTTGTACATTCCACAGGTGAACAAAGAAGTTTCCAACTGCATAAGACTACATGTAGTAGATGATGTCCTTCACTAAGATTGTAACCAAAAATCCAAAACATATATGCCAACTGAAATTTTGCAAAATGTTCTCAAAATTAGAAATCTATGAAGTAAAAGATCTACAAGAACAAATAACTGATTCTTCCTGTTCTGCAAACTAAGGTTTTACTCAATCTGAAACTACAGAGTTAAGATATTCATGAAAGTAGTTAGAGAAAATGCACATACCTTGATGGTATTGCCCTCCACTATGCTTCATTGTTCAAAGCATTATTATTAGCATCCACTAGTCTCCCTTCCACATGTGTTCTAACCCAGTATTGGTCATTCTTTTTGTTTTTGTTTTTGAACAACTTTCCAAGGTGTGAAACATGAAACGGCTCAGTTTCTATGTCCTCTACCCATTCCTCATTGCCTGTGTCATACATATCTCTAGGTGGTTTCCGCTTCATTACCAGAGACCAACCCGGATTCATTGCATCATCCACATAAAACACTTG
Source organism: Stipa capillata (assembly GCA_019208055.1). Lineage (NCBI taxonomy): Eukaryota > Viridiplantae > Streptophyta > Magnoliopsida > Poales > Poaceae > Stipa > Stipa capillata. Next base: position 273,471 of record JAGXJF010003994.1, read on the forward strand.
GTCAGCCTGGTTAGGAAAAATAAAAGGCTCATGCTCAATCTTTTCTCCCTTGTGTATCAGATGTGAGAAATTGACAAGTGTTACTTGTCTTTTTTAATTCCTTTTCCACAAATAACATCAACCCATTCACATTTAAACAGCACCACTGAAAATTGTCCCGAGTAGTTCAACTCAATAATATCAATTACCCTCCCATAGTAAGTCACATCACCTAGAATTGGCTTTGCATCACTTGTTGTAGCATATCTGGATGTTTTTGCAGTTAGCACTACCCCACTATTTTGCGTTACTTTATCCAAACGTTTACGCCTAAACCGGAAACCTCGGGAGTTGAAAGCACGATATCTTTTAGCTGCATCAATCGGGCCACGAGCCAACCACCTAATATCATTTTCAATATTGTGGATGCCATTTTTCTTCTCCAGTTTCACTATCTGTATATTTAGAAGTAGTTTGGTTAATGACTCAAGTGGTACATGTAAAAGATGGAAATATGACACTTACATGAGCTTTGAACCATTCATGGAACGTCTCATTTTGAATCCTCTCAATAGTATTTGGGTTGACATTGCGCCCATTAGTGATCTCATCAGCGTGAGCTCTGCAAAGTAATTGACAATCAATTTTCATGTCAGGAAAAATGAAACTTAAAATATTTATAAGCTTAAGATATTACCTAAGGTATGCATTAACATCTGAACAATTGAACAACACATATCTGTGTGCTTGTACTTTAGCTAAACCCCTTATAATATAATTATTAGGCTTGCCAAGTGGTTTGCCAACATGAGAAAATAGAACCGATCTTTGTGTAACATCTGAATGTCCAATGGACTCGTCATTATCTTCATTCCTTGAAGGCTGGTTATGCTTGGTCTCAAAACCTTCAATATAACTTGAACAGAAAGTCATGCACTCATCTGCCAAATATGCTTCCGTGATAGATCCCTCTGGATGAGCTTTATTACACACATATGACTTCAACACACTGAGATACCTACATAAAGGGAAAACAAAGAAACAAAAAGAAATTTGTTAAACAATCTTTTACTAATAGATATAAAATGTAGCACTGTATTTGTAAGCATACCTTTCCATAAACCACATTGAACGGTAACATACTAGACCACCTATTTTTGCCTCGGTTGCTAGATGTATAACCAAATGCACCATAATAGTAAAAAATCCAGGTGGAAAAAATCATCTCCATATGACATAATGTCATTCTAATTCGCTCCTCCATCTTCTCAAGCTCGTCCACGTGGAGGACTTTTGCACTCACTTCTCTAAAATATCCGCATAGATCAAACAAGACAGATATAACATTATCTGGGAGTACACCTCGCAAAGCAACAGGTAGAAGTTGTTGTATTAGAATATGACAGTCATGACTTTTAAGGCCTGAAATTCTGCCTTAAGCAACATTTACACATTTTGATATGTTTCCTGAATACCCATCTGGAACTTTTATGTCATGAAGGACTTTACAAAATTGTTGCTTCTCTTTTTTTGACATGGTATAGGAAGCAGCAGGCAAATAGTACTTATCATTAGCTTTTTTTGAGGATGCAACTCTGGCCTGATGTTCATTTGTTGCAGGACTAGTCGTGCTTTTAAATTGTCCTTGGACTTGCCCTCAATTCCTAGAAGTGTCCCACATATATTCTCACACACATTCTTCTCAATGTGCATGATATCTAGATTATGGCAGAGTAAATTGAAGTCCCAATAGGGCAAAGAGAATAGGCCGCTGACACACTTCCATGTTTTGGAATTATCAAAGTCCTTAATTAATTTTATCTTATCTAGAATTGAAATTTCCCTATAAGCAATAGGCTCCGCTCTATGTTCTTCAGATCCATCGAATGAGTTAGCATCGTATCAGAACTCGTGATCTAGAGGTAGAAACCGGCGATGCCCCATGAAACAGAATTTCTGCCCATGTTTCAAGCGTTTAGAACATGTTTCATCACGACATGGAAAACAACCAGACTCACCACTAACGCTAAATCCTGCAAAGATCGCAAGCCCAGGATAGTCACTCACAGTACACAATACAATAGCATGAAGTTGAAACATCTCATCTCGAGACGCATCATATATAGGTGTTCCGACCTCAAATAGCTCAGCTAGTTCCTCATAAACTGGCTCCATAAATACATGGAACTGCTTCCCAGGGTAAGATGGACCAGGAATAAGCAGAGTAAGCAGAAGAGAAGAGGCTTTCATGCATAACCACGGCGGAAGGTTATAAGGTACTAAGACGACAGGCCAACAACTATGTTTCGAACTCATCATCCCAAACGGGTTGAAACCATCACTTGCCATTGCAAATCTAATGTTCCGAGAATCTAACGCGAACCAAGGATACCGAGAATCAATGGCCTTCCACGCCTCTGAATCAGCTGGATGACGCAATGCTCCATCTTTTGTGCATCCCTCATCATGCCATCTTAATGTTGTAGCTGTCTCTTTGTGCATAAAAAGCCTCTTAAGCCTTGGCTTAATTGGAAAGTACCATAACACCTTCCTTGGGGTTGCCTTTCTCCTTTCCTTCTTAGTTAGAGTGGTTTTATCTGGTTTGTTCTTCCACCTTGATGTTCCACATTTTGAACAGAAGTCATCACCTGCCTTCTCTTTCCAATAAAGCTGGCAATCTTTTTCACAGACATGGATCTTCTCATAATTAAGCCCAAGCTTTCCAATGATTTTCTTAACCTCAGCAAATGTTGTAGGTAAATTCTTGCCATTTGGAATTGCTTGTTGTAGAACCGGTAGCAAATCATTTAAAGATTTATTGCTCCACTTGTTAGTGGATTTGATGTGGAAGAGAAGCACAAGGAAAGAAAGTTTTGATAGTTCACACCCTGGCCATAAAGGTTCATTTGTATCTCTCACCAAGTTATAGAAAGCTTGGGATTCAATATCTGGTCCAGGTTTAGAAGGATTTGTACAGTCAGGATCAATCATTGGAGGTCCATTGGCTACATTTTGAAAAACATCCTGGACTAGTTGACGCATATTAGAGTTTATTCCTGAGCTCCCTTCACTCTGTGACCGTTTCTGTTTGTTAGCAGAGATGTATGCTGCAGTTTCACCATGACAACCCCAAACAGTATATCCAAGTAGCATTCTGTCACACACCAAATGATCATATACATCATTCCGCTTCAATAAAAATCTATTGACACATTTAACACATGGGCAACGGATCTTGTCATCAGAACTTTTTCTAGTGTATGCGAAATCAAGAAAACCATCTACCCCAGCCAAGTATTCTTCACTTGGTCTAGGAAATCGCAGTAACTTCTTAATAGCTTCTAAATCCATATCACTGTGTTAAAATATTAAATATCATTACTGCACTCATTATAATGCTTGAAAAATTAAATGTACAAGGGAATATCATATATGAGAACAATCGTACAACTTGATCATATGAAGGCATAGCGAAGATATAAACAATATTTTCAGTTCTCAAAAATGCGTGCATTGTATGCAGGACACCAAACAAACCAGATAAAATCACTAACTAATTTCTAGATCTCATCTATCCAAGGAAAGGTCAACAGTGAATAAGGCCCTTATTGATCTATGTTGGCCAAAATTTGCATTGAAACTACACCTAGATCGTTCAGCATTTCTCCTAGTAGCACAACTCAATTTGTTCAGAAATTCAAAAGCGTTTCGACGATATATTCAGGTTCTGGACTTTAGTTATCTAGTCACAAAACTACAAATTTAGGATTACTCCAGACTGATTTCACAAAGATATCAGAATTCAACAAATGCAGGGATTAATCACAATTATACCAACCACACATATTGATGGTGTGCGTGCTATGGTGAGGATCAATTGCAAGTTACTACTGAACCATGGGCAGAAAAGAAAGATGAACAGAACTTGGTACGAGTCGCTGATCAAGGTGTAATAGCTATGCAGTTTAAGATGCTACTTTTAGGTATTATGGTTGTTCTGTTCATAACACAGGAGACACCCCTGAAAAAAGCTTCAAATTCACATATATATGATGTAGAGCACAAAATCAAGCATTCTGAGTATGAGGGTGACAATCAATTACTATATCAAGCTGGATCATCATCATCATCACACCTAATTTTTGATTTTCAGCAAGAGGTAATTTTTATGTGTTGAGAAATCTACTAGTTAGGTACTATACTATATCCATATGACCATGTGATCACTACGAAACATTAATAGCGAAGCAAAACGAAACATTTGCCACATTATTATCGATGGGCTGACATGTGACTCATAGAGAGTAAACAACTAAAAAATTTGGTTGTCCTCCTATGCATGTCATATTTCATGATTGTGCTCAAGTGTAATTTAAGATCATACTAACATTATTTGCTCTAGTTTATCGAATAGTACTTAATGAATATCTTGTTCACATTTAAGTTCGAGGTCTGTAGAATAAACTCTCTCGAGGACAGAAAAATGATGTTTGACATATAAGATTTTGTGTCCAATGGTTCTGTTCGTAGAAAAAAATTGCATTATGAATTTTAGGTGACGAAATCACAAGGATGTAACAACCATTCTTATCATATCTTTCCATAGATAAGAAACAACAACGGGAAGATGGATGACAATTTGAGAAGACCACAAGAACAAGATATTCAAAACAAGATTTTTGGCCACATGCCCTCAAAGCAGAGGCATACTCCTTCAATGGAGGTCAAAGAACATAGTGTGTTCATATTTGATCTTGTTCACATAATTTATTTATGCTTGTCAATTAGTGATAGTATTGATCTCAATACAGGTTGGTACTGTAGTAATACTAAAGTCTTCAACACATCGAAACAAGTGGCGTGTGGCATATGCTACTATTTTGGGCTATAGATCAAATACATTGGTTGGTGGTGTTGAGTTAGGTGGTGAATTTACGCATGTGAGAGTAGATCAACCTATTGCGGAAGATGAGACCTTAGTAAGGGAACAGGAGAACTGCAAGACAATTGGTGATGCTTTTACCTCAAGATTAACAATAGCTTGGCCTTCAGCATACGTACGTTCATAATTACTTTCTTGAATTCTAAGTAAATACATATAAAAGATACATTTGATTACAACTCTAAAGATATATGTTTTTTTTCAGATTGAGAAGATCAATGGTTGAGTCACCTTTGGATGCTCCAAATTGTGATGAGATCATGAAGCAAATAATTGCATGAGGGATTGATGTACCAATGAATTTAGTTTACATTAATCGATTGAAAAATGTAATATTTTCTTGAAGACTAGTATTTTCTATGGTCAAATTGTTTTAAATGCTATCAAATTATTTGGACAATATTAGTATTTATATCCTTAATGTCATGCATATGTATGCTATGCTCATTACAGTCATGATACTTTCTGTTATTATACAATGTGTTGTGCTTATCGGTCTTAAGTATGAAGCATTAATTTCTTAATTGAATAAATCAATATTACATGTAGCGGGCTGTCAGTTATGTGTTGCAATACCTAAAAAAGACTATTGCTAACCGTGTTGCTATAAATAGACAAATGTGTTACTAGGTTCACCACCAATCACCAATAACTATATTACAATATTTAAAAAAAGGTGTCTCTAATCATGTTTCTATAACTAAAAAAAATTGTTGCCAACTGTGTTGCTAAAGATATCGAAAAAGTGTTACTGGGTTCTATAGTAATAATTGTCAATCATCATTAACTGTGTTACAATTTACAAATAAAGATGTTACTAGCCGTGTTGCTACAAGTAGAAAAATACGTTGCCAACTGTGTTGCTCCAGTTATAAAAAGGTGTTACTATGACCTATGGTAACACATATGACTCGTGTTGCTACATCATAATCGTAACACCTTTTATTATATATAGGGACAATTATTATGTGCTACAATAGACACCATCACAGTAATGCAGGCTACAAGAACACATAAAAATTATGTTACTAAAGGCCTCAGTAACACCTTTTGTAAGCTATAGTAGCACATCTATGTGTTACTAGAGCTCAGTCTTGACGTAGTGTGGCACCCTTACTTCGCCATGTTGGTTGCTATCTCTTGTTACTGTTGTCAGATACATTGTATTCATAGACACCCTGTTCGTACATCAAAGGACTGCAGAAGCCAGAATACTTCGTTTCACGCATTGATGAATTCACACAGCGAGGGATTGGGTACTGTGTAGTGGCGAGGCTAGGATTCAGACCTGTGGGGTCAAATTTATAATTATACAAATTTTCTTTTACCGAGTGAATTATAGTGGAGTCAACTGCTTTTATTAGTGGGGTCAAAGGAAATACTCATAGCTGCAATTCACTGGACGACGAAAAGCCTATGGGGTCAGCTGACCCCATAGCTACAACGTGGCCTTGCCACTGTACCGTGTAGTGGCGAGGCCAGGATTTAGAATCTATAGGGTCAAAATTTATAATTATACAAAATTTTCTTCTAACGAGTGAATGACAATGGAGTCAACTGCTTTTATTAGTGGGGTCAAAGAAAATACTTATAGCTAGAGTTTAGTGAGTGATAAAAAAAACCTATGATCAGCTGACCCCACAGCTACAACGTGGTCTCACCACTGGTACCATAGATAATTGTTGTTGGTTGTCGATTAGGCCATCTAGACCAAAGCTCCAAACCGATAGATACGGCAGAAGATCCCAACAAATTTATTTTGCAGAGTTAGAAGGCAATATAGTAGGAGTGAACATTGTCTAAAGAATTTTCACCAGCAATACATAGAATTCTTAATCTTGTAATAGAGAACAGGCCATGACTTGAGTCAACTTGAAAGTTAAAAAATTCACTAGCAATACATAGAATCCTCGATCTTGTAGCAGAGTAACAGTCCATGACTAGGTAGTCATCATCACACTTGAAAGTCAAAAATCTGTAAGTGAGAGTTACATGACAGCACGGAGCAGACGAGAGAAGCAGCGGCACGGAGCTAGTGCTTGCTTGATATGCTGAAGGAGGTGACCTTCATAGGCGTGGCGACCACCGGTGGCGCCTCCAGGGAGTCGCTCACGGCGTACTTCGCGTGCATGAAGCGGCTGGCAACGATGGACCCGTCCTCGGGATCTCCTTGTAGCAGTAGCAGCAGTTGAGCCCTTCCTAGTGCTGGTAGCACTCATGTAGCTGTTCTTCACCTGCAGGAAGTTCCATATCACACTATACTTCCTCACGATCGTGCCCGCAGACATGAGCTGGTGGAGGCAGCTGTCGGCGGCGGGGACGGCCGCCGCTGGCGTCGAAGTCACCACAGAGGAGGGGTTTCGGCGCTATGTACTCCTACCTGTGATCCGAGCGCCGCTTGCACAGCACTACAATGCCACGGTGCCGTCTGTCGGCAAGTTCTCGCACGTGCTGACACCCGCTGCCACCGCGAATAGGTTGGCTTTCGTTGCGCACCAAGGCGAAGGAGGGGGCCGAGGTGGCCCTCGATGCGCGCCACCCTAACGGCATCCGCGTCCTCATCACGCGGTAGACAAGGCACGCTCGGCAGCCGCCACGCCTTGTCACTGTCGCTCGTGGACGTCGCACTTGATCGCTGAGGAAGGCCGAAACCCTAGCGCTGCCAGATGAAATGCTACGCGGGGGAATGGCTATTGGCTAGTCGTGCGGGAATGGATCCCAATCGGGTCCGGTTCGGGTCTGGGCCCAAGTTGGACATGTGATTATAAATTTGCCCTCATGACTTGCGTAATTTATGTCCATGTTTCCAATTTTGTCCCTCAACCCTATATATTACCCTTATATTACTCAAGTTGAATTATATATACTGCTCAAGTTGAATCATATATACTGCTTATAAAATTAAATAGTATAGATTGATCTCTACCATTAGATTTTTCTAGATAAACAGTCTATATAAGTACCTAAAATAAACTCTTAGAATTCTGCAAGCGTTTTAGTCTTTTGTGACAGAGTGGGCAAGGACACAACAATGGAGTTTATAGGCCCATCAAACCCTAGTCATGAGAGATAAAAAGTCACAAAACTGAGTATATTCTCTGCCATGCAGCCAGTCTCTGTCCAGTCGATCAGTCCTAGATGAAGGAGCAGCAAGAACAACAGAGACGCATCAGAGAATGGAAAGGAGGAAAATGAAAACGAGACATCGATGCAAAAAGAGAGCTGGCAGAGTGGCTAAACAAATCCGGAGTACTACGATCGAGCAGGCAACAAAAGCAGGCGAGCGCAAAGGCAAAGCTGCCAACCCGCGCGCTTTCTTTTCTTTTAAAGCGCCGCCTTCTCCCTTTCCCTAAAGCTACCAGCTGCCACTGTTGTTGCTGCAGCTCTAGCCTAGCGCCATTGCTGCCGCCTGCGGAGCCGGCCGGAGCAATGAGGAAGAAGGCGGTGGCCGCCGGAGGAGGGGGCAAGGGAGTGGCGACGGCCCCGACCGACCTGCTCGTCTGCTTCCCCGCGCGGGCACGGCAGCACCTGGCGCTGATGCCCAAGCCGATATGCAGCCCGTCCAGGACGACCATGGACAAGGCGGTGGCCGCGCGCCGGAGACAGCTCCAGCTCCCGGCCGCGCGGTCTGGGGGCGGGGGCGGAGGAGGAGGAGGACGTGTGCGTGGTAGCCCGCTGTTCCGGGGCTCTAAGGCGAAGCAGACCGTCGTCGAGGATGACGAGCCGCAGTCGCCCAAGGTGACGTGCGCTGGGCAGATCAAGGTCGGCCGACCCAAGAAGACGAGGCCGGCGGTGGAGAAGAACGGTAAGGGCGGCGGCGGCAGTGGCAGGAGGTGGATCACCGTGGTGGAGGAGATCGAGCGGCTGCAGGAGCAGAGGAAGAAGGTGAGCTGGCTCGAGTCCGTCGGGATCAGGAGGGACGCGCTGCCCTTCCTCGGCGGCGCGCTCCGGAGCCTCCGGCTAAAGGCGCGGTGCTTCGGGTCGCTGCACGCCGCGGTGGACTCCTCGACGGACGACGATGATGGCGACGATGCGGGGGAGCACGACGGCGAATCAGCCACCGCCAGAGGCAGCGCTGCCGCAAGCGTCTTCTCCAAGTGGCTCATGGTGCTGGAAGGGAGCCAAGAACACCGAGAGCAAGACTCCGGAGACGACGAGGAGCACGACCAAGAAGACGAGCAGCCCAGCAGAGACGCGGATGACGACTGCTCGACAGCGCCATCCGTGCCGCCGCCGAACGCGCTGCTCCTCATGCGGTGCCGGTCGGCGCCGGCGAAGGGACTGGCGAGGAGAGGGACAGAGGAGCCAGCGGCCGTCGAGAAGGAGCAGGAGAAGGCAACCGCGGAGGCTGCCGCGGAGGAGGACAGAGACGAGCTGGTGTTCATGAGCACGGCGCCGGATTTCCTGAAGCTGTCCATTGACATCGCCAAGGAGACGTGGGTCGTCGGCCGCGCGGACCCTCTCTCGCGGAGCCGGAGCTGGAAGAGGTGACTGACCGCTCGTCCGGCCCCATCGAGGTGGCTACGGCACCGGGAATTCGTTGTAGAGAGCTCCCTATATTAACATTTTCTTGTGGCTCTCATGTTTTCTATCTCACCTTCAAAATATAAATCCAAGCTACAGAAAATGTTGGGTTAAGCATGATTGCTAACCCGCGGTTCAATGTTGGCACGATCATTAGAGAATCTTACTAATTCATACACAAGTGACACGATGATGAAAGGGATCAAACTCAATGGCTAGGCATGCTACATGGTTGGTACAAGCGTTCAAGAGATATGTCTCGATTTAGAGGCATGGCTTGCTCTATGCTCACGAAATGCACATGTTAATCTGCACTTAGGAGAGCACAAAATCTGAATTTTCCAAACATGCTCCTGTTTACCGGCTCAGCAGAATGAAGATTCCTCCAGGGAAGATCGCCCGATGCTTCAGAGGCAGGGGCAACCTGTCCTGCGTCAGTCACTGCCTGATAGCAGCAACTCTACACAGCTTCCGAGGCAACACCGTACTACTTTGGCACCAACACCAACGTGCATCGCATCTGGCGACCTGCTCCATCGCAATCACTAACATCACCAAACAATTAACTAATGGACATTACCACAACATCTGTCGATCTTTAACTCAAAATGAAGGCGTCAGTTTACACCAAACGCACGAACACAGACTACCATATCACAGTAGGTCACTAGCAGTTTAGCGCTATGCTAATGCTACAGGCTAATCAATTCTACTAAGATCAGTGGTTAAAGAGGGAAAAGGTGGCATATATGTCAACACCTAGCATAGCTAATATAAAGAAATGAGTGTGCCGAACTGCCCTTGGACAGGCATAATGGCAGGAGCTGGAATCTGTCCAGCTGGGGTCCGACACGATGCATAGATATATGTAACTTCTCTTCGAGTACCTGCAAAAGGGAAAGGGCGGAAAGGGGGAGGGAAGCTCCCTGCTCACTGCACTAGAAGCTACACACTTGAAAAGCTAATTTGTTCACAGATCAAAGAGCTTAACAGTTGTTTTTCTGAAGAGATCTACACATGAAAGAACTAGACAGAACATGGGCAGTGCTGTAAAGTTCCCCATTTACCTGTTCATCCGGGAGGCCGAAATGAGGTTCCTGAATCTATGCTACAGAATCTGTTTACAGGTAGTTTTAGCAAATCAAGCAAGATACGACCACCATAGTATGTTACAATCATTCAGGCATTCCGAAACTGCAAGTGATTTGTAACTCTGAAGAAACATTCGTCGACTGTACAGTTTTGCTCAAATCTTATACAGCAAAGAGGGAGAATAGGAGCTTGAATCAGTTGAAGTCAGGGCTCAATGAAAGGTTCACCATGTCGCTCTTCCGTGGACAAGGCTATGCAGGGAAGGGAAAGTGCTTCAGAGCAGACATTAGAAAGTGCCAATACTGTTGAATTAGGTCCTGGAAAATTGTTGCAGCAAAGCTGTGTTAGCGGCATAAGTGAAGCTTATGCATCAAATTATTGCCAAAAAAAATGTTCTCTTGTACAGAATAGGCTACATGGGATGTATCTACAGCATTGTATGTATTTTAGATGTAAATGAGAAAATATGATATGGAAAAAAAATCTGCCCCATTTATGATCAGGAGTAAGTCTTTAATGAAAGAATGTGATGATGGGAACAAATGTATCTTTTCAAGAGAGATTATTTGGTCAAAATAACAACAACAAGAAGAACAAATAAGAACAACTTCAATCGTGTGGGGTGCAGTTATTATATTGTTTTCTATTTGTTGTTGCAGGGACTATAGTAAGCATTACACAAGTAATTGATGGTAAAAAAAAACAATAACAAGCATGTTACATGTTACAAAGTGATAAGTATTACCAATTCACCATCAGAAGATAAATGTTTTCACCATCACATCTAGAAAGGTACCTAAGAAAGGTTAAAAGAACTATTAGCACGGAGCTAATTATTTATTTTCAGAAAGGGAAAGGTTAGCAAATACAAAAACAGACGCAGGTTTGCTTTAGTATCTCAATTGCAATTAATTGAAAAAAAATAAACATCAAGAGGTATACCTCAGACAACAGGCTAAACTAATTTGTTGATGAACTAGATGCTTTCTGGACCTCCATTGATATCTCCTCAGCAAGGTCTGATGCCTCATACTCAGCTCCAAAGCATCTTACTGTCTCCAGGCATGGATCTAGCAAGTACCTGTAACTTCAGACAGTCAAGTTCTTGACGCTTATCAACAAGGGAAGTTATATATAGAAGAATCCCATGTGCTCTTACATGTTATGAGAACTGTCTACAATATAATCCTGACCAACTTCATCAACTTTTTTAAAGAAAATGCGATATTCCTGTGCTATCTGTCTTACTGCACTGATGGAGCCTGTTAATCCTATTATTCTTGGATCAAATTCTGCAGTTCAAATGAGACAAATCATCACTTCCAAACATGCAAAATTTGAAGGTTCCGGTAGCACACAGCAAACAGAGAATAACTTACCACTAAGGTATTCCTTAAGCTGAGCAGGTGAATCGCGTTCAGGATCAATTGTGATAAAGAGTGGTATAATCTTGATATCAAACTTTGACTCTATGAAACAACAAATTAAGGTTCATAAAAAATTATGAAGATAACAAATCAGTAGCACAAACAGCAGAGTTCAACAAAATCTACTATTTGCAAGCCAATTATAGCACACAGAAAATTGATGCTTTAGACTGTGGATTGCCACCAATTTTAAATCCAGCAGATACAGAATAGCTCAGACTTGAGCATGACTGAGACTGGCAGAAGACAAGCATTAGTTAAAACAGCATTGCTGAGATGATTAGTGAAAAGGGCCTATTACTTATTTCACACAAAGTACCATATATCATTGGGTAACTGCTGTCAGATGTTTTAGTGAAACTGGATGTTTTTAGCCCAAATATCATAAAAGAAAACATGCATTCGTGCACTCAAACCAAAAAATCATATGCATTATGCATATAAGTCTGCTAATCACTAGATGTATAAAAGAAAAATACAGAGATAATGATATCATAAATCAACAACAATAATAAGCGCTTGTTTGGTTGGGCTGTGGCTGTTGACAAAGCTGTTGTTAGTTGGCTGTCTAAAAAAATCTGTTGTGGCTATGGAAAAGTAAACATATGGCTTTGAATTGATCTAAATCATCTACAACATTTTGTGAAATGAGTCCCAGAGTTTCAGCATATTGTAGAAAGCTAGGGAAAGGTAGTTTTTCCAAACAGCTGAATTTACATTACAAAACTCACAACTATTTTTGGCAAAAACTGCTGAAAAGCTTGCCATTTGGTTGGGCTTTTTAGCAGCTTTAACCAAACAGGGCCTAAATAATTAATGTCAAAAGATGAAGTGCCTCCAATCATGTATTCTTAACAAAGAAGCAGGATGTGGTACACAGCAACGCACCTAACAGCTTAACAACATCAGCGATCTTCTGAACTTCTGCTGGCCCCACATCTGGGGATGATGTATAGCCAAAATACATCAGTGTCCAATTTCCTCGAAGCTTTGATTCAGTCATCACATTGTTTTCCACATCATATAGCTTAAATGGTCCTCCGATTGCAGGCCTATTGGTCGTGCACCTTTTGGGAACACCGGTCTGTTGTGCTTCTTTAAATGGAAACACCATGGTACGAAATGCAAAACAGCACAAGGACACAATAAGACACCATAAAAGGCTTGACGAAAACTGCTTGTTGTTCAAGCTAAGCAACTATGTACAACTGAAAAATAATGAAGATAACTTGCTTTCATGAACTTCACATTCTTTTTTCTCTAACAAAAGTTAACCAAATAAGCTGTTCGAATTATAACAGAAAGGGTAAATTCCAAGCTATTGTGCACAATAGAAATAAAAGTACACAGAAGGGACTAAATGATGAGAAGACAATAGTCCACCATCAAAAATTCCATAGGATGTCAGATCATGCAGAAATTTAGTCTTTCTTTGATGTAATAGTGTTTCAGCATTTTGCATTCATTTCTGAGATCTAGATGAGACACAAAGCAGCATTTCAAGGATCTCCCATTATCCTAAGAACTATTACCATCATCACATCTAGTCTAATACTGGTTAGAATTCAATCGATATAAAACTCACTAATAGAACTGGAAGAAAAAATAAGAATATTGCCAAAATGTATAACTTCACAAACAACATGAAAATTCGCTGCTGGAAAACTCTGTAAGTACCTAAGGGAACTGCACGCTTCTCATCATTATAGTGAACATAAGTGGCTAGTCCAAAGGCTAGAAGGGCAGGTGGCTGCAAAAGCAACATTCACATTTACATAAGAACAATGCAGATGCAGAATGTCCTAAAGATCCGGTTAGGCCAAATTGCAGTGCACATGTCCAAAAATATAAGTTTTAAAGTTCACCAATACCCCCATGATAACAGTTTGACATTTAACAATACTGTAGAAAATATCATAAATCATAAAATGCAAAATGGGGGAAAATTAAGATCAGGCAGTCCATAAACGCAACATACGACAATGTAATATATCAGTGGCCGAGGATTTGACACATTCTCTTCAACAAACTGTCTCATCGGTTTATCATACTTGGAGCTTCCTCCGTTAGAATAACCTCGAGATTGGTAACCCCGTACTTGAAATAGCCTGCAGAACCAAATTCCCAGAATTACAAGAACCACTTAATTAAACTAATGCCCATGTAGGACAAGTGACATACATGCAACAGATGCAACCAGGCTTCTAAGAGCAACCACACACAGGTAGCATTCAAAACATTCAAGATTTAATTTAATGCTTTGAGCAATGAACTAATGACACTGAATCCAAAGTCAAAAAGTAAATCTAACTATCATCTATAAGGGGCAGCAAAATGATTGTCAAACCAAACTATGTCTGCAGTAGCACAGTTCTGGTATGAGTGGCTTCACCATCACACCATGATGTAGCCACTTTACGCTAATCTGAGCCATCAACCAAAAGAACATGTACCACATTTGCAGCAAGAAATGTTAAGCAGCAGCGCAGCAGACCATGCATGGCACAATTACAAGCAAAATTGAAACAGTTGAACACGATGATAATCGACCTAGGTGTCAAATGCTAGTTTAAGCAATCATTTAATCACAAATCACGGCACCTGGATGAAGAACATATGAGCCATAAAACATGCAGGGTTACACACAATGTAGTGCGGCAACTCATTAACCCTACGTGAGATCAATTTCGCCTCTAAATGTGCTATTTTACTCCCGAATCCCAAGGGACACTAAACAGCGTTCTGCCGCATCCTCCTCGCTCCCACAACGAACACAAGGAGAGTCAGCTCAAGTCTTCCCCACGCAGAACACCCAAAAGGGCTAAAGGCCTAATTAAACCACGAAACCCAACGAGAACCGCAGGAACCGAGGACGCCATCGTCGAAGCGCCCGCTGCGGCATTAGCACAAACATGTGGCGCGCACAGGAGCATCACACGCAGAAGAGACCGAGTTGGGAGGTAGCCGTACCTGGGCCTCCACGGCGGAGGTACCTCGGCCGCGCGGGCGGCACGGAGGCGGCGGAGCAGCGAGAGCTTGAGGACGCGCATGGCCCTGGGAGGAGGCTCGGAGCGAGGCGGAGGCGGTGGAGTAGAGGACAAGGAATGGAGGGAAAGGGAGGGAGGCTCGGTCGAGAGGCAATGAGGGAATTGGAAATCTTCGGGAGGTTTTTGGGGATCTCTGCTCGGTTGGGTCGGGTGTTTATCGGACTTCGGGTCCAAGAAAGTAAGTTTGATCTTTTTTTTTGAGCAAATACAAAAACTGCGTTACAAATGGCCGAAGCTAAATCGCTCGCCACTAAACTGTTTACACAAGGGATTATATAGTTAGCATTCAGAACTTCTCCCTCATTCAGTTTACATTCATATGAGGCTAAAGTATGAGCTACCTTATTACATTCTCTGTTCACAAAGGAGATACTGTAACTATCAAAGTTTTGATGTAAGAAGAACCTTAATTCCATCATTGCCATACAGACTGGAGACAAATCCATGCTCTTCCTAACTCCCTGTTTCAACAGAAGCGAATCCATCTCAATTTGTATATTTAGCATCCCTTTTTGTGCAGCCAACTTTGCTCCATGCATTGCTGCCATAATTTCAGCATGCAGCGGATTAGCAAGATTAGTAAGTTTACCAGCACCACTTGCCACAACTAAGCCATTATCCTTTCTAATTACAGCACCCCATCCACCAAATTGAGTTTCAGAATGAAAGGCGCCATCAACATTGATCTTCAGAGTACCTGGACTTGGTCTTGTCCAGTTTCCATGACTGGGTGCTATACCCCCTTTTTCCTTCAAAAGAACTTGACAATATTCATTAGATTGTCGCATAATTAAGTAACAGATATCTTCATTCTTCCTAGCTTTACCTTCCTCTCAAATTTTGTTTCTTTCATTCCACCAGTGCCATAGCAACAGTGCTACTTTAACTTTGGTTTCCTCCTCCAGATCTAACATTTCATTTATGAATTCACCTACTGTTTGTTTTCCAATTAATTTTTCCCTTATCATTTCCATCCCTAGGTTTCTCCATAGCTGAACTACTGCTTTGCACTTCAAAAATAGATGTCCTCCATATTCTTGATATCTGTTACAGATTGGACATTTTTGATCAACATCTATACTGGGAAGGAAATTCTTATTAAGGAAGTTTGATCTTGATGCAGCCCAAGAAAGTACTGTCCGCTGTGAGCTGATGCTGACCTGATCCGAGAACACCGGGCCAGAGAATTTATAAACCACATTCTTTTCGTGCTTTTGTTTATTGGAAACTTTTTTCTCAGCCTCTGGCGCCGCGCACAAAGTTTTGTGTCCATAAGAACTCTTGCTCATAACCTATATATAAGCATCCATGTAGTTATGTATTTAGATAAAAGAGTCGTATTGTCTTGTACATTGTAATACTTATCTTATATAGTAAAATTAAATCATTGTCTTTTCTTTTCTATTTAATCTACTATTTACTGAGCTTTTTTCTAAAGTGATATCGGAGCATAAGGTCTCAATATCAACCCATTGACCCGAAAGAATCGATCTTGACTCCGAAGGTGGCACTGTATGGCACCAAGAAGCTTCAGCGTCGTTCGAGATTGAATCAAGAAGGAACGGAGCAATTCATAGGTGCCACTATGACCGCGCATCATCTCTAGCACCAACTCGCCGAAATTGTCTACCGCTGGTCTGCATCATCTATGTGCAAATCGTGACTCGCCATCGCAACGATCTGCTGCATCGCGACTCACGACAAAGTCCCGCTGCCAAAGTCCCTCTTCAGGGCAGAGATCAGAACGAGGCAGAGAAAATAAAATTCAGAACGACATGAAGCTACATCACGAATCAGGCAGCAAGCTTCACCCAAACAATGTTTTCAATATCCGCCACATGCACACAACAAGCGAATCAGGAGCACCGTCCAGCACCTTCAATATGAGTTCGTCAATGTGGCCACACTAAGAGATCCATTTTGGATCTTCTATGGTGGAAGTGGAAATGGTAGACATAGACAATTTGTTATCGGCTTCTACTCTGCTAGGCGTCCGAATCTGTTCTGAGCGTTGACCCGTGTTGTACCCTGACAACTGTTCGAATGCTAGTTCATGTGCGTCATCATCCCACGTCACCTCTATCGACAATCTACCGTCTTAGTTAATCATTGTTTAATTCCAATAGTTGGATTGGTTCCGTTGGAGGTGGTGTTTGGGCCATTGTGCTTTTTTTTAATATAGTTTTATTGCGACATCAACCTTTGGCGTTTATCAATGATGATTCGTTCGTCTTTTTTGGATTGTAACACATGGTGTCTCGAGGTAAAATGAGTTCATTTTATAGTTGTTGAATTCCCGGCGCAGATATTGAGATGATTTTATGCTTATTTTGTTGGAGTTAACTTTTGAGGAGACCTTGAGTAAAGAAAAAAAAAGGATGATTCTTCCAAGTTGAGGAGGTTTTTTCAATTCTATTCTGCCCGATGGTAGCCAGCAATATGCTCCACGGAGTTTGTTGTTTTGCAAGTGAAGGTATTGTTAGTTTGAAGTGAAGGAATTAGGTGCAAGAAAGAGTAAGTTTCTACATAAATACTGCAACATTCAGTACTATTTAAGTACATTCTAGTTGTCTTCACTCAGTCAGAGGGGTCTACTGTCGAGCTTGTTTCAGCTCCATTTATAGCATATTGAGGGTTCCATTCATCTGAACAGCTATCTATAGGAGGAGGTTCTAACCATGTCATGGATTTCAGTCAATTTATACAGTCGGTAGTTTAATGTATGTCACACATGTGCGAGTTGTTCTCCAATGAGTGTTGTTTTCTGAGCTTTGTGTTCTAGGTGGAACATATTAGTTTTCATGATTTGAGTCCTTCACTATGTTTAACTAGCACCATAGATGATTTATTGGCTTATTCCATTTTATTATTGAGCATTTGTTATCAATTTGGATCGGAGGTCAGTTGCACAAAATCGGATTTTTATTGGAATTGTGAATTGATAAAGACCTAGACTTGTACGCGTTCATCTACTTTGTTAATATGTATGTTTTTGGACTGCTAATTTGCTTCAGTTTTATAAGAAGCATTTTGGACAAGATTGTTTTTAGTCTTTATTCTTGAAATCAGTCATATGGACTTTGACATACAAGGTGATTATGTTGATTTGCTTGGAGGAGTTATTGCTTACTTTGACTACTGGAGGGAATCCGGCTCAAGGCGGAGAATGTTAAAAAGTGATCCAAATTCAAGTTGTCGTGTTGGACATGGCGTCAACTCATGCTAGACATAGCACCGAGCGATGCAGTGTAGTGATCATCTTGATGCACCAAAGTAACCAAGTACAACTCGTTTTATTGTCCATCAAGAACTTTTGTTCATGCCATATATACACTTTTATAGTCACATGTTTAGATGGGAGAGTCATATTGATTAGCACATTAACCGACGTGTTATCTCGGGTATTATAACACTCCTCTCCTATAATAAAATTAAATCGTTGTCTCCCATTCTCTCTTTAATCCATATTTGTTGCGCTATTTTATAACAGCTTTCCTTCTCCGTCCCACGAGCTCTCTTCTCGTTTGAGGCTTCTGGTGGGGCAGTAAACAAGGGAAGAGGAAAACAACATGGATCTCTTGGGATGTAATGACTATGCCTAAGTATCTCGGTGGCATGGGATTCAGGGACACAGAGATCTTCAATCTCGCGTTACTAGCGAGGCAGGCATGGCGTATGTTCCAATCCCTAGATACATTGAGTGCTCGCATCCTCAAGGCCGTTTACTATCTGGAAAAGAAATTCTGGAGGCTCAACTTGGTAGTCCACCGTCACAGATTTGATGCGCCATTGCAGAGGGTCGAGACATTCTTAAGTTGGACCTAAGTCGTCGCATTGGCAATGATGAGATGACCTATGTTTGGCAACAAAATTGGTTACCAAGAACTGAACGCTTACAACCAGTGACATCTATTTCCGATGAGCCACTGGAACGGATGTGCAACCTGATTGACCACTCTACTAGTATGCGGATATCACATGTTGTTCATACACATTTTCTACCCAAGGACGCAGAGGTGATCGAGTCTATACCGCTAAGCACTGATAGCCAGGAGGATTTCTGGGCATGATACCATGAGAACTGGTGTCTTTTCTGTTAGGTTGGCGTATAGAATGTTGGTCCAGGCAAAGAAAGTTCGAGAAGACTGGTTAGAGGAAAGGGCGAGCTCTAGTTCTAACTAAGGCAAGAAGCAGTGGTCCAAATTGTGGAAGACCAAGTGCCGAGCAAGATTCGTGTATTCTTGTGGAGATTAGCCCACCAATCTCTACCAACAGGAACCATGCTTCAACACCGTCACATAGTGACCACGTGTTCTTGCTCCTTCTGTTCTATTGGTGATGACTCGAGGCGCCACTCTCTGCTAGACTGCACCATGGCGCATTATGTTTGGGCCCTAATTGAGGAAGAACTCAACGAGGCATATGTCTGTGAATAGGTGCCAGAATGCTAAGGAATGGATTTTCTATCTTCTTGACTCATTATCTCCTGAGGACTTCACAAACGAAATAGTTACTTTGTGGGCTATCTGGACTGCTCGTTGGAGAGCTATTAATGAAGAGATTTTTCAGAGCATGTCGAGAGATACTGGCGCTGGCCGCTGATATCCACGTGAATCGGCTACATGTCTAGGAGATAGCTGTCGTCCTTACATGAACCAGCTACGAGAAGTGCTTCTATACTCTTCTAACCTAATTTTTGCACGATTTTTAAAGCGCTGCACCAATCTCAAAGCATCTGGAGCTAGTGTTCAATGGGCTGGCCCATATCCAAAAACCCGCCCACGCGCGCCCTCGCACCACCCACCCGACGCCTCCCTCGCACGCCGCCGCGCCCTGCCGCTCCCGTGCACCGCCGCCTCGCGCCCCGCCGCTCCCGTGCACCGCCGCCTCGCCCCTGCCGCCGCCCTCGCGCGCCGCTGCCCTCGCGCGCCGCCGCGCCCCTGCCGCCGCCCACGCGCGCCGTCGCAGCCCTCGCACGCCGCCGCGCCCTGCCGCTCCCGTGCACCGCCGCCTCGCGCCCCGCCGCTCCCATGCACCGCCGCCTCGCCCCTGCCGCCGCCCTCGCGCGCCGCCGCGCCCCTGCCGCCGCCCTCACGCACCGCCGCCCATGCTCCCCTGCTGCCCTCGGGCCCTCGCGCCGCCGCCCGCGCACGCCACTCCTCCCCGTCGCCGGACGCTCCTGCCGCCGCCCCAGACCGTCATATCATCTTTAGACTTCTCCTGCTTGTTTAATGATGCTATGTGCGCAGGAGCGGCGGCGGTCTGGGGCGGCGGCAGGAGCGTCCGGCGACGGGGAGGAGTGGCGTGCGCGGGCGGCGGCGCGAGGGCCCGAGGGCAGCAGGGGAGCGTGGGCGGCGGTGCGTGAGGGCGGCGGCAGGGGCGCGGCGGCGCGCGAGGGCGACAGGGGAGCGAGGGCGGCGGCAGGGGCGCGGCGGCGCGCGAGGGCGGCGGCAGGGGCGAGGCGGCGGTGCACGGGAGCGGCGGGGCGCGAGGCGGCGGTGCACGGGAGCGGCAGGGCGCGGCGGCGTGCGAGGGAGGCGTCGGGTGGGTGGTGCGAGGGCGCGCGTGGGCGGGTTTTGGATATGGGCCAGCCCATTGAACACTAGCTCCAGATGCTTTGAGATTGGTGCAGCGCTTTAAAAATCGTGCAAAAATTAGGTTAGAAGAGTATAGAAGCACTTCTCACCGGCTACATATCTAGGAGATAGCTGTTGTCCTTACAGCTGCATTCTACGAGATACTTTGAAGAAACTACGTTTGTGCACAAAGGATGATCATTCAATTCTCATGCCCACAATATAGCTAGGAGTGTTCTCTCTTTTGAGAATGGCCGTCATGTTTGGCTTGTAATTAAATTACCCGCACCTATTATATTATAATCTAATAAAGCCGGCTACATTTTGCTTAATTAGCCCGCGATCACACGAGGATCTTGCACACGGCCTACCACGTACCATGTGGAACGTGCAATCTGGTGGCAATTTGCGCTAATGTACGCCAGCCTGTTTCTCGAGACAGGAAATTCACGCTACACACGCCCGTGCAATCTACGGCGGAGACATGGCTCGAGAAAGCGGTGCCAACCAAGGGAGCGCGCAAACATGCCAGGAAAAACACATTCTTATTAATTTCCAGATCAACACAAGCTACACGTTGTCACGACATCGCGTGATTTTGCTAGCCGGCCGCTTGCTGCATCGCGGTGCAGCTAGCTGGCTCGTACGCCGTACGTCGTCACGCCTTGTGGAGCTGGTGCATGGTCTTCAAGGCGGAGATGGCCGCGGCCGGGTCGAGGCTCTTGGGGCACGTCGCCGTGCAGCTCTTGATCGTCCTGCACCTGTACAGCTTGTCCCACCCCTCCGACAGCGACTGAATCCGCTCCTCCCCGTACTCGTCGCGGCTTCAATCCATTCATACACATTTATCAGACATTATTTTGATTTAGTATCATCTCGTGAACGCGTACTAATACCAGTACAGTCGCACGTACCTGTCAGAGACCCAGCGGTAGGCGTGGAGCAGCGCGGCCGGGCCGAGGAACGCCTCCGAGTTCCACCAGTAGGACGGGCACGCCGTGCTGCAGCACGCGCACAGGATGCACTCGTACAGCCCGTCCAGCTTCCGCCGCTCTCCCGGCGACTGCGCATGCTCCCGCCCCTCCGGCGCCGGCCTCTTCGTCTTCAGCCACGGCTCGATCGACCTTCACTCGATCAGTTCGTACGTGCAAAGATATATGACGACGTTAGGTGAATCAGATTAACTGGCAGTCGGATCGATCTGTGGCACGCACGTACGTACTTGTATTGCTGGTAGAAGTTGGTGAGGTCGACGACGAGGTCCTTGACCACGAACATGTGCGGCAGCGGCGTGATCATCGTCGCCGTCGACGCGTCGGTGTCCACGGGCTTTAGGCACGCCACCGTGTTGACCCCGTCGATGCTCATGGAGCAGGACCCGCAGATGCCCTCCCGGCACGACCGCCGGAATGCCAGCGTTGTGTCGTGCTCCGCCTTGATCTTCTGGAGCACATCCAGCACCTGGCCAGATCGACCAAGAAAATTAACCATTTATACGTGCACAAGCAAGTCGCAATGAACAACAACTACCACGTGCATATATACCATTGGGCCGCAGGTGGCGAGGTCGACGAAGTAGGACTGCAAGAACGGCCGGCCCGGCGTGTCCGGGTTCCACCGGTAGATCTGGAACTCCTTCACCGTCGCCGCCTTCTTGCCACCGCGGTCCTTCTCCTCCTCCGCCGCGGCGAGGCCGGCCTGCTTCTGGGAGGCCTCTCGGGCGTTGACACGCGCGGCCGGGTGGCCCCGGAGGGAGGGGAAGTGCTCGTCGCCCTTGACAGCATGCCTGGCCGCGCCGACCACGCCGTCCTTCACCGAGGCCAGCCTCGGCAGCGTCGTCCTCAGCATCGCCGACCACCCACGGCAGTACTCGTTCGCAGTGTGTCCGGTTGAGCGCGACACGTGTGGAGGATCAGCCGAGCGAGAGAGTTAAAAAGGTTGGTTCGCGCGGCGGCAGGCACGTGCCATCGTCGGCGACACGTGTGGCCCGGGGGGGATAAGATGGGTGGAGCCAAGAGCGGTTTGTTTGAGGCGTGCTCGGTGGACTCGTCGCGATGCATGCTGCGCGGTTGAGACGGCCTACGTAGTTTTGGGCCTATTGTAAGATTGGGACTAGAAACGGCTAAGGCAATAAGGAGGTAACATTTTGGGCTTCTCATAGGCTTCGGCCTGGGCACTTGTCCCTCGAGCGCAGAATTCAGTCGGACTCTCCTAATTTAATTTACTTTTGAATTATTATTATTATTATTTTGATAGGTTCACATTTTGAAACTTGAAAGTCCAAAGAAGGCGACAGTCACCGTCTCACCGAGGAGGTTGGGTCGACAGGGTTAATTTTTTCTCTACATCTCGGCAGCCAAGATCAGTCTAAATTTATATATTTTTAGAAGAGTTCGAATTTATAACTAATACTGCTTCAAATTCTATCTAGATTCTAGAGTGCTTTTCTTGGGGGGGAAAACAACACTAATTCCATTCATATCTGATGTGAAAAAGAACGGAGAAAGCAAAAGCTTCTAGACCGGAACAAAAAATATATAAGGGGAGAGGAAAATGTGCATCCTGTGACGAGCGACCGTGTAGCGGTTACCACAAGTCAAGAATTTCTAGAAGAATTTCACGCCCACAAAACGGGCTGGATTGAGTTTTAGTGACCGACGACTGGCCGTAGCAAGAAGCATGAGCAGGAGTAGTTTAATTTGACAAGTCTCATCTTACCGACGTTTATGTGAGACTTTTTTCTGACCGTGAGACCCAAGCTCTCGGAATGGTTGCGATGAGGTTAATTAACGTAGGTACGGCCCTAGGTTACTGACCTCTAACAACTAACAGAAAAAAGCTATGCTGTTTTACAGCGACGGGAATTTTGGCAGCAGCATGGAGCTGAAATTGACCGTCCTTCACCAGTTCGCCTACTTCTGAGATGGTAGAATTTGTTCTCTTTTCGGATGGGAAGTGGCCTCATATAAATCCACACAATGGTTGCAGGAGATGACTGGTAATCCACACAAATGATCCGTACCATCCAAACCTGATTTAAGTTACATCAGTTCAGGGACCGGTGCACTGCAACGGTTGACGACTCACGTGGTTGGTCGCGTACGTTTTGTCCGCTTAATCACAGCGAATTCAGGAGCGCGTATATATCATGCGTTCGACGGTGTGATGAGTATATAATTCGCGCGCATGATGAGCCGCCGACGGACCTCGTGAACACGAGCATCATGCGAGCACGCATCTCCGGACCTCCCTTACCAATAATACCCAATCATCACGCGGACGTGCGTCGCATGATGGAAAGCTCATTAATTCGTGGCAACCGTTGCAACACCGGGGCCTCAGGCTCCGAGCCGCGCGCGGGCTTAAACCCAGGCTCGAATCAGGTCAGATCGGACTTCCATCATGTTCGAGCCACGGGATGGCACGACTTAGATCTGCAAAGATCATGTAAGAGTTGGGAAATATCTGGTTCTCGTTAGCAGCTTAAGATTGCAACAAAATTTGCTCACACGATCACAACGCATGCCAAGCAAAACTCTGACTATACGAGGCATCCCTCTCTCTGCAAATATTGATGCTAAGGTTCAGGGCATCCGCAATGTGCTTCAAAAGGGGACGAACAGTTGGAGGGGTCCTAGACAAGAGAGCACGCCACAAGCTGATGACCAGGTCCTAAGGATAAAAAACACGTAGATCCCACCTCTCATGGAGGGGAAAGGGACGGAGCAATAGGTAGCCTCAAATTGTGATTGCTGAGGTTGGTTGTGTTGGATTTATCTATTTATATACTAAAATTATCATACAATAGAAAAGAAAGAGATGCTAGAAATTACCATAGGAAAGCAAAATATCCGGGCGGTCCACAAGTTGGCAATGCTTGGTAAATCATATTATAATTTAACAAACTCCTAAAACCTCTTTGATTCAGGGTTAATGGGTGGGCCAGGAACTTGACCCGCCAACATCGCTGGGTTAGACAAGATTAAGTTAACATGGTCAAAACTAGTTAACCCATGTAATCTGAGATTAAATTAACCCAACAAAACATGGAATAAATAACCCACCACAATTAATTAACCATCCTAAATTCTATTTTGCTACTAGTAACCCAGCTAAACCACTTGATCTAGCCAAACTGTAATTTAGCATAACCAGATTAGTTTTGAAACACAAAATCGTGGCTAAGTTAGTCTAGGCGGGTTAAGACTAGCTAACCTAGTTATTTTAACGGAGGGTCCAAAAATCCAAAATAAAAACACCATACTCGCCATAAGGATATATTAAATCTTGTCGACGATCGGTAAACCGCCGATCTTACGGTATTCGCGGAATGAGTACGTATGAGGGGTAGGGACTTCTAGGGCACAAGGCCAAGAGATCTGACAGCAAGGAAACACCCTTTTTATGCAGGTTCGGGCCTCCCTCAGGATAATAACCCTACGTCATATATGTTGATCAAAGAAGTGTCTTACAAGGGATGTGTCTGTTAGTGGCTATCCTAGGCCTAATCGGAGACTAATACAATCAGTTCCGCGCGGCTCAACTCCTTCGAGGCAGCGGGACTTCTCGTGGGAAATCGCTAGGGCTCCTGGATCTAACTTGACTTCTAGGTTTTGGAGAACCTGAAAGAACTTCTAGGACTTGAAAGACCTGTCCTCCCCTACGGGATTGCTGATCCTTTTATAGGGGGCTCCCCGAGTCGTACCGGACATGGACTTATGCCCGAGTAGAACTCTGGCTTCCTTAAACGTCGGGATTGACTTCCTAGTTTAAGGGGTGTCCTTCCTCCTTTCGTTACCTTATCTCCTGGGAATCCTTACCGGATACGTCCTCATATACGGGATACTATATTATACATCGTCAAGCCCCCCATCAGTACGTGAAATGAGGTCATGACAGTTCTGTAGGAAATCTGTCCTTGTCGGGAAGCAACTCCGAGTAGGCGACTTGTAGCCCCCGGGCGAGACCGGGAAGGGCCCCAGGATATCCAGGCCCCATGTCGTGAAGGGCCACGACAAGGGAATCGTCTGCCATGATTGGGCGGGCTGGTGAATGCGTCTACCGTGAAATTGGTACTGACGGCATCGCTTCACCAAGTCGCTTGCGTCACGGAGAGCTGTCAGCCAATAGAATCCTTGTCTAAAGGCCTTTCCGACCAGGGTTCGGAAAAATGCATGTGCCCCGCACACCCCTCTATGAATTTTCTCGAGTAACTCTGTACCCTGCTTCTGAGGTATACACCGCATGAGCACTCCGTGAGCTCCTCTTCGGTAGAGGATCCATCGACCAGGGAGTACATCCTGACGCGTCGGACAAGCTACTCGAATAGTGCATCATCCTCAGGCGTAGTCCGATCGAAAAGGTACCTGTGGATGGGCTCTATCCACGAATCCTCAGGATCGGGGGGAGCAACGAGTCGACCTGCCACTCCCCTTGGAGCATCAATACCTGGTGACGTCCTTGAATGGTGTTCTGTTATGAGGGTGGCCATTCCTTCGTCCACAGGTTTGTTAGAAGCTATGGACAACATCGAAATCCTTTTTGCAAAGGTCCCGGGTGGACATAGAGATCGTGAGGACGCTAGGCGAGCAAGACTATCGGCTCGGCAGTTATCCTTTCTTAGGATGTACCGTACTTCGAGCCCGATGAATTTCTTCTCCGGCTTCCTCACCTCTGCTAGGTAGCTGCCATGTTCTGGTCTAAGGTCTGATATTCCTTGGGCACTTGTCTCGCTACCAACTGTGAGTCCCCACTCATGAGTAGGCGACGGATACCAAGAGCGAACGTGACTCAGAGACTGGCAAGCAAACCCTCATACTCAGCCACGTTGTTCGTGGCCGGAAAGTCAATCTGCAATCCATACTGCAGGTATTCTCCGGTTGGTGAAGTCAGTTCCGGCATGGGGCTAGTCGGCTGTGGAGCCCCCAGCTCAGGACGCCTGCCATCCGACTTGAGTGAAGGTCTAGCCCCCGGTCGCAGCGCTTCTAGATATAATCAACAACCGAAAACGTTAGTTGTAATTTGCCTTTACTGAAACTAACATTTTGCCTTTTTGCTCGCTTCATCCGGGACCTAGAGGAGCGATTGGTCCGGTCAGAGCAGGAGCAGGGAACCGACTTCGAGGCGAAGAGGTCTCGAATGGCTGAATGCAGATAGCCTACTAAACTAACTTAACACTTTTTGATTAGTAACTGTGCTTAATCTGTGTGTTTTGTTTTTTGAAAGTTGATCATTTTCGAAATTAACTGTATTATGAATGTTGTCGGATGCAAAGGTTCTCAAGGATTTAGTCAAACTTCGCGTCCACCTTCTTTGACTTAGGCTTACGAGTTGCGCCGTATGCCACTGACTGCGATTTGACCAAGCCTTAGGTTTAGTCGGATGGAGATCTCAGAGGCTCCTCGTCATCAGTAAACGCGATAAGGGGTCTTCGTACAGTCTATCATAGCCATAGCAACAACCCGCGTTCCATTGTCGAAGGGGTATTGGATGCTAGTTAGTGAACCTCTCGTAACCCTTGCTCTGACGACACTGTACTCTATTCGGGACGCCTTCTGTTCAAAGTAGTCAGGGTGGCCGGTAAGCGTACGATTTTGTTGGCCTAATCATACTTGTACCTTCTCTTCTTCCCTTGCTCGGAGTCGGGGAACTTTGCTGCGGGAACCGGGGAGTTTGGTCAGTCAGGCCTTAGGTCTAGTCAGGTGGGGGGCTCAGTGGCTTCCTCTTGTCACCTGTAGACACGTTAAGGGGCTTTCCTCTCATCCCAGACGGTTGCAACGTGGAACCCTTTTCCCTTTGCTTAGGTTGGGTTGTCAGTACGTGCATGTGTACGCCAGTTTTTTGCTTGATGCCACATACTTATCTAGCCCCCAGCTGTCTTATTCGAGAAGTTTCTCGGATAGATAGTCTGAAAAGATAAATATCGAATTAGGAACTTGATATTTAAAAAACTGTGAACTGACTTAAGCATCATTTACAAGTTACTGTAAGAAAAAAACTGTTAGGAAAAACTAGAAGTAAAAACATCACCTCCTCCTCTCGAGTTGTCATTGGTTGCTCCAGAAACTCTCGTGCTCTTGTCGTGACCCGCTGAAAAAAGCTTGTCGAGTGTGCGTGCTAGGCGATGGCGCCCAGAGCGTCTTATCATCGGCTTGTTCTTAGCTTGACGACTTGAGGCTGGAGCTGGCGCAATCTGAGACGGACTGGCGGTCGGAGGGGTGATGACTGTGTGATCTTACCAAGGTGCTTGCACGAGGAACTCTCTAAGGGGACTCGACTATCTCTTTACTGCTAACTCGAGCGACCTGGATCGGGCGATTTCTCCTTTGGAGCCATTGTCCTGCTGAGGAGAAAGCCCTTTTTATCCCGGTTCCGAACTAGTCGTAGAACCTGCTCTCCGACTTGGAGGGGGTGTTTTCCGAAGTCGTCGCTCGTAGTTACGGTGAAGGTCTTGCTGACGCGGGGGTGTGCGCAGCGGCGTCAGAGTCTGCTTCCCTGCTTGAAAGTTGATGCTTTTCTGCGAGGTCGAGGCTATGCTTGTCGCAGAGTAATGCTTCCCGAGGGGAGCTCTTTATTGTGAGGACACCTTTCGGGCCAGGCATCTTCATGCACTGGTAGGCATAGTACGTTGCTGCCATAAACTTGGCCAGAGTTGGGCGTCCTAAGATGGCATATTCCTGTTCCTGCGGGGAGTAGCCGTCGGGCTTCAATGTTGTGAGCCCCCATGCTGATCCGGGTCCTCGAGATCTTTCCCGACCATCATGGATCGCGAGAACCACTCGAGGGTCTGGATTAGATGAGGTGTAGTTCCACTCCATCGGGAGGGATACTGTGATTGAGATCTTGATCATTTGGTTGATCAGACGTTGCAGGCGACAGTCCGGACATCGGGTTGGTCGCCCCTGCCTGGGAATCGTCGGTTAGCACCAACGTTCCTCCGAAGGCCCTGGCGCACTCGGTCCTGAAGTGATTAGTTTCGCAATCCGAGTACTCGCTAGGGGCGTATTCTCCAAGATCTACGCAGTCAGATACCGGGTACAGATCTATCTGGCCGGAGTTGTTGTAGAAGCCCAGATCCGAGTACCCAGTACGTCGCGTGAGAGCGATCGGATCCCCCGCCGAACCTGCTTCTTCTTCCTCGGGTCGAACCGAGGAGGGCCGTGCAGTCAGCGTCATGGGCTAATCGCGACTAGTTGCACATCTTGCTGACTCCGATACTTCCTTGACGGCTTGAGCCGGAGAGATCCCCACAGTCGGCGCCATCTGTCGACGATCGGTAAACCGCCGATCTTACGGTATTCGTGGAATGAGTATGTATGAGGGGTAGGGACCTCTAGGGCACAAGGCTAAGAGATCTGACAGCAATGAAACGCCCTTTTTATACAAGTTCGAGCCTCCCTCAGGATAATAACCCTACGTGTTGTTCGTATATATTGATCAAAGAAGTGTCTTACAAGGGATGTGTCTGTTAGTGACTACTCTAGGCCTAATCGGAGACTAATACGATCAGTTCCGCGGGGCTCGACTCCTTCGAGGCGGCGGGTCTTCTCGTGGGAGATCGCTAGAGCTCCTGGATCTAACTTGACTTCTAGGTTTTGGAGAACCTGAAAGAACTTCTGGGACTTAAAAGACCTGTCCTCCCCTATAGGATTGCTGATCCTTTTATAGGGGGCTCCCCGAGTCGTACCGGATATGGATTTATGCCCGAGTAGAACTCTGGATTCCTTAAACGTCGGGATTGACTTCCTAGTTTAAGGGGTGTCCTTTCTCCTTTCGAGGGGGTTACCTTATCTCCTGGGAATCCTTACCGGATACGTCCTCATATACGGGATACTATACATACATCGTCAAATCTCTCTTATGTTTTTCTATTAGCCATGATGTAATTTTAAACTCTTACAGATTATATAAAAATAGATAACAAAACCATAAAATATATAGAAGCGACTTAATCAAACAGGATCATATAGCATAATCCACTGCAAGACCAGATGTAGCCAAAGAATAGGGTAGAAGAGCATCGTACCTTAGGACAGGACCCATTGGGCCCTGGACATTTGAGCATATTGCGTTACACAATTTTCTAATATGTGGACTCTACTATATGACGTCTTCAGAAACATTAGAGATGCCCTCTAAATGGCTTAGTGGCTTCATGAGTGTGACCAAGCTCGAATTTTTTCGGCTCTTATGTAATATTTTTGATGCAGGGCATGACTCTTTAGGTATCATCTAGAGTTGATAAACTAACTCTCTTAAGCTGACTCTACATAAGAGTTAGCATTAAATACAAGAGTCAATTTTATTATGTCTCTTTCTCCCCTCTCTTTCGTATCAACAATTATCATATGTTATAAAATTAAAAATCAGTTGTCACACCTTTACACATGCCCCTAAAAAGTGATCGAGCAAATAAAATAAGTGAAGTACTCGACCAGGACGGGCTCAAGCCTGACCGTTCAAGGACAAGCTTTGCTGGACCTACCTCGACCAACGCCTAATCGTTTCGAGCTCATGTTTTGTCGATGAATTTCATATCTTCAAAATACAATTGGAGATTTATTGAATATTACCTTCTGTGCATGTGGTATGTTCCAAGAATTCATTTAAAATTTCATAAATGGATTCCACCACGGAAAGGACCGAGAGTGAGAGGTCCATGTGAAAATTGAATAGTCACTGCAATGTTAGTAGTTCCATAAGCACACTGTATTGTGACTGTCGTGTAGTTCTAGATCCCACATGTGAATGAAACACCACATGCTATTTTCCAAAACTGCAAATTCTTTTTAGAGTATAAGGAGAACCGGAGAATGCACTATACACATGCACACGACACAGCCCACTCGTGTAACCAAACGCATGATAGAAACATTATGGAGACATATAAACTACCTCGCGTAGCACGGAGACATGCTTCCTCACTAAACATAATTACCTATCTGAGCATCATATATCCACTTCGTTCTTTATAGTAGTAAAAAATACTTTGGTCCCGGGCGACAAAACCTCTAGATCGCTGCCACAGGGCCCAGCGTCAGCTGCGACGCACGCAGCTTTTCCTTTTCCCCGGTGACTAATTATGGACACGAAACAATGTTGTTCACCAAACCAACACCGCAGACGCGCACAACCAGCCAAGTCGCACTCGCGCACAGCAACAAACCAACGCCCGCCTCCCTCCTCCGTCCCCTTCCTCGCGTGGGTGGGGGAACGTGCTCCGAAGCAGCAGTAGCAGCCCCGGCCTCTCTTCCCTTCCCTTCCCTTCCCCCCTTTTATACCACACCGCAATTTCATACCAAAGCTTCTCTCCCTCTTTTCTTCGGCTTCCAGTTGTCTCTCCCGGATCACGCAGGGTTGGCCTCTTGTGGAATGAAAGATCCGGTGGTTTTAGCTACTTGCGGTCAGTGAGTGGTTTGGTGGTGGTCGTTGGGTTGGTTGTCTTCTTGTAGGGTTGCACCAGTGCGAGGGAGGGGGGGAGGAGGAGGGGAAGGAGCTTGTCGGTTGTGATCGGATGGACTCCGGCAACAGCAGCAGCCTCCAGTCGAGCGGCGGCGACGACGAGTTCGACTCGCGGGGAGGGGGCGTCGACTCCTCGCCGCTCTCCGCGCTGCTCCGGCCGACGCCGTCGCCCTCGGCGGCCGGGGCGTTCTCCCTCCACGGCTCGCTCTACGGCCTACAAGAGCTCACCTCCACACCGCCGCAGCAACAGCAACAGCAGGCGTCGCCCTGGTCGGCGCAGTTCATGGCGGGGGCGGTCGCTTCGTCGTCGCCGCGTGTTGGGCCGCCCGACGTGGGCACGGGCTCGGGCGCGCATCAGGTTGATCCGTCGGCGACGGCGCAGGGGGCGACGGCTGCACCGGCACCGCCGAGGGGGCCTCGGAAGCGCGCGCGCGCGTCTCGGCGGGCCCCCACAACGGTGCTGACCACCGACACCTCCAACTTCCGCGCCATGGTGCAGGAGTTCACCGGCATCCCCTCCCCGCCCTTCGCTGCCGGCGCCGGGGGCCCCGTCGGGTCATTCCACTCCCGCTTCGACCACCTCTTCCCCTCTCTCTCCGGCCTCCGCTCCGCTGCCGGCGGGGCCGCCGATCAAGCCTCCTCGCTGCCGCCGTACCTCCTCCGCCCCTTTGCGCAGAAGCTCCAGACGACGCCTTCCCATTTCCCGCCCTTTACTTCGCCGTCGTCGTCAACGCCTCCGTCGTCCAACGTCGGCGTCGCCAACGCCAATGCCACGATGGCCACGGCCGCCGCCACCACAGCAGCATCCGCCACCAGCGATGACTTCCAGCTGACGTCCTCCGCGCTTCTCCGGATGCAGGACCAGAGCAGCTACCTCTCCTTCCAGAACCTCATCGGCTCCTCGCAGCCCTCGTCGCAGCCCATGTTCGGCGGCTTCTCGCACGCGGCGCCGCGGCTGCACGAGCAGTCGCCGTCGGAGTTCCTGACTGGCGTCGGCAGCGGCAGCAACATCGGCCTCACCCACGGCGGGATGTTGGTCTCCGAGGGGATGCACATGCACCCCAGAAACGACGCCCTCCACGGCGGCGACGAGTTGTCGGGCGTGGTCGCGGGAGGCGCTTCCGGGACTGGCAGCTGCAAGCTGAACTACACCTCCCACGCAGGCGCGTCATCATCATCATCTGCCGCAGGCAGCACCGGCAGGCCACCGGACGGCGGCGCCCGCGTTCCCGCCAGGCCGACCCGAGGCGAGAGCCTGGACCCATGGATTTGTACATCCGAGTAGAGAGAGAGAGAGAGAGAGAGAGAGGGGTGCATCACAAACAACAAAGGTCTGATTAGCATTTTAGCAGTATACCTTTTGCTACTTATTAATCACTTAGTTCTTGCCGTAGCCGCCGTCTTTGTACATTAAAAACCTCATCTTTGTTTTCGCTTCTCTCTTAGATACAAAATCTCAATAGATAAAGGAGAGAGATGGTGCAATTACGAACTCCAAACATTGCTTCCTTGTTCTTGTACCGCCCTCAGCATCATGTCGAAACGGTTAATTATCGATCAGTGGTTGAGGGTACCGGCGGCGAGCTCTTCCGGCGCGCGCGCATAAAGGCATACGCCCTTCCGGATCTGTAGTTCAACCGGCCCCAACCGTAACTCATCAAACTGCCAAACATGCCATTTTCGCGTACAAAAACCATTGCGAAGGCACCAAAAAGACGGAGACAAGAGGAGAAAGCTCATATCCTAGAAAGAGAAAGAAAGGCCTCTTTTTTTAGTGTTGTCGTAGTAGCCTAGTACTACTATTCCTAGCCATGGATTTTTAGGGCGCTAAGCTAACTACTCCCCACATGATCGAGGCGAGTGAGAGAGGAATAAAAATTTAGGAGGAGACCAACAACCGTACCTCCCCCGAGCTAACCGTCGTAGGCTAGGCATTAAAGAAAGATAATGGCATGTGATGTGATCCACCGTCGTATATGGTCTTAATCTGCTGCGATCTTCTTCGTTATTGACGAGAGAGGTTAGCGATCGAGGAGATCTTTCTTTTTATTAAGTGTCAAGGTTTCGTAGGCGATGATCTTGTACTACTAGCCTGGGCCCATGGGACGATGGGATGTAGAGATAGAGAGAGGAGAGAGAGAGAGATTGGGAGTGACAAGTTGTTGCATGTGTCCCCCTCCTTCCCTACACTTGATTGCACCCGTAGAAGGGCAGGTACTTTCTCTTGCTTCTGTCCCTGGGTTTGTATTAAATTTCATCCAAGTGGGGACTGGATTTGATTTTTGCACTTGATGGAGGAGGGGATATTGGTTTGGATATGTACGGCGATGTGTCGCGAGGTTTGTTAGTGCAAGTAATTCAGAGGTATGCTCCATGCGGTGCACTTTAGGTTGTGTTTGATTGCTTGTACTGAATGATTCATACACCATTTAATCCGGGATAAAAGGGATCCCAGCGTTTGGTTCGGTGTATGGAACCGTTTGGTTCGGGATGAACTGATCCCCCAAATCCTGAATATACTGAGTAGATTCCGGACCTTCTGATTCGGCAAAATCGGGCGAACGAGCCGATCCGGGACGCATCTGGGACAGCTCGGTCCCGTTCATCCATCTCCTCCCATTGCGCAAATCCCCCTCTCTTCCCCCAAATCCCGTCGCTCCCCACTCGTCCCGTCTTCGGATCCGGCGGCTGGCGACCGGAGACCAGCTGCTCCCCCGCTCCCCTGCTCCGACCTGCTGCTCCCCCGCTCCCCCGCTGCAACCTGCGGCTCCCCCGCTCGCCCGCTCCGACCTGCTGTTCCCCCGCTCGCCCGCTCCGACCTGCTGCTCCCCCGCCCCGACCTGGTGCAGCCTCCTCCCACAGGCGGCCGGTGACCGGTAGCGACCTGCTGCTGCCCCGCTACCCCCGCTCCGACCTGCTGCTCCCCCTCTCCGACCAGCTGCTCCCCCGCTCCGACCTGGTGCAGCCTCCTCCCACGGGCGACCAGAGACTAGCGGCCGGCGGCAGCTCCTCCCGCAGGTGACCCGGAGACCAGCGGCCGGCGGCACCTCCTCCCGCAGCGACCGCAGACCAGCAGCCAGCACCTCCTCTGACTTTTGCTACAATACAACACTCATATTTTGTGGGGTTCGTGCTGTACATATTTCTCAATCTAGCTCTCATCCTCTCTTGTGTATACATTCAGTCGCTGGATCTGGTATCCCAGAGATCAAAGGTTACTTTTAAATAGTAAGGTTTAATTACCAAGATTACCTGATATTGGTATTCTTAGAAATTCTTGATATGATTTGAAATATTACCAAGATTGCCTGATAATATCTAATGCAATGTGCTCTCTGACTATTCTTAAATTCAACACAAGCAGGTTCACATTATTACAGGAAATGTGCAAAATCATTGGAATTTAGATGATCCTCAATTTAAAGATATCAATGCACACAGCAAAAAGAAATAATTCTTACAGCTTTCTATTCATTATATTATGTCCACTACTCCACTCATTCTCAGGGCTTAATATTTTCAATGTAGTGCTTTATGCTTTATGCCATCCTTATCTCTATATTTTCCTGCATAAATGTTAAGTAGTTTAGATGTTTGGACGCATTCTCTATGTTAAGGATAATTTGGACCATGCACCAGTTCGAGTAGCCCGCAGGCACTATTGTTATGCATGCTGCTATAGCTCTCTTAATTATCTGCACATTGTTTTTTTTATTTCAATTCTTGACCTCTTCCACGATATCATGTACTGCAACCTCTCTTTGATGCCATATTACTTTGTAATACCAGATTCAAGGAGAACAGCTATGGTAGCAGTGGTGCGACATCTGGACTGACATCTAGTTTGGCCTTTACACCAGTCTAGGTGAGGTCTTGTTATTTTGATTTTCTCTTGGTCACTCCAAGATAGGTAATTAGTTTCATGTATGACCTTTAGCTGATCCAGTTGTGGACATGGGATTATGGCTGCTACGTAGTCTAGATTGCTATTGAGCTTTTATCTTGTATTTGGACAGTTGTTTGTTTGACTTGCTCATGTTCGACGAAGTGGAAAAGGTAGTGCGACCTAAATATTGTTCCCCTTTGTTTGCTGCACCATTAGAAGGCTCCAAAATTTTGTTGCTATTCTGCTTAAAGGTGATCATTACTAGAAACTTTAGAGAAGCTGGAGCTAATTAACGTACACATGAATATGGTTGCTTAGTGAGTTAAGATTATATGGTTTGCACTATGGTTTGCACTCTGCAGTGATTGTTGAAATTTCCAATACTACTTGGTTTTTAGCTAGCTTGAATGGTGCAACATATCTGAATTAATGCACATATCTCACACATGCTTAAACCTGTTAAGAACAGATGCTACGTTGGCTCATCTAGATATACTTTAGAAACTGAATGACACGCGTTTTACCTTAAATTCGCAATACGATGTACTCCTATATTTTCATAAGCATGTGAGAAGCTTAATTTACTGTTTGCCTTCACATTCTTTTGTATTTGTAATGTTATTTCCGATTCATACAATGTTTGTTGCATTTGTCCCAAACGCATTGTAGATGGACAAGAACAGGGTTAGAAGGAGAAGGATGATGCTTATAAGGGCTGCTGCCTTCATGGCTGCTTGCATGGTTACCTTGTTTGTCCGATCTAGAGTACGGAGAAATAGAGAGCGTATTACCTATGCCCCAATTGAGGAAAGGGACAGGAACCGAATAATCCTGCTAAATAATCAGATTTACAGGAATGACATAACTTGTCAGAAAATGCTAATGCTTATGAGGGCTCCTTTCTTCCGACTATGTCAAGTTTTGCGGGAACGCTCTTTGCTCCGTGATACCATTCATATAAGTATTGAGGAGCAAGTTGCCATGTTCTTGATCACAGTAGGACACAACCTTCGTAATAGGCTTGTAGGTACTATTTTCAATAGGTCCGGTGAAACGGTAAGCCGTTACTTCGGACTAGTCCTCCATGCCATAGGTGAGTTAAGGGACGAGCTTATTAGGCCACCATCATTGGAGATCCCAACCAAAATCGCTGGCAATCCAAGATATGACCCATACTTTAAGGTATGACCATGAATAAATATAATCATTGTAGGGTATAAATTGCATAGTTACTAATTTTTTGCGGTGGTCCTGATCATATAGGACTGTATTGGAGCAATTGATGGTACGCACATAAGAGCTTCTGTAAGTAAGAACATGGAGGCGGCCTTCCATGGTAGGAAGTCATTTGCAAGCCAAAATGTGATGGCAGCCGTTGATTTTGACCTTCGTTTCACGTATGTGCTGGCTGGTTGGGAGGGATCTGCACATGATGCTGTTGTTCTAGTGGATGCAATAGAGCGTGAGAATGGATTACGTGTTCCTCCAGGTAATAGATTTGTTCTACAATGATATGCCATTACTATTCGGTCCGCAATGTCACGTTCCATGCTCATGTGTTCCTCATGTGTCTTAGGTAAATTCTACCTAGTGGATGCTGGATACGGAGCTAAACCTGGATTCTTGCCACCTTTCCGTGGCGTGCGATATCACTTGAATGAGTGGGGGAACAATCCGGTGCAAGATGCAAGAGAATTGTTTAATCTTAGGCACTCATCCCTACGAGTGACAGTAGAACGTGCATTCTCATCACTCA
Source organism: Stipa capillata (assembly GCA_019208055.1). Classification (NCBI taxonomy): domain Eukaryota; kingdom Viridiplantae; phylum Streptophyta; class Magnoliopsida; order Poales; family Poaceae; genus Stipa; species Stipa capillata. The sequence goes on from JAGXJF010003994.1 coordinate 310,161, forward strand.
AGAGGAGATTTAAAGTTCTCGATGATGCAACCCCATTCTTCCCCTTTGCTACTCAAGTGGATATTGTCATAGCTTGTGTCATCCTCCACAACTGGGTTCTCTCTGAAGGCACCGATAGTTTCATTGTACCGGAGAGTACGTGGACACCTAACCCCCCTAGATCACGAAGGGAGCAAGCGCATGACCATAGGCACATGGTTGAGTTCCGACAAGCCCTTGTCGACAAAATGTGGGAAGACCGTCAAAACTACCACGGCCATTAGTTCATAATGTTGTCTAATATTGAATGCTTGTATGCTATGTAGCTACTGTACTATTATTGCATGTAAGCACCACGGACATTAGTTCATAACGTTGTCTAATATTGAATGCTTGTATGCCACCTAGCTACTGTACTATTTTATTCTCTATTAATTTACTCTGTTAAGAGTGTTGTGTCATGCATTGTTATTTTAAATTCTATGTGTTGCAGATTTTGCAAGCTACATACAAGGCTGGTAGGGAATGGACTCGGAACAAACTGGGGATAACGGTTGGGGCAACAGTGGTGGTGGTGGACAAGCAGTTTGGACAAATGCAATGTCAGCTTTTGTGCTTCAATTCCTTGCTAACCTAGTTGCAAGTGGAACTAGAACCTCTCATGGTTTCAAGCAAGTGCATCTTAATAGTTGTGCTAGGGCCTTGAATGAGCATCTCAAGGTTCAAGTAACTGCCACTCAGATAAGTAACCACCTTAGGAAGTGGCGAAAGATATGGACAAAGGTTAATAAGCTCAAGAGTTTAAGTGGTGCCAATTGGGATGAGAATACTTGCACCATTGTGCTTGATCATGAGCACTACACGGATCATGTTAAGGTGAAATTGCAACACATCTTATTTTCACAATAGTGTGACATTATTGCATATAAGCTATCTAATATTCCGATGTTTACTTGGCAGGACCACCGCAGTGATGCTGATTTCTTGAACACTCTAGTTGAGCACTATCATGAGATGGCCACAATCTTCGGCAATGGTATGGCGTCTGGCATATATGCTAAGAGTGGGAGTGAGCCTCTTGGTACAAATGTGAATGAGAATGAAAATGAAAATGACGATGGAGGGAGTGACGCTTTTGCTGCCAATGTTGAAGAGTTTTCGTTGCCTTTTACTATTCCCAAAAGGGCGAGCAGTGGTGAATCCTCTGGTAGCAAAGCACCGAAAAGGGCAAAGGTAAGCGGTGATGATGAGTTGATAAGTTTGATGACCCGTAGCCTTGATAACCTTGCCAAAGCTATAGAGAAGTCCGGTTCTTCAGATACCGATGTCCCGGAGGACCTTTGGGATAACTTGATGAACCTCCCTGGATTTGAAGAGGCACATCTTACTCATTACTATGCCCATTTAGTTGAGAATCCTGCAGTTGCTAGAGCATTCAACAAGCTTAGCATGTCTAACAAAATGATTTGGGTTGCCAGATATATCAAGAACCACCTTTGATCCTGGTAAGCATTTCTTGTTTATCCCAGAGCCCATGCACGTATGATCTGAGATTTTGTACATTTTCTAACTCTGGAATACAAGTGAAAAATTGTATTACATAGAGCTGATGCACGTATGATATGATAAATGTTTTCATTCTTGTCATACTTTAAGGTATGACCATTGATGTGCTTCATTTCCTTTTAAGGTATCAACTGTTGGCATGTGCTCAGATCAGAGCTCAAATTGGTGCGGATTTGGACTAGGTTTTGCCTTTGCAGGTTCGTGATGAAGTTGAACAACGAGACGGGAGGGAGCGTTCTTAAGGTTTGCGAGCATCTTTGCTGGATGTGCGACAGTGCTTAAACAGAGTGGTTTAGGTGGTGCCTTGCTTGATTGCATTGGTGTGATTGCGGTGCTGCCTGCGGATTCTGTAGAAACTAGTAGATTTGTGTGCTTAGCTTTTGTCTTTGTGATGGAAATCTAGGGACATGTGGCTAGAAGAGCCGTAGGTTTGCCTTATCCTCTGTCATCGAGTTGCTGCGTGTTCCAACTATTGTGTATTTGCCCCTTCTTTTCATTCGAGCTTTGTAGATGATATGGTGGACAATTTCCTACAGTTTGCTAAGGTTTTTGTAGCCTGGAATTATACATTTGTGCAATTGTACCACTTCTCTATTTGTGACTTAGTTCAGTGAGCTGATAAGATGCCAAATCTTTCTCTGGTTAGTTAGGTGCTAGTTAATATGGAGAGTGCAGCATCTATATGTTGTTTAGAGATCCTGCATGTTTATCTAATAGATATCTTTTTTTATTTTTAACTCTAACGTCATGCTGGCTTTATGAGTACTAGACTACAATTCATTTGTTTTGGTGTTGGAGAGCATGTTAAGGCATTTTGCAGATACATGTTAAGCATTTTGTAGAGATTTCACTGTAGTGCTTATTCCAGTTTTAAGCTAATTGATAGTTTATTTTGCAAATGTAACTTCTAAGTACAGAAATAATCCTTAGTATGTACTGAATCTTAAACCGTATGCTGTATGATTTTTGTGTGTAACAAATTTTACACGATGTAAATTTTTTTCTGTACGATAAAAACATATTTTTATGTAATAAAAACTCATCTTACAAAAAATAAAAACCAAATTGTATATATTGTAAACAATATTTTCTATTATAATTATATTTCTTGGTGCACGAAAACTTGCTTTCACATCATGTGAGTATTCCCGTACCATCCCGCTAACCAAACAACATCTCGAACCTTCATGTACCATCCCATCCCACGAACCAAACACATTCTCGTACCATCCCATCCAGCTAACCAAACAACATCCAGAACCATCATGTACCATTCCATCCCTAGAGCCAAACACATTCTCGTACCATCCCATCCTGCCAACCAAACAAGCACCCGGTACCATCCCATCCTAGACTATCCTAGATCACCCGGTACCATCCCATCCTATCCAACTTCATACTTCAAACCAAACACAACCTTAATCTGCTTGGCACTTCAGCTCCGTGTAGGTGTACTTGAACTGATGATCTCGTCTCCGAGCTTATCTGTCTATGATCTGCACCAATCAATTGCTAATAATACACACTTCAAGTTTATTTTTGGTTAAGGCTCAGCTGTAAATAAGGGAGTTATGTCCCGTTCCTGTGAGAAATGAACGGATCTCTATGGAATTTTTAATTTAAAAAAGATTATTGTACTACTCCCTCCTTTCCAGTTGGTAGGCCCATCTTCAAAAACTCTGTAACCAAGACAGATGTACAATGGAGTCCGAAATTTTTAGGTTAAGAACTGACTAATTAGCGCGCTCTTTTCTCTCCCTCGTTATGTGTTGGATTAATGATGAAGTCGTTCGCGCGCCCGAGAAAACAAGGCTCGCGCGCCTGGGGAACATTTACAACGCTCGCGCATGGCCCATGCATGCATCATGCAGTGTTAACTCATTAACTCATGCATGGATCATTAACTCACCCGAGGGGAAGTCAGCTTGCGAGACGTGTGTATTTTTAATGCTAGGAGGAAGAAGGGCCTAACAAACCGATAAATCGGGTTTTTGAAGATGGGTCTAACAAACTGAAAAGGAGTGAGTATCTTTTTTCCGAATTAAGGAGCCCAAATCCCAATTTCATTTTCATGAAATTGATAAACAGTTTGTCACCGCTCCAAGTTATCCGTTCTCAAGACACTAACAAAGCTTTCCATCCTTACAATACAATCAAAACAAGCAAACATTCGACCTCTGTTACCTGCTATTCAGCCTAGATAAACGGTAAAGAAAGTCATTACAAGCCTCTTGAAAAGTTGCAGCTTCATTAAACGTCTTAGCCTTGAATTCTTCGAATCATCGGACCCCCATCCTTAGCGTTGCCCAAGCAATAATCGTGCCCCTCTGAGCTGTTGTTCATGCGGATTTTGTTTTTGAGGCCAGCCCAAGAAGATAACCAGTGAGACTTTGAGATTTGACGGCTGATTGATTATACAGAAAATTACCTTTAAAGCAAATATTATTTCTCATTTTCTAGATAGACCAAATTAAATCGGTTGCACCAGCCGCCGCTACTAGCAACCTACTTTTGTGAGTAAATCTCGTTATCCAAGTACATAACTCCGCACAAGAAACAGGTAGCAGGTCTATGTGCAAAGCAATAGTAACAATACTCTAAGCATATCTAGCTACGGGACATTAAAAGAAAATACAATTTACTGTCTTCTCCGTAGTACAAAACAAACATAGTATGTTGCCTTTCCACCCTCTTTTCTTCGGTTTATCCTTAATTAAAGTATTATTCCTAAAAGCCAACCAAAAAACACTTTTTTATTTTAAAGGGTACTTTAACATACCAAAACTTCCTATAAGACCATTTGACTTGACTGGCTTTATGAATAGTATATAGAGACTAAACAGATAACATATTATTTTTATCCATGAGCCATTTGCATCTGTCATTTTTGCTGCTAAGACTACAGTCAGCACAAAGGTCATGGACTCACCGCCAAAGAGTAGTTGTTTCCCTCCAAAGAACTCTACTAAATCTGATACATCTCACCCCTCAGATAAAACCTTAGTTACACAAAACTCTTTGCTGAAGGTAAGATTATATAATCTAGCAAATCGGACACAAAGTAACTCATCCCCTATCCAAAGGTCCTCACAGAATCTAGTCATGCAACCATTATCCACTATTTTTGGACAAAAACTGAAAAAAAAATCCTTATCCTTTACTTTCATCAACTCATGCCAAAAATGGGATTGATTTGCTCTGTACTTACCTTGTGATGAAGTTATGTTATGCACATACTTCCTCCTAAGTAACCCTTGCTACATACCCTCTTCATTCTCTAATTTCCGTAATCATTTACAAAGCAAGAAAATGTCCATAATCTGTACATCCACAATACAGAAACCACCCTAGTCCCTAGGCTGACGGACAGTTTTCTAGTTCACTAAGTGATATTCTAACCCCTTGTTCTACATGCCACAGTAATCTTTTCCTAAAGAAGTCAATCAATTTACAAGGTCCCTTAGGGAGCTCATAAAGAGATATCATATAAAAAGAATGCTCAATACTCAAGGATGATCTAAGAAGAATAACCCTACCATCATAAGAAATAATTTTGCCCTGCTAAGTACTAAGTTTCTTCTCTACCTTATCCTTAGTATTTTTCTCGATCACTATTTCTAAGCTTTTTATTATGCAAAGGGACACCTAGATGCTTAAAAAGAAAAACCCCTTCCGAGCAAGTAAAAATGGATGCATACTCCTGCCTCAGTTGTTTAGCATTACCAAAACAGAAATTTCACGTTTTCAAAAATTTATTTTTAAACCTAACAAATGTTCAAATAGCCATAACAAAAATTTCAAATTTCTAGCACTTTCTAAGTTGTCTTCAAACATAAAGATAGTGTCATCTATATATTGCAGCATGGTCACAACCCCTAGAACTATATCAGGTACCAAACCCTTACTCAAACCATTCTCCTAAGCCCTCTGGATAAGGATAGTAAGGACATCTACAACAATATTAAATGAAATTAGAGACAGGGGATCTTCTTGCCTAAGACGTTTTCCAGTAGTAAAATATTTCCCTATTTGATCATTATTGATCATTAATCATCACTGCTACCTTACCATTATGCACAGCTTGCATGACCCAACTAGTCATGAAAGCCTTTCATAACAAGCACATCTTTAAGAAAATTCCAATTTATTTTATCATAGGACTTTTCAAAATCTACCTTAAAAAGCAAAATATCTACTTTATCCCTACCAATAACATGAAATGTTTCATGTAACAGAACCACACCATCTAGAATGTACCTACCCTTAACAAAAGCAGTCTGAATAAAAGAAATTGCTTTATCGACTATCAAAATGGCCCCATTATTAATAACCTTAGTGAAGATCTTGATCAACACATTTGACAAACAAATAGGCTTGAAAAGTTGTATCTTGTTAGACCACTGGCATTTAGGTAACAAGGTAAGAACTCCATAATTTATCCTAGGTATATTTAACCTACCATGATAAATTCATCAAAAAGAAAGAGAAGATCATCAGAAATGATAGACCAAAACTGTCGATAAAATTCTGTGGGTAGGCCGTCAGCATAGTTACCATGTTGTGGTTCATACTAAACACTGTACACTTAATCTCTTCTAAAGTAAATTCGCAATCAAGCAAAGTTCTATCAAGCTCAGATAAGCACGCAGGCACAGGTATATCTAAAACATGGACTTCAGATTCGATAGAACCAAACAAAGACTTGTAAAAGCTAGTTGCATACAATAAAATATCCTTATCCCCTTGTATCAAACCTTCCTCCTGATCTAAGGAGAGAATTTTTGTTTCTCCTTCTCCTACCACTAGCTTTAGACATGAAGTAAGAAGTTAAAGAGTCACCTTCCAAAAGATCTTTTTCCTTGGCTCTCTAGAGCCACTTTACCTCTTCTTCCTAAAGAATTTTTTTTGACTGCTTCTCATAATCCTTTCTGTCGACGATCAGTAAACCGTTGATGTTACATAATACGTGGTGAAAAGAGTAGGGGTAGGGGACACTCAGTCGTGCCAAGCCAAGTCATTGGGAGCCAAAGATTTTATACAGATTCGGGTCTCCCTGAGGGTAACAAACCTACGTCATGTGCGTCTTATATTGATCTCGAGACGGAGTACAAGGGGAATAACTAGTCTAGATGAGATCTACAACTAGTCGGAAACTGATGTCAGGGGTGCGTCTTCCCTTCTACTTGGCTCGGAAGTCTTCTCGAGTGGATGTGTATGGCTTCGTGTGTTGTTTTCTTGATCGAAATGTCAATTGGATTGTGGCTACCCAAGTTGTCTTGTCCTCTCCGCAGGGTCCCCTAGCTCCTTTTATAGAGGGTATACCGTGTCTGGCATGGAATCGTCTATGAGTAGGACTCCTGTCATCCTTAAACACAAGGGTAAGTCTCCACGTTTAAAGGGTATCCGGATGTCTACAGATAGTTTCCTTATCTTCTTAGAGTCCTTCCCAAATACGGATGTTGCTCCAGGTATAAGGATGCTGTCGTCACATACTGTAGAGTTGTACTACTCATCGTCAAGCCCCCTATTAGTACGTGAAATAAGGCTATGATCGGTCAAGTAAATCAACCTAGCCTGGGAAAACGTCTCGACCCGGTGCTTTTCGAGTAGCTTACTTTGGTCTCCGAGTAGGATGTGCGTCCACTAGGGATCCTGATCGTCTGGGTCATCTAGTTGGGATATCGAGCCCGTTCCAAGTTGCTCTGGGGGCCCTTGAGTGGGTCTCTCATTTGAGTAGGAATTTCGGGCAAGTAGGAATTTTGGGTGATTCTATAGATTTTATGTCAATCCGTGGATTTGGAGAATGCGTGGGTCTCAACCATCGGGTTTTCCAAAATTTGAACCGTCGCGGAAGAGATTTCATGTAGTGGTGAAAGAATCTTCTCTTTTTCTGCACCTATTCGTGCTGACATAGGAAAATCACAACGCGTTTGTTGGGGTTGTGCACCTGCCGTTCTTGGATTTTCACACAAACTGCTCCTGCATGTGCATAAATCGGCAGTATGCATTAACTGCGACGAGACGTGGGTGTAGAGATCATTGTCTTGAGTATCACTCGGAACCATCACTAAGCTGGTTGGGATCTGCGCCACTTTATAAAGGGTCCGGAGAACCCAGAGGTCGGTAGCATGTTCCAAAACCTTTGCCTTCTAGAGCACTTCGCCCTTAAGCCCTAGCTTCCTTCGTCTTCCTTCTTGCATCCGCAAATCTCAACCCCGCCATAGGCTAAGCCATGGGCAAGAAGAAGGACTCCGGGAAGGGCTCCTCCTCCTTTGGTAATGCCCCAAGTCAGCGATACCGTCTTGGGTGCAGTCTGAGGTGTCGATGGCAATGTTGGAGAAGATGGAGCACCTTGAGATGATCCCTTCGTACCGTAGTCCAGACACGAACTGGACTGTGGTGTTCGCCAACTTCTTCCGGTGCGGGTTTCGATTCCCGCCGTTGAGCTTCTTCCTCATCGTCCTCTACTTCTATGGGATCGAGCTCATCCATCTCAATCCCAACTTGATCGTGATACTAAGCATCTTCATACATTTGCGCGAGGCGTATCTCGACACACGCCCCCTCCTCGACCTCTTCTGGTACTTCTATGTGCCGAAGAGGTTACTGAACGAGGTCATCGGTGGCGTAGGCTTCCGACTATGAGATCAGAAGGAGGAATATCTCGGCTTCATCAGCAAGAGCTCGTGGTCAGGCTGGCACAAGAGGTGGTTCTACTGCCAGCCACCCCCGCTCGGAGGCGTTAGCGACCGAGGACTCACCCCGTACCAGAATGAGAACTAGTCGAAGGTGCCGCGCCAGACCTTGAGGCTCCGCACCTTCACCCTTGAGATAGCTGATCTCAATTTGCGGGGTCTAACAGCGTGGGATGCCGTTGGGGACTTCATCAGGTGGCGCTTGAGCCCCATGCACTGAAGGGTCTTGGCCGCCTGGGAGTACTCGAATAAGGTAGATCCGTCGTGAGACAGTGAAATAGGTAACCCTTGCCCCCACCTTGTCTTGGTACTCAGGGTAGGACGCACTTCTTGTCCTTAACCAACTTTCCTCCCTTGCAGTCCTCGAGGCTTCGGAGGTCCTATACCGGGTGAAATACCTCTTCGAGTTGGCTCCTCCCAAGAGGTGCATTGAAGTGCCATTTTCGATCTCGAGGATGGATCCCTAAGACCGGAGGGAGATTCTGTCAGTAAGTCTTGGATTTTTGTTTGTTCTTGAGTAGCAATAGGCTTAAGGTAGCGGTACCCGGGCATGTTGCAGCACCTGGGTTGGGGGATGCCCGACCCGTAGGCGGAGACCGCGGGATGCAACACGAGGAAGAGGACGTGGTGGTCCTAGGTGCTGGGCCCTTGCACTCAGAGCCCGCTAGAGGAAACTGCCCTAGAGGTGTCTCCGACTTGTCACACCCCGATTTACCAAAACCTGAAAATCTAGGGCTTTCAAAAACTTTTTATTAATAACACTAACTGAAATACACCTGATTAAAAACTTTAACTCAAAACAAGCTAAGCCCTAAAGCAAAGCAAAACAAAATCTTTCGCCCTTATGTCCTCTTCCCTTTTCCTACTCGGTATAGCCTGGACCAACATCCACAGCTAAGCAACCACTCGGTGCCCCTGTGAAATTTAAACGTATATATGCCCCGGACTTTTTCCGAATACCATGATCTTTTGACATCTACCTCGCCAGGTCATATCGTGAGCGTGTGCACATATATACTGCTTTTATATATGCACATACACACTAAAACCCTAATGCAATAATACCTTAATACACCATATACGTCAATGTGCATCGACGGCACCCTGCCAACGGCTGGACCCAAAACAAGATGAAAGGATTCCTGCGAGTTCCCATAACCTCTCCCCACCTTGCCACGCTCCAAAACCCTAATTCCGAGCTCCCGATTCCTTTCCTTCCTATTTAAAACTAATTCCTTCAAAAAAAAACCTAACCGCGAGACTTAGCGCTCTTCGGCCTATCTAAAAATATCAGGAAAATTCATGGAACAACATAATAATATCCTCAACTCAAATATGACATAAAATATTGATGCCCAGTTCAAAAATGTCTGTTTATGAAAATAATAAACCCTAGGGCAAAAACCGAGCATTTAACTGCAACCTATAAAAATAGGTGTCAGAAAATTTTGATAAAATTCCACGGTACTCCTTACACTTCCAGGAGCACGAATATACAAAAACATAAGCATGTCGTGTTCAAAAATTGAGAACAACCAACATCGAACACCTTTTCCCTAATCCTTGTCCCGCATAAAATCTTGAGCAAACCTTAATGGAAAGAGTCCAAGAACTTGTTGGAGTTTTCCCTCTTCTCCCTTCACGTACCTACCACCATTAACTTCCATTGGCAGCACTCTGTCCTTCCCATTAAATGCTAACCCTTGGCACGTCATGTCAAACCAGGAACACGTACTACTTGTGCTGGTTTTCGGTGCCTAACTCAACTGTTGCCTCGCACACGTGCCTCCGCATCCATGTGACTACCGCATGTCCTGCAGCAGCACAAAATCAGTGCCAACTTCCCATTTGTCCCACCACTACCAAGCTGCACATTAAGTTCTTCTTCCCGAGCCCTTTTGCTAGCTCTCTCTCTTCTCTATCTGCCTGCTACTGCTCCACTTGCCACCTACCCATCCATAACAGTTGTCGGTGCCTAAACTCGCTGCGCAGCTGCGGCAACCTTGGCGTGATTCTTACACCAATGTCTTAGCAAACAGTGCCCATCTCTCCCTTTTCTCCAGTGCTGGCCACCAACTCTCTCCTACTCATTACCGCAGCTGCTCATGCACTATTATTTCCTTGCCACGCCATCAGTACCTGCCCATTTTGGTGCCTAACTACACTGTAGTAGCAGCTCCAGGTGGCCAACGACTTTACTTCCTTTGACCTCTCCCTGGTGACCGAACTCCCCTCCCCTTAGCTCCTCCCCTACCTCGTCTCTTTTAGCCCAACCGAGCCAGGCAGCTGAGCTCCTCTTTATTCTCCTACTTCATTCACTTCTCCCCTAGCTGCCACTTCTTTTTCCCCACGAGCTCCTACATTGTTTTCTCCCCTGACCAGCAAGCTTCCCAAGCCCCAACTCCCCATTACCTGGCTACACCCGAGCTCCATCTCTGCCAAGCTGCATGGACCCTTCTTCTCCTCTAGTTTCTTTCCCCAAAACTCAGTTTATTCTTCCTTTGGTCAAGTTCTTTCTCCTCAAATCATGCCGCACCCCTCTAGCCTTCTTCTCTGTGCGAGATTCCACCAGAACTGAGCCGAGCGGCTCTGCCCATAGCTCCTCCCTCCGCTGGCCCCAGCCTCTGCCCTTCGGCAGCTCGTCCGAGCCCCCTCCCACGAGCTACGGTGCGCTGCACCGCCTGCCAGCGTCACCACCTGCTCTGCCGCATCGGCGTAAACAAGCCACTGCCTCTACCACCGCCAACGAGCTCTAACGACTCCCACCACTCCAGCAAGCTCCTGACCCGCCGCTACCGAGAACCAGCCGAGCCCGATGCCGGTGAGCGCCTCCTCAAACCGTCATCGTGCGCCAGGCTTCGACTGGAGCTCCGCCATCCGCCTCACTCGGTTCCGTCGGCCACCGGAGCGCTCCCTATCTAGCCGACCAAGTACCCTCTTCTTCCCCACCACCGCAACACCGCCAGGCACCACCAGTGAGCCACCTCTGCACCTATACTCTCCCCGACGAGCAGCCGTGGCAAGACCCCCGTCTCACCGCACCAACCCCGGCGCCCCTCTCCCCTGCCGAACCGGGCTCCACCCCGCCGTGGGACCTTCCGAGGCCCTCCCATCTCTCCCGGTGTTCCCCGTTGACCAGCACAACCGTCGCACTGCCATCCCGTGCGCCGCAGGACTCCTGACCCCGTCGCTAATGAGAATTGCCGCCTGTTCGCACGAAATTGGATCCGTGGAACACCTAGGTGATGGGAGTCGCCAACCGCACTTACGTGTGCGATAACCGGATGCTTTTCGAGCAAAGCAACAAAGGATAACTATCGCACTTACGCGTACGACGAGCGATTGCTTTCCGAGCAAAGCAACAAAGATCTTCCTACTTACGTGAGGAAGAACCGACTGTTTTACAGCGCAAAACAGCAAAGATCTACTATTAAGAAAAGGTAAAAGATAAAAGATAAAAGATTGATTTGATCGATTGTTGGATGATTTCAATCGGCCGTCACCCTTTACATATTTATAGGGCGGCTGGTCTTCCCGTAGGAGGTTCAGACTCCTAATCCTAATCTGATTACAAATATATCTCTTTCCTTGCTTAAAGGATCTGGATTCTACCGTACATGTAACTTTCCATACAAACCAAGATAGCTTTCCAAATCTTAACTGCTTCGGACGCCGACATCCGGACTCTTCTCGGCGCACGGGATATCCTTCCTTAACAAACTGGATAGACTTCCAAATCTTGTAGGACTCTCCTTGATTGCCTCGCCGCGTTTCTTGCGCCTCAAGCTGAAGTCTCTGGCGTCGGGTAAGTCTTGAAGGATAGTACTGCAATTCAGACTTGCTGAAGATGGTCCTTCGCGGGTGCTCGGGGACGAACTTGGACCGCTCGGGAATCCGCCGAGTGCTCGGGGACGAACTCGGACTGCTCGGGGATGAACTTTGTACCGCTCGGGAGTCGGCCGAGTACTCGGGAAAAAACCCCTCGGGGCTGGAGACCTTCTCGGGGCTGGGCCACTCGGTATCACCAGTACTCGGGGCTGATGTTGCTCGGGGCCGCCACTGTTGAATACCCAGAGGTACCGCTCGTGACTTGATGGCGTAGTGCTCGGGGCGTGGGCGCTCGGGGACACCTCCAACTGCTTGGGTCTTCGGGAACTTCTGCGAGCACCTTCGCACTTGGGATATGATGACTACTCGGGATGCAGTGAGCACTCGGGGGCACTCGGAAACGCCGCGAGCACTCGGTATCAAATATACCGCGAGCGTCCAGGCCACTCGGCTGTATTAATCCTGCATGTAAGAGTAAATGCTGCATCCATACTGTTAGTTTCATCATCTCAACTTCCAGCAAACCTAATACTTAATTTGGCCCACTGAATAAACCTTCAAGCCAAATTACGCTGTAAAGACCGCCGCCCATTTCCGCCACGGCCACCAGGTCTTGCCCCGCTCAAATCTCTTCGGTACCACCTGTACCGGCGCCTGCGTCCGGGCTCCGCCCAATCCAGCTTAACTCCTCCCGTCAGCTAAGCACCCCAGTGCATTAACTCCGCCGCTAAACCGCGGTTGGACCACCGACCAGAAGCTTAACCGGTTTAAAACCGGTAAAAACCTGTCCAGCTCAAGTTACAACCGATTTACAATTCTGGACCGACTGGTTTAATGAATTTCAAAATGGGTTCTTGAACCATTTCATCTAGTTCTGAAATCTTAGGGTCAGTTGAGAGTTTTAGTTCAAATACAATTTCGAATTAAACCCGTTTAATTTAAAACATAGAAGAATAAGGTAGTGTTGTTTTTCATTCTTCTTTAATACATTATATATGCTGAGTTGATTAGGTCCCGGAGCACCAAAGTAACTCTTGCATAATCCCAAGAACACTAAGCTTTCATTAGCACACGACAATCCGGAAGGTTAGACCAATATGAAATCGAACCTAATAATTTGGAAATTCCTTTATGTCCAGAAAATCATCACTTCATGCTATATAACAACTGCCCAAAAATTTCTTCTTTTCCTTTTAACCTAAAGTCCAGAAACTTATGGGTATAATTCTGACTTTTGGCTAGATCTAACGCCCTCTGTGCATTGACAGCTGAGGACACCTAAGCTACCCCAAAACCATGAGTTTTAGTTTAAAAGCATAATTGCCAAAATCCTAAACCCTAGACTCATGACCATGCTAAGTTGGTATTCCTTCCTTTTGGTTCTGAAAGTAGAATTAGAAATCCTAAGAACCCTGTTATTCAATTAATATCTAGCTAGTTGCAAATAGTGACACAAGTGTAGTCTATAGACACCTTTGTGGTGGTAATTGTAGTATAAGTTATCTCACAGCCTTGGAACTCCCAAAGCATGCATGCCCTGGCTAAAGACCAGTAGTGGGCTTTGCCCTCCTGACCCGTAAAACCCTGGTCCCGCCAAGAAAATTCGGGAGAGAAAGGAAGAAACCCTAACCAATGATATGCCGTAAGCTATTATTTCCCGCCAAGATAACATAAGGTGCCCAACCCTACCCCTCTAAAGCTGTTTAAGATCAAATGGATAAACAAAATGTTGTGATTCCATGTGTTGATGCTTCTGCTCTTACATTCGATATTCTCGGTTCTTCCTCGCACCGTTTCTTATTCAGTACTTTTCCGACGTGTAGTGCTGATGTTGCGAGACCTTGCGCGAAGGATTCTGTACTATTGCCGAATCGAGTCCAGAGCTCAAAAACCAGTCGAGACTGCCAGGTAAGCATTTCCACCTTGATCATGTTGAATCCCATATGTGCAAAAATTAATTATTTTGTTTGCGAAACTTGCATGCTATGTGGATATCCACGGTATTTTATGTAGACCTGGTTATACCCTATGGTTACATATGACTTAGCTCTGAATATCCGATTCCTTGTAACCCCAGGTATATTAGTCGGTTGTTCTGTGACCGACAAAAGTCTTAAGACTAGCCATGCTTAGACGTGCTATAGTTAAAAACTAAATTTTTTGTTCGGATATCACGAACCCCTTTGGGACATGGGAAATAAAACCCTCGGGTAGCATGTGTTATCCGAGGTGGCATTTGAAAGAAATGTTTGTCGAAACCCCAAATAAAACTGGAGGTGATTTTGATTCGGGTGAGAATGGTAAGGGTAGCCTGGGGCTGTAGAGTACCTGATGGTGGCATGATCGTCCAGGACGAACATGGGTCGAGAAATGGAGTCTTGCTCAAATCAGTTAAGGACCGAGCCTAAGTGTCGCTAAACCAGTTCCCTCACCGTACGTCCACATGTCCTATATGGGAAAGGACTTAGCTTAGTACCCCCGGCAAGTATTAGGGTATGGACCCGTGGGAAGTAGGAAGCATGTGCTAGGTGTTTAAAGTCCTAGAGATCCACCACCGCTGGGCGTTTGGGTGTTGATGCGACACAGAGGTGGGAAGTCCCATTTTTGGTCCGGGACGCAAAAGTTGGGCCAACCACCTAGCGGGTCCAGATCTAGTATGGAAGCGGGCAAAGGCCTCGTTGTAACCACCTTGCCAGTGCACCTCGTGAAGTGCACCCGAACACGTGCGGCAACAAGGGTGAATTTACATCTTGTGGGTAAAGCCGTGCAACCTCTGCAGAGTGTTAAAACTATTCAAATAGCCGCATCCTCGGTCATGGACATGAACTGGCAGTGCCACACATTGGTTAGACTGAGTTTTGTTTGTAAAAGCGTGGGAAAGGGATTAAGGACGTGGGCATGATGTGTCCATAGGGTGCAATTTACGCTACACGGCTGGTAGCAAGGAATTGCAGGAGGAGGATGCTAGCCGTACTATCCGGGATAGTACAGGCTAAGCATTGAGTTAAGCGGAGGCTAGCCGTGCTATCTGGGATAGCACGGGCTGAGCACTGTGTTGAGGAGGCCAGCTGTACTATCTGGGATAGTACGAGCTGAGCAATGAAATGAGGAGGCTAGTCATACTGCCGGGGTAGTATGAACTGAGCCGTCACAAGAGATAAAAAGGAGGTAGCCGGGTCTACCTCAAGAAAAGTTTTGTTGTTTTGAATTGCTCTGATTTACAAAACTGCTTTGGAATCTACTATTCTCATATTTAAATTGAAAACTTACATTTCCGCACAACAAGCAACTTAGGATAGAGCTATTCCTTGATTTACACCCTGCATTAAATATTGTCATATAGTTTCTCCTGTGGGAATAGCTTGCGAGTACATTCAATGTACTCACCTGGCTTGTTGATTTGACCAGACGAAAGAGACGTCAATTCTGAGGATACGACTTTGAACGCGAAAGCTAGGGCGTAACCCCAGTCAGTTGCCTGTCGGGTATGGCATATTGATGGGCCACATCACCGCTTGATTTCTGCTATAAGTTTATAGCCGTTGGGCTACAGGTATCAGACTATTGACCTTGACGGTCTATTTATATACTATAATATGAGATGCGTGTATGACAATGATACACAGGTTAACTTGTGTGTGCCAGCTACTGATCCAGGGACTGGTACAGTAATCACAAGGGAGTATCCGGCCTTAAAACCGAGTACGCCACATGACCACCCTCACCCTCGGCTCCTCCAACTTCCTCTACGAGACTTTCTCCCCGGTTGGCTATAACCTCACCTCTCTATTTTCTTCTCGTGGGAGCAAGGTTTTATGTTAGGTCATGTGCAGGAACAAGAGGAGGCTCGCGAGACTGAGCCCGTCGTCTCAGTCGAGCCCGAAACGGCGGTCATCAAGGCCGCCCCCCGAGTCGCAAACACCAAGAGGGCTTGAGCCTCGCCGAGGTTAGGGTGTCGTGCCACTTGAAGAAGATGAAGTAAGTATCCTCCTCTCCGTTTTCTTCCCGAGTCCAAGAGTTTGTCTCTGAGTGGTTGTTTGCACGGTAGCAAGCGTCACGGCCAAGGTGGTTGATCCTGCCCTACAGGATGATCTTCTTGCTCTGGGGGTTGCCTTGGCGGGGGCCGAACCGGCCGTGGAGACCGCCCAGCCCCTGGCCTTGGAGATTGTCGAGCCCCGGCCTTGGAGATTGCCGAACCTCGGCCAAGGAAGCCGGTCCCCTGACTCCAATGGAGGTCCAGCCCCTGACCCCAAGGGTCGTGGGGTCTTTTGCTTCTAAGTTGCCACCACAAGTCATGGCACTTCTTGATGGTGGCCTCGACCTGGCGAAGCTTCTGGTGCCCCTGCTATAGGTAAAAAACTCGAGCATCAATGTCAATTTGCTCTTATTGAGACTAACCTATTCGTCTTTCAGCTCATTCTATCCGGGAAGGGCCCTCTCCACTTGGAGGTCCAGCGGCTAAAGGAGTAGCTGGGTCGATCAAAAGCTGAGCTGGAGAAGGAGAAGGCCTAGTCGGCGGGACTGGAGGCCGAGAAGGCCAAGCTCGAGTTGGAAAAGAGACAAGTAGCCGCCGAGCTGCCGGAGACTCGGAAAGTCCCAACCCGTGCAGAATCCCGAGTGTCCTTCCTTGAGGGCACTTGAGCTGACTTCTGCCCTAGACCTGCTCGAGACCACCCATAGCAAGGTGGGGGTCCCATTCATGCCCGTGGAAGGCCATGCCTTCCGAGTGGTCGAACTGACCTAGGAGTTATGCGACTTCAAGCCGACAGTGGCTGCCCACATCTCACAGCAGCTCTGGCAAGGGGCCCAGGACTCGATGGCGATGGCGCTGGCACTTCTCAAAGCCCATCACCCAGAGGTGGACATCGGGGCTCTTTAGGATGATCTCCCAGGAGCGACTAATGAGGAGACCGAGCAACTAGTGGCAGCGATGGTGGGTGTGAAAGTGTCTGTACCCCCTCGTACTACACCTGTTTAATAAAAACTTATGTTTCTGGTTAATACATGAGCATCTTTATGAAATTCCCGTGCATCAGACTAGGTGATAGGACTTGTTGGATGCCTGGTATTAAGTGATCCCGATGCCTGGTATTAAGTGATCCCGATAACTACGACACTTAACGCTTTAGCTTTTCTCCCAGTCTAGGTTGGAGGAATTTGGTCCTAACTGGGGAGTTTAGTCGGTCAGCATAGGCCTATGTCGAGTGGAGGGCTCCGTGACCCTCAGGCACTCGTGACGCGATAAGGGACCGTCCTCCGTCCCATGGGGTTGCAGCTCAGAACTCCTTCCCTTCGCGAGGGGAAGATCGTAAGCACTCGTGTAATGCGCTGTCGTTAACTTCTTAGTGCCTTGTACCCGAGCTTAACATGAATACTTATCTAAAGTTCCTTGTACGAGCTAGTCGGTAAGCCTTGCTGAGTACCTAGCGCCGAGTGATCCCAAAAATTGTATGACACTTCGTACTTTAGCTTCTCTCCTCGGCCCAAGTCGGACGACTTCGCTGCTAACCGGGGAGTTTAGTTGGTCGGCGTTAGGTCTAAGTCAAGTGGAGGGCTCTGTGGCCCTGGGCACTATAGACGTAGTAAGGAACCTTCCTTTGTCCCGCAGGGACGTGTCTTGGAACTCCTTTTCACGAGGAGAAAAACTTGCGCACTGGTGTGATGTGTTGTCGTGAACCTCTCGGTACCCTGTACATGTCCAGCCCCCGACTAGCTGTCGGAGAAGGAAACTCAGATAGGTAGTCAAAGAAAGAAATTGTCAACTAATAAAGAAATAGCTTGAGAGAAAACTAAGCAGTTGTTCATGCTGCCCCCTTTGCTATGGACCTCTCTGTAGTGTCCTTTCGCCCTGTGGCGCTCCTGTGGTAGCATGCCTGAGCGTATGTGCTAGTTAGAGGTACCCGGATTGGCTCACCGCCGGTGTGCCCATCGTACGGGTGCTAGGCTCAAAGGTGAGGAGGGGATAAGAAAACATAGAGGGGTGCCGGCAACCTTGCAGGCAGCGTGAATAATATTCATGTGAACTTACCATTGGTACTTACACATAGAACTTCTAGAGTTGGTCGATGTTCTCAGAATTATTAAGGACTTGTCCATCCTCCATGGCCAATCTTAATGACCCGGGGTGAGTGCATTCGACCACCGTGTGGGGACCCTACCATTTCGGAGATAGCTTGTTGCTGTTGCTCTGGTTCTGAATTAGTCGTAGAACCAGATCTCCGACTTGGAGGGTGCGTTCCCGGATGTGCTGGTCATGGTAGCGCCGGAGGGATTGTTGATACTTGGCTAATCACATCAGCACGTGAGTACTCTTTTCCTTGATGTTGTTGAGGTCATCCTCTTTCCGGTGAGATTCGTCCTTGTCCGTGAATAACTCGACTCGGAGCCGAGCTTTAGTTCATAGCAGAGCACTGCTGAAAGTGCATCTAGTGCCCCTAATGGATTTTGATGATTAATGACAAACAATTAAGGGACTAATGGTTTACTAAGTGTACACATGTGATTAGTCCCCAAGTGATTGGTTTAACCAATGAATGACGACCCCTAAAAATTGATGTTGAAGAAAGGCTTGGATCTAGAAGATTAGTGGAGATTTTCTAGTGTTTATATGATCGAAGATCATTTGAGTCTATAGGACAAGCCGCCTATTAAGAGGGGTTAGATAAGTTAAGCTCTAGGAAGGATCTTCTTAAGTGCTCAGTTCAAATCTCAAAGAAAACCTTTTGAAATCTCTTTCTGAAACACAGACAGTGACTCTCGGTTGTACCAGTTTGAAGAACCGGTTGCACCGGGATTGGCCTCTGATGCAAGGTTTGAGGACTTAGCAGTCTCAACCTTGAAGAGCTCCAATTGCGGCACAACCGGTCTTGAATCCGGTGCTGCCGAGAATGGCCTCTGTGTTGGAGAGTTAGGGAACCCTGCCACTTAGGGTTTGCCCTAGTTTCATATTCCGGAAACCGGTACGACCGGTTTGGGAGTCCGGTGCTACCGAGATATGCTTCTGTACCCTAGACCAAGTCCTGTCCGTTTGTCTGCGGTTGCACCGGGTTTGTCTTCCGGCTGCACCGAGAATCCTCTCTGGACTTAGGTCGTTTTGATGCCCTAGTCTAAAGGGGTGTTTGGTTGGGCTTTTCAGCAGCTTTTCACTAGAAAAAGTTGTAGCCCAACCAAACGGCCAGCTTTTCAGCAGATTTTGCCAACGGTAGCTGTGGGCTTTGTAGTGTAAATTCAGCTGTTTGAAAAGGTTGCTTTCTGCCAGCTTTTTACAATGTGTTGAAACTTCAGGGCTCATTTTTTAAAATGCTGTAGATGATTTGGATTAACCAAAAGTCATATGTTCACTTTCTCATAGCCATAGCAGCTTTTCCAGACAGCCAGCCAACAGCAGCTTTGTCAACAGTCACAGCCCAACCAAACAGGCCCTAAGTCGCCTTCTGAGTTGTCCGCGGTTGCACCGGGTTTGTCTTCCGGTTGCACCGGGAATCTCTTCTGGACTTAGGGCCAAGGTTATCTCAGACTAAGTCTCATTCTTCATGTGTCTGCGGTTGCACCGGTTCTGTCTTCCGGCTGCACCGAGATCATCTTCTGGACTTAGGTCTTCCTTTGAAGCGGATGTACCGGGGTATGTTTCCGGTTGGGCCATTTTTCTTCTCTGTGAGGAAGAATGCGCCATTTCTTCATACCCGGCACAACCGCCCTCAAAGTCGGCACAACCGGGATTCGCTTCTGGAAGTTGCTCTGGTGAGCACATTCTTCAATCCCGATGTGACCGCGTTTCCTCCGGACCTACCGCCTTCGTGGTGAAGCCTTTCGCTGTGCATCAGTTGTTCTTCAGATCTGACCGTTGGTTTGAATCCCGGTGCTACCGGGTTTGTCTTCCGGTTGGACCGGAAGAGAATCTCTGAGTCCAACGACTCTTTTCTGCAGACAGGCTATTAATACCCCCCGACCCCCTGCGGGCTCGGGAGGACACTTAGCGCAAAAAGCACTCTCTCCACTGTGTGTTCCCTTTCCTCTTTGACTCCATTGAGATCCCCTTTGAGAGAGGAAAGCATTCAAGAGATTTGAGACTTGGATTGAGCATTCAAGCTGAGCTTCTTCGAGCCTACCAGATCTGAGCTATTACTTGGAGATTTGGCATCTCCTAGCCAGCTAGGCGTCTTGGAAGAGCTCCAACTTGTGGAATCGCCTCCAACGTTTGTGAAGGTCCGGGGATCACCTCAAGATCCACCAAGAGTGTTGAGCAGATCCTAAGTGGACACAAGCTCAAGGAGAAAAAGGTGAAGATTGTGTGTCTTCGGAGCTAAGTGCTCAGCCTCTCCAAACGAAGACGTAGAGTTGTTGCCAACAACTTGAACTTCGGGTTTAAATCCTCTTGTCTTCGATTTCAGCTCTTTGCTTTGTGTTGTTCTTCATTAGAGTTGATTATTGTTTGTTCTCTGCTGCTTCATCCTTAATCTGCTTCACCTATTGCATGCTAAGCAACAAATTTGTTAAAATTTGTTAATCTCTTATTCACCCCCCCCTCTAGTCGATAAACATCGATCTTTCAACTGCTGTGGCCTCGTAGACTAAAAAAACAGTGTTTCACCCATCGCCTAACAAGTAGTGGTCCGGAGTGCCCATAGTATGGACGGCAACTCGAAGACCCATGCTTTGGCATGGGCGGATAAGTGGTCGAGGACGCGGGTCTTCATCCCTTGTAGTATGAGGCTGTTGGCCTATTCGACTTGCCCGTTGCTTTTTGGATGGGCTACAGATGCGTAAGAAGATATTGGTGCCGAGACCATTGTAGTACGATGAATGCTGCGCTAGAGAACTGAGTGCCATTGTTAGTGATGATCCTACTCGGGACGCCGAATCTGGCATGACAATTTTCATGATGAATCGTTTGGTACCTTCTGAGGTGATCTTTGTGACTGGCTCAAACTCGATCTACTTGATGAAAGTATCGATGGCAACAAAAAGGAACTTAAAGCCCCCGGGCGACACCAGGAAGGGCCCCAGAATATCCAGTCCCCATGTCGCGAATGGCCACGACAAGGGTACCATCTGTAGGGCTTGAGCGGGTTGGTGAACGCGTCTGCTATGAAATTGGCACTGTTAGCATCACCTAACTATCTCGCTTGCATCATGGAGAGCTGTAGGCCAGTACAAACCTTGTCTGAAGGCCTTTCGACTAGGGTTCATGTCACATCCTAATTTTCTGAGACTTGAAAACTAAGGCTTACCAAAAACTTTTTGTGCTAGTAATATTCTCTTAAACAAATCTAATAAAAAACGTGCATCCCTCAACATAAGGCAACTTTTGACTATCTTTTTCCTTACCGGAATGCTTGCCTATCTATATCTGCATACCCATAAATCTCTACACGCATATACCTATATGTACATGTGCTATGTTCGTTTGCTACATGGTCACATTTAGGTGTATGCACTTACCAAGCTATGTGCCCATATATGGGTATA
This sequence comes from Stipa capillata, assembly GCA_019208055.1. NCBI lineage: Eukaryota > Viridiplantae > Streptophyta > Magnoliopsida > Poales > Poaceae > Stipa > Stipa capillata. The sequence continues at coordinate 331,697 of JAGXJF010003994.1, forward strand.
TATCCCCGTAGGCACATCCGCCACCTTTGTCTATCCTAGGCGTTTATCCCTAGTCTGTCTCTCTGTCGCCCTTCAGCAATGTTCCTTCTCCTCGCCTTGATGATCCTTTGCATAAAGACCGTGCACCCCGTCCATATCACCTTTTTACTCCCAAAAGTATGAAAATGCCAAAAACCTTCTTTTCACTCTCCGTTGCTTCTGCCACCAACCCTATGCATATATACGAATGTACCAGTGGCACCTCTCGAACCCTAACTCACCATGAACATTTATGTTTACCTAACTCCATCGCAACCCCATATATGCTAACATTCCCAGTGTATTTAGGCACATACACTCTAAACCCTAACTCGGGCAGCGATTGGGTCCAAAACCCTAGCACCCTCTCGGTTTCCCCTTTTTCACCCCGTGAAACCTTGTGGGCTGCTTATATATGCTTCCATCTCCGGTACTCGTGAGTATAAGTAAACACGCAACGTATACACTAGAACCCTAATTCTATCATTCCTTGGTTCATCTCACCTCCAACAATTCTGCTCAAAATTTTGTAAGCTCCCCACATATACCCTCAACACAACTATGCAAAAGTGTGGTGAAGGGTAGTCCACAAATTTCAAACCTTTTTTTAAAATTAGGTTGAGGTGTATTTGGGCTGGAACTACAATTTCCCCCAGAAAACTCCACATAACTTCTTGCATGTACCCTAGCTAAGCTATAAAATAATAGTTGAACCTCCATCACAAATGTTTCAAAGTATCTCAAATTTCAGTTGGCTGATTTGAACTCTACCTCAATTTGTACTATCTAAAAACTCCGAGAAATTTCAAACTGTCCTAGGACACCCTTTGTTCTTATAAGAGAACCCCATTTGGGGATAAAACCTATCCCCGTATCCTCAAATTTGGCTATAGGAATTATTAGCAAATACCATGCTCTTCTTTTGCTGTATTCCATGTTTCTTCTTCTACTCTGTCACCTTTTACCTTGTGCTAAAGCCACCTCAACCTTACCAACGGGACAGCCGTCTCTTCACTTCCATGTGGAGCCGGCCCACGCGTCAACGCTTCCTCCCCAACCTCTTCTTCTTCCTTCCTCTTTCTCCCTCCACGTCTGCGTTCGGTGCCCAATTTTCACTGTAGCCACAACACTTGCTAGCTCCCCGTCTTCCTTCTTTAAATTCTTCCTCACTCCTGTATAAAGACCAATCCGAGCTCTCCCCAAGCTCCTATCATTCACTTCCTCCTCGGTCCTTCTTCCCTCATTCTCTCCAAACCCAGCCTCGAAGCTACACCTTCTTCATGCCTTCTTTGCTCCTGAGCTGCCCTCCACGTTCTCCCGAGCTGCCACACTTCTCTCTGGGCACGCCAGCAGCTCCCCATTGATCTCCCCTCGCGCCTACCCGTTGGTCCTTCTCTTGACCTCATCTTCCTCTTGCAGCCGAGGCCGACCGACGCATCCCTTCCCTGATCCAACCATTGCCAAAGTCTGCGAAGCACCGCCGTTGCCGGCAGTATCCACCACCATCGGTGCCTCCGCTCCGTCGTGTTGCCGTCCTTGGGCCCGTATCCATGTGACCCACCTCAACGATTGGCGTCGACTCTGACATCTCCACCGGCATCCACCTTATTGCTTGCCACTGACGAGCGCCTCCCTGCCGCTAAGATCTACCGCCAAGCCGAGTATAACTGCTCTAGATTCCTCCCTTCCCCATCTGGTGGACCTCTCCAGCCACAACGAAGCCGCCCCTTTTCCTTTCCGCCCGTGCACGCCTCTGCCTCAACCATCACGACCACCCCATACACCTTTGCTCCCGGCGAGCTCATCCATTTACACCGCCATCTACACCCCAATTACTATCGCTTTTCGCCGCTCCGGTCACTCCAGCAAGCGCCGCGGTCTAACCTCCGCTAGTCTCCTTCTCCTCGTAAGGCCTTCAACTGCTAATCCTCCCCTAATCGCCATTTAAACCTAAATGACCGGTTAGAAAACTTTTTAGGAGCCAACCAGCCGATAACAGTTAAGCCCACCTGTCAGAATAACTAAAGGCGTTGGGTTTTACGCTTTTCGTTTGGAGAAGACGTGGTTTCCTTTGTTCTTCCACACAGTTATGTGTTTCCCATTGAAAGGCGTATTCCTCCTCTCTCCTGCTGCAAACCCGCTTTGTTAAAGCCAAAGGCGCCATCCTCAATTCCATCTACGACGTCACATCCTAAAGTCCATTCGAGCTAATCAGAGAGCATCCTCTAAATAGCTAACCTTCGGACAATGATTTCTCTCAAAATATTCATCCAAATTGAATCATTCTTTTTCCTAAAACCCTAAAATCTCATAAGCTTCCTACTAGAACCATTTGTGAAAATTTAGAATTTAATTGAAATTTCTGATTTAAATTTAAACCTTAGCAATTCATAATGTGAAGCATATGTATTTTGTAAAGCAGGTCCACAACACTTCCTCTACTTCCTAAAATGTTTTCAAGCCATCCTACATCCTCTGGTCCCAAATATATTTTTGAAACCCAAAAGGTTTTAACCTAAGAGCTATGGAGCATGTGATATAGGCATATATCTCATAAATCTATAACATTCCAAAGCATACATTTAGACTTACCCAACATTTATAACATTTTGGGGCTAGAGAGTAACTATAGATTCAAATCCTTTTACATCAAAAATGAAAAAGGGAGAATGAAACCCTAACTTGCTTAATATCTTGTTGAATGAATATATATGCTTTGCTATGTTCCTCAAAAACCTTAATCAAAGTTTCAAAACCTTTGAACATGATCTCTTACCCTTTGTTTTCCCAAAAAAAATGAAACCCTAACATGCGTCCACTCTAACACAATAAAAGCTAAAGAAATCCCTGGCTCGGCAATAAGCCCTAGGATTGATACCTTTTGGTGATGATAACCCAAGGGCACCTGTTCCAGCATTCCAAAAGTTTTCTAAAAATGTATAGCTAATCAAATATGGCATGTTTGTTTGGTTATAAGTTGGTTTGGACTTAAATTGACTTCTTGTCAAACCTGTTTGCATTGAGTTGCCTGCTTATACGACGTTTTCAATGTGTAGTTCTGACGATCTGGAAATTCACACGGAGAATCTCGGACGGTTGCCGTATCAAGTTCTGAACTCAAGACCCGGCCAGTATTGCTAGGCAAGCTTCTATATATATTTGCAAAGATATTATATCGATTGCCGATCATGCATGCTATGTGGTACAAAACCTTATTTTATGTAGCATTAGTTACAGCCTACATTACATGAACCCTAATTCTGTTGATATTTCTTTTGTCGCCCTAAGAATAACTATCCCAGTTAAACTAGACGGGAATACAGGATGTAGTATATGGGTATACCATGGCTTAGCCCCGTAATAGAAAAGCTAGGTTTTGCAAAATAAGGACTTGGGAAGGGCCTTAAGTGTCCAATGGTGTTTCAGGGACAACAATGTCTAGGAAGGGAATGTCTTTGAAAATGATTTATCAAAACCAAAAACAAAATGGAGATGTTTTGGATCTAGGTTGGAAAAGGAAGCAGGTGTATGCAGGAGTGAATTATTCAAATATGTAGCCCGTCGTGGCTCATTAATCCCGTGTTACACGGTGATGGCGCGGAGTCTTTCTCAGATCAATTAAGGACCAAATCTAAGTATCGCTCGGCCAAGTTCACATAATACGTCCACATGTCCTTTGTGGGAAGGACTTGACCCATAACTCTGTCGAGAGCTAGCGGATGAAACCGTAAAAAGTAGGGTGAAACATGCAGGTGGGTGGTCTGACCCCGAGAGAACCTTGTCGTGGTTTAACATACGAAGTTGTTCGACACAAAGGAGAGTCTGCTTCTATCTATGTATCGAGGGTAGTAGAGCATAAACAAAAGTCATCTGGCGGGTTCATCGCTAACTCTAAAGTCTCGTTGTAATAACCCTATTGGTATACCTCACGAAGTGTGCTTATCAGGTCCTGGCAACAAGGGGAAAGCCGTACAACCTTTGGAGAGTGTTAAAATCTATTCAAATAGCTTGTGTCCACGTCATGGACACAACTTGGTTAGGTCACACCTTGATTAGACTATGTTTTAGAAAACCTCGTAGGTTTAAAGACATAAGCATGATGTGCTTACAGAGGACTTTGTGAGCTTCCCGTGTGGGATAGGAATGGTGGAAATGATGAGAGACCCGCGCTACGAAGTTGTAGCGTGGAAGAGCATGAAGTGGTACTAAACCAAAAATCGTCATGGATGGCATGATGCAAGCGCAAGATGATAGCAAATGCTACAGATGCTGAATACATTGCTCGCCAATGACATTGATTGTGAAAATGCTTTTAAAACTATTATTATCTTATTTTACTACAGACTTACTTTTTCGCTCAACTTGCAACCCAGAATAGAGCTACATTTCTTGAACAAAGCCACACATGTAATATAGCCGTTTTACTCACCCTTGGGGAAAGCTTGCGAGTACATTCAATATACTCACCTGGTTAGATGAAGGAGACATCTACTCCGATGACAATGATTAAGTCTTGTGAAAGATAGGGCGTAACCCCAGTCGGTTTCCTGTCAGGTACCGGTGCATCCATACCACTTCCTGATTTCTGCTACGGAATTTATAGCCATTGAGCTACAAGTATTTCACTTTGCCCAGAAGGTCAACCTTTATATGAATATCTTTTAGGTATGTGTATGATGATGATGTTCAAGCTAACTTGTGTGTACTATCTATTGATCATAGGACCAGTGCAGGAATCACAAGGGTTACCCGGTCCTTAAAACTAGGTACGCCACTCTTCGACGGAAGGATGATCTCCGCACACCCCGCATGGATCTCTTGAGTAGTTTGGCACCCTGCTTCCGAAAGATGCACCGCATGAGCACTTCGTGGGCACCTCTGTGATATAGGATACCGTCGACCAGGGAATACATCCTGGCCCGACGGGAAATCTTCTCGGATAGTGCTTCGTCCTCGGGCATATCTTCATTTTGAAGGTACTAGTGGATGGGATCCATCCACGATTCTTCACGATCGAGCGGAACCACGAGCGCTCCCACGACTCCTTTTGGAGCATCCATACCTGGTGACATCCTGAGTTGGCTATAGGTATCTTGAACCACCACTCCTTCGGCCGTGTCACGGACGACATCGAGAGTCTTTCTACAAAGACCCCTAGTTGTCCTAGAGATCGTGAGGAGGCTAGTCGGGCAAGACTATCGACGAGACAGTTATCCTTTCTCAGGATGTATCTGATCTCGAGTCCTATGATTACATACTGAGTCTGTTTGTCAAGGAAATCAAGATAGATCTATCCCTTGACTCTGGGAGAAGTCGAAGGGGTGAAGTTGTTGTAGAACCCCTCGTCCGAAAAGTCGGATCTCATCGTGATCTCTGGCGATGACATCAATGAAGACTTGGTGCCGTTGGCTGAAGGGCTTCTCACGGTCGGCGTCATCTGTCGACCATCAGTAAACTATCGATCTTACGTAATATGTGGTGAAAAGAGTAGGGGTAGGGGACACCCACTCGTGCCAAGCCAAGTCATTGGGAGCCAAAGATTTTATACAGGTTCGGGCCTCCCTGAAGATAACAACCCTACGTCTTATGCGTTCTATATTGATCTCGAGACAGAGTACAACGGGAATCTCGTTTAAGGGGTATCCAGATGCCTGCGGATAGTTTCCTTATCTTCCTAGAGTCCTTCCCGAATAGGGATGTCGCTCCGGGTATCTATGAGATCCCTGGGTATTGTATGCGGATCCTGTCGTCGCATACAGTAAAGCTATACTACTTTTTTCACCACGTATTACGTAAGATCAACGGTTTAAAGAGATAATTGTGTTTCTCCTTCTTGTACCACTAGCTTTACACATGAAGTAAGAAGTTAAAGAGTGACCTTCTAAAAGATCTTTTTCCTTGGCTCTCTAGACTTTACCCGTTCTTCCTTATGAATTATTTTCTCTAACTGCTTCTCATAATCCTTTCTAAGATAGTTACTGGCTGGCAACCCCACTATTTCACTCGCTTTATCTATGATATCAATATTTTCTAAGAACTCTTTCTTTTGTTTCTTGTAGAAGGCTTCATAACTAATATTCCACCCCTTAAGCTTCCTATTAAATTCCCTAGATCTATTCTGCCATCTATCTAACGGAGTTTTACCACAATAATGAGCAAAATATACTTTCGATAGTACCTCTTTCAACTCACTTCTAAGAAACTGTCGACGATTGATAAGCCATCGATCTTATGGTAGTCATGATCAGATAGATTTGTTGATCGATACTGGACCACCATAGACAAGGGTTTTATACAGGTTCGGGACTCCCTCGGGATAATAACCCTATGTCTTGTTGGTATATATTGAATATCGAATAGAATACAATGATTTTTTAGTGTCTAGCCTAGATGGGATCTACACCTAGTCAGGAATCGCCTTGGTTTGATCTGCTAGGGCTCGACTTCCTAGAGGCGACGGATATTCTCTGGGATGTCGGAAGGCTTGCTCTTAGATCTAGGAAGGCTCGTGTTTGATCTCTCAAAAGCTTGTAATCTCCATAGGGCTATCAGGTCCTTTTATAGAGGGTACTCCGTATTTGATATGAAGTCGTCCCCGACTGGGACTTTATCGAGTCATTTTATAGAGGGTACTCCGTATCTGCTACGAAGTCATCTCCGACTGGGACTCTATCATCCTTAAACGTAGAGATAGGCTTCCTAGTTTAAAGTGTTTCCTAGTTTCCTACGGGAGGTTACCTTATCTCCTAGAATCCTTTGTGGTTACGTCAGCTGCTCCGGGTGTCCAGGGTATTGTATACAGATACTACTTTGTACATGGTAGAAATCTACTACTCGTCGTCAGAAACCAACACAACTCAAACTCAGAAGGTCCAAAATCTATTACTAAAGCAACATGATGAGATCTAGCTCTCGGTAAAGTTTTGACAAAGACTAAAGAGAATATCCTTTCCTATTCAGGACTAACTAGTATTTTCTAACTTTTCAAAAACGATAATCTATTAGCTAATTATAACACTTTTAAGTCCCAATGTTATATGATAGTATTAAAAACAAGGACCATCTAGACTGTCTTCTACTTCTATTACTCTCACTAGCCTTCCTGATAATGTTGAATCTCCTCCTATGCTCATTGGATAACTGTTATAATTCAAAACCTGCAACAATTCAATAAGAAACTGCTCCTTATCTTTATTATGGGGGCCTCATACACCGTGATAATATTCCACACACCCCCTGAACTCTTATGTTTCACTAACAGTCTAACATGATAGTTTCCTCCTATAGGTTCTAAGACCTGATACACATCATTGTTTACCCCTAACAGAATACCACCAGACTAACCCTTAGATGGTACAAAAGCCTAGGAAGGACTTTTATTACCCCCAACATTCAACAATCAAGGCGTAGAAAAGGTATACTTTTACCTTTCTATATCACAAGAAACTCAAGCTTATGCTTAACTATAGCCTCCTTTAAAATTTTTACCTTATCAGCTTCACCTAAGCCCCTAGCATTCCAAAACATCTGAGCCACAAAATCAAACTTGTCTATTATACTGATCTCTACCTCTACCTCTCCTTCCCCATTTAGGGGCTCTACCTCTAAATCTACCAACATTACTTTTTTACTAGATCAACTACCTAAAGTAGGCAAGCGCCTAATACAACCGTCAATATCTTCATCTACTTCCTCTCCATCCTCCTCGTCAGACAACAAATCATGAATGGCCTCAGGGTCAAAACTGTCCAATTGTGACTCCCCATTCTGAAAAGTAGTATCTACTGATCTCTTGCTAGCATACAGCTCACATCTAGCCTCTTCCAGATTTCTATGTGTCTAGATTGATTTCTCACACTACATCATTTCTTCTAACGTAATACCTATTTTACTTGCAAGATCATACAAAGTGCTCTATGCAGTGTTAAAAACTAACGGGACTGAACCATTACCTATCAAAACCTCAAGATTATTAACCTTCATTCTATCCACAGCTTTGTCCATAGCATTCTGTTCTAATGCATTTTTGCCACTCCTTCTAGTGTCATCTACTACCAAAGCTTTAGCTCACGCCTTATTTCTGATATACCCTTTATCATCTTGAAATTGTTCTTGAACCTCTTCCCCCAGCACAGCCACACTACATACAGCTTCATCATCCAGAACCATATTGTTAACTAAAGAAGCAACATTATTTGATTCATCAGATAAATCACTTTTAGCAACCTGAGCATTGGCTTGTTCATTGAAGCCTAAACCACTAGCAAAAGCCTCTGAGCTTGTTGTTCCATCCTCTTCCCTCATACCATCTTCTTGATAACCAACAGCTTCTCCACTACCACCGTAGTCCACATTTTCCCGCTATTAAAGTCTGAGAAATTCACACTATCCACCATCTCTATCTCCATAGCATATTTCTGGTTGACATCTTTCAAACTTGGTGACATAGGTATCATAGCTGCCTTTTGCAACTGAGCTTATTTAAGCAACATAGATTGGCTAAGCTATTCCTCCACCTCTCTATCCAACTCAACTTGGCTAGAAATAACCTCCTCAACCCCCATATTCTGCAACTATTGACCCCCACTACCACTAACTCATGTTCCTTCTGTTATTTTCATTCTTGACTCAACTGATCTAGACCCACTTCTACTTCTATTAGAATCTCTATCTTCAATCATATGCATTGCAACTCTGTGATTACCACGATCATGGTGCTTAATCAATAACCCATCCACCAGAGGTCCACCCTCCCCCACAATGTTTTCTATGTCAAAGGAAATATGGTAGATAAAAGGGTCTTCAGCAAGCTCAGCCACCTCATGTATTTTCTCTAGATCCCTAACTCCCACTCTTATCCTGATGATTTCCAGAGATATGTAACTTTCCATATCAACCTCCTGCATAGTACCAAGCATAGATGCTATTTCCTTAGACCATGCCCTATGTAGTGTGGATATAGGCACACCAATTACGCTAACACAAACATAGTGTAGTTTAAACTTATCCACTGAAGCAGATGTCCAGTTAGAAACTTTTGTCACAGTCTTACTACCTTTCAGGCCAAAATGTGGGTACTCACTCATCTCCTGCAACCTATGTAAGGAAGGAAACTTGATCAGAAAGGAAATCTCTCCATATTCTTGAACCATCCAATTGCCACCCCATGGAAATTGCACATTAAAAGCCTCGGTCAGCTGATGGAAACTCAGATCTCCAACCAGCATAGTCACCAACCCCATCATAGCAGAAGACTTATCCCCCCTTTCAGTTTTCTACCTGTCTGAGCCACCAAAAGTATTCACATCCCATTAGCTTAACAATATGGCTAGGTTTGGTAAGCATACCACACGTCTCTGATAAGTGTGTATTGTTACCACAATTGATGCAATAGAGAATTTTCTTGCGATCTTTCACCACATGCCCTGACTCATTGCATCTAAAACAAGCTAATCTCTTAACTGCATTTGGATCAAAACCTAGTTGTACAACTTTCTAGATTTATGCAGGTTTCTCAGCACCTTTGCTAGTTCCACTGAATCAACCCTGTTGCAAACTAGCTTCTGAATGTTGAGCATTGCCCGAAGCCCCCTAAACTATTCCCTGATTTGCTATTCTGCCTGTTAGAATTAGCCCCCATAGACTGTCGCTACTCAAAACTATGAATCTCTCCCCTAGCCCAATCAATATGCCCAAAAGCTAGCCTGATCAAAGCGGCTCCAAATTAATGCCCAGCCCAACACAACAGATCTGGAGGAGCAAACATACCAGTAGGAGCTCGATGATCCATCACATAATGCTTACTGCCGTAGTCATAGTTGTCCTCGTACGACCCTGCTCCTGGAATGCTGCAAAGCCACCGCATTCCTTGAATGGACCTGGACCACGATCTCTGTGGTCCTCGATCCAACTAACACCACCACGATCTGGCCTCCATCCATCGTGCCTGCCACCAAACTCATCGTGCTGACCACCAAGCCAATTGCCTCATGGACCCCCCGACCAACCATCCCTGACGAACAAACCCTGTTGTCATCGCCAATCTGTACCATCACCATCTCTTGCCGTTGACCTCTCAACGGTCCCCGACCACCGTCCTCTCCCCAAATCCACAGCATAGCTAGCAAATGTGGGAGAGCAGGATGGCGAAACCCTATCCTCTCATTTTTGGATCACCCCCTTGTCCTTGATGGGCACATGACTGGCCGGCCTAGCCCATGAAATTCAAATTGCTTCCCCTTACACACATGCACCTCCTAAACCATGACGCTCGTCCCACTCGCAGGTGTCAGCTCCTGATGTTGAATCACCTATGCAATCACAACTCCAATCAAAGGTAACAGAGGTACATGAATGAGATCTTAGCTACTATCAACAAATACAAACAAAGAAAAAGGCACATCAGCAATGCAACCACCGGCCCCGGCAACAGTGGCGAACTGCGATCCCTCTGCCGCGTCGCCCCTTGATTGAGCCATGCATGCATGATCGGCACCAGCACGGTCGCCGGTGTCGATCTCCACCTACTTTTCTCAAGCTCCACTCTCTCCTGGGGCACAACCTCATCCTCCAAGACATCCCCATTGGCTTAGGAACTCCAGAATTATCCACCCATGTGCTCGCTATTCGCATCGCTTGAACTCACTGGAGCAATCACTGAAAGAATCTTCTGGATCGGTGGAAACCCTAGCCCGCCAGTGAGCTCACCCTGTG
>JAGXJF010003995.1:0-59060 GCA_019208055.1 Stipa capillata
AGCCCTCTCCCCTGTGATTTTCTCCCTTTGATTTCTTCCCCAATTTTTTTTTCATCTCCACCTCTTCTTCTCGAACTCCGGTGACCACTCCGGCGAGCAATTCCGGCCACCACGACGTCCCCCACACCGAGGCGCTGCTACCCGGAGCTTCCCCACGCCGACACGCACCTCCTACCGCAACAAATCGTAAGCTTCTTCCTCTTCCTCAACCGAACCGCGAGCTTCTTCCTCAACTCCGGCGATGTCCTTCTCTCCTCGTTTTCTCCACCCACGGTGAGTGCATCTCCAATCCTTATTAAAACCCCTAGATTAAAACCCCTCAACCAATTTTGGCCATCATCCACCTCCTTTGTGTAGCCATTAATCTTTGAATCCTCCACTTTGCCCTCTGTTACTGTATCATGAACAGTACACGCGTAACAGTACTCTCATGTACAGTAAACCCTAAGCCTAGCTTCTGTCTAATTTCTGGCTCCACCCAATCTAGGTCCGATCTTCGATCTTAGGAGTAAAATGGAACCCTTGGAACCCCACGAATCCAATGGTGCAATCGGATTTTTAATCCGACCGCTGGATTTCGAATTATATTTAAATTTGATGAAATTTGACCTAATTTCGAGATAACTTTGTACTGGTTGATTATTTTGAATTGAATCTTTTTCCGTAGATCACTAGTATGATAGGGAGTACTTCTGGAAATTTTCATAATTTTTGGACTAGTATATAGAATTTCCTAGAATTAAAATGATCTTTATTTTAATTATTAAAAATAGTAATGCCCTCTGTTATTTTTATTCAATTTTTTCTTAGGATTAGAGAACCCTAGAACTCATTTATCATGTAAACCAAAATATTTTCCCTGCACTAGTTTGAGCTATAGAAATAAAGATGTGTTCTAGATCTATTTAAAACTGTTATTTAAATTCTGTTTTAGCAATAGTTTCTTTATAAATCTGTTTTAGCTATTAAAAATCCATGTCCAGAACCCAATAAATCATGTTATATTCTAGGGATGATGTCAAGTCATGAGAACCCATTTGACATAATTAAATAATGATTTACCATGCTTTTAGTGTAATTTTCATGCTTAGAAAAATAGTTATAATTACTTAAATTATATTTCCAAAACACTTGCAAACATGAAATGTCTCTGGAATTGGTATTATGACATTATATTCCAATTTTATGATTTATTGATGATAATTAGTATTTTCTACTTAATTGTTACACTAGAAATGCTAGTAATTGCCCTAATTAATTAATGTTCAGATTAAAAATTATTATTAAATAATTTTTGGTACTGTTCCAGTACTGTTAACATGTTCCAAGATGTTCCATGTTTAATTAGTTCATGTTAATGGTAGAGAATAGCTTTTAGCTTAAATTCTAGTCTTTAAAATAATAAAAAAGCATGTGTAAATATGATTAGATATTGTTAATTTATTATTTACTGTTATTAACCGTTATAAATATTTAGGATTCACCTAAATATTTATTTGTGGTTAATTGTGAATTGTTTGTCCTTTTATCATGATTACTAGCATGTTAAGGTGTATGTTGTGTGTATATCTATTAAAATACCCGGTAAGGAATAGATGTTATCTTTATATATTTATATGTGTTATATATGGTTATGGCCAATCCTAGAAGATCTAGCTTCTATCTTCTTCGTGATGACGCTCTCACGCCATCGTTTCATTCCACCTCATCTTACCTTCGTCGTGCTTCTCTCTCGTGTTGCTTTTCGGAATGCTTCTTTAGAGTTGGTTATTTATTTGTTTTTCTCGTTGCGTTGCGACGATAGGGAGTGAAGAGGCCGACCCGGCGACCGAAGCAGCTGAAGAAGGAGAGTACTACCACGAAGGCATGCCCCTTTTTCTTGATCATATTTGATCCTATACTTTCTGAAAGTCATTAATATTTTGTCTTTTACAAATATGCATGCTGTTTTAATCCAGTAGCTAGCGTGTCGATTGACACACTTTTACCCTGTCCGCTTGTCGCCCTTTTTACTTGATACCCTGAGTAGTATAATAGGTTTTATTCTGAATAGAGTAGAGAAATGCTTAGCCATGCTTAAACTCATCTTTAGATGGTTTTGATTTGCCTCTACGGAGGAATGAATATCGGATCGATGATCCTTGTTGAAACTTGTTGAGCTCGTTGAGCTAGGGCCGGATGCCCGATGATTCCCTCTCTCTATTCTTCCTATTCTACTCTGGGTGAAACTTACCATCTAATATGGTGCGGGCGACAGCTGGATCATGTGATGAAGGAGCATATGGTTGTCCTACCCGCAGAAGGCCGGTTGAAAGGAACCATTGATCGTCCGTACTGCTTAAGGCCGAAGTCTTGAAGTTGTAGAAGTGTGTCAACAGTGCAACGACATGCTATATGGGCAATGGCTTGGTCAAGTAGGTTAGTCAGCCTTTGGTGCCGATGTTGCCGTATCGCAGAAGGGGTGGACGTAGCTACGAGGACCCTCGGCACAGATGGGGGGACCGGAGTGCGGGGACATACTCTCGACTCCGAGCCAGACCCGGTGGGCATGTCACACCTTAGGGGGATCTAGCTAAAAGACCTCGTCACAATCTCCCTGTTGTAAAACTAGCGACGGCCAGTGGCAACAAGGCGAGATTGTGTCATGTGGGTAAAGTGTACAAACTCTGCAGAGAATAAACTAATCGATTAGCCGTGTCCACGGTTATGGACAGCACATGACTCATTCTTGATGTAAAGGACCTGTCCCTCTCCCCCTTGCTACTTTCCTCTACCCCTTTGCTGATGAAACCTATGGCCGAGCTAAGGCAGGAGTTCCTTGCTCGAAGGTGTTGGTCGAGGACCACACGCTGGAAAATACCCCTGATAATAAAACTCATTTACATCAAAATGCTGCCTTTGAATCTATTATAAGTAATTCAATTAAGAGATTGCTTTACGCAAATAAACCATAAAGCCTTCCTTTGGACCCTTGCATATAGTATGGTAGGACCATCTGCCGCCAGGTGGCTTGCTGAGTACGTGAAGTACTCATCGTGCATGTTTTTGTGGTGGTGTGCAGAGGAGTATGCTGAAGAAGGAGCTGATGAGGACTTCTTCTATGATGAGCCCGAAGAATAGGTCGCGTGGCTACCGTCAATTGCCTGTGGCGCGGATGGAGTCGCTTCGCTTTTATTTTCTACTGTTTGCCTCTGATGTAATAAATGTTGTTAGATATGGAACTTTGTAAGCCATGTGGCATATTGTACTCAATTAAGTAAAAGACTGAGATAACAACAAAGTAGAGATTTCTACACCTACGACCAACGTTCCTATACTACAACTTGCTTCAAGCCCGTTTAGTATCATGTGCCTCACTGAAGTCAAAGTAGTAATTGACTCCCACCTCTCCTTTGCCCAGTGTCTGCTCCTCTATCTCTTCCTCTGGCTTCTTCGAATACTCGACCACCTGCTCTACTGACTCGTACCCTAAAAAAGGAGGTTTTATGTATGGGATGAGTACAGAAGGTACTCAACAAGTTCATGAATAGCAAAAGGTGTTCGAATGATTATTTCTACTAGGACAACGGTCCTCAAAGAATATGCATTTTTCTAATAACATTTTTGGACAAAAGTCAAGTTTTAATTTTTCTATGTTCAGAAGGCTTCACGGGTTTTTATAACCTCCGATGATTCCTTTCCCACCACGTTCGTAGTTTATACCCAGAACATGGAGTGACAATACCACACTTCAATACACTCTGCAGAGGTGCGCTACTTTACCCACAAGTGGTACTTAGCCTTCATGTCGGGTACAAGACCATCACACTCCTATCGGTGCGTGGCTAGGTCTAAGGTTTCGAGTCATTTCACCCTTCTCTTGGACAATATATCCCCTTGCGTAGTCGATCTAGTACTGACTACCCACCTCGTCATTATAGCATACTTTTCTGAAGATTTTCGCGGACATAACGCCTCCCCAAGCATAAATTCAGGGTTTATCGCTCCTCTGGGCGAGGGATATAACGCTTCCCTAGGCGTTACGATACATACGTTCCTAGGAGATATGTAGTAAGAAGGTGCTACTTGACTCGCCTGTCCCATAACAGGTCTTGCGGTTAACGCTATCTATATGGCGTAAGAATACCAATTGACATTTGTTGTTAACCTTATTGTGATACCATATGTAATGGAACCTTGACCACCCCACAAGTTCCATACCAGGGTTCCACTGCCCACCAATATATGATTCAATGAATCATAATGCAGTCCATTTATTAATTATCACAAGCCAGGTGATAAGAGGAAGAAATTTGCATATACTTTGGTAGAAATAATTCACAAATATGGACATGTAATGAACTTCCCTTGAGATGGATAAGAAATGCAGTGTGAGGTTTCTTTGGGAGAAATCGACAGAACCTCGGGATTTGAAGTTTGATTGATAGTCCGATAAAGACTAATCTCAGAAATGGCAACAGTATATGTATACATGTATACTTATGCTGATGAAAGTTGATTTAAGAAAAGTTGGCTATATTTTGTGAGATGATGTAGACTACCTTGTCAAGACAATGCAATAGATGATTTATTTATTTATTATAATATTCTTGAAATTTCTATCTGCTCTATCTTTTGAGTTAATAATAACTTATTGTTAAAACATTTTTGTTTTTATGTGGATTTTGCAATCTATCCTACAAATTATTATAGTAATTATTATAAAAACATTATTTTTATGAACTTCTAATTTCCTAAATTATTACCTTATGATTAAAAAAATATTACTAAAGATTATCATGGTTTCAAAATTTATAAAATTACTTAAGTTGTATTAGATTTTTAGTTTTAAATTCTGAATTTGTAGGAATTTAATCTATTAGAAATTTTAATCCAATTTTGTTATATTTGAATTTAAAAGAGATTGTAATATTCAAAATAGAATAATTACCTAAAAAAATTTAGAGCAAAAATAATTATTTCTAGGATTGCCAGCCTATTTCTTGTCCTGGTCTAAAGGCCTAGCTGGCCATTTGGCCTGATCCGACACCTGGCCCAACTAGCCCATTCTAGTAGCCCGCTCAGCTCACCTTGTTAGGGGTAACCCTAACCGGTGGCCTCTCTCTCTCTTATTCCCTTTTCACGCCGCCGCCTTAGCTCGATCTCCCTCTCCTCTGTTTCTTCCGCTCGGTCTCTCCTAATTAAGGACATTGCTACCACCGCCGCTCTTCTACTCCGCCGCCTCAAATGCCGCCTCTGGTTTCTTCTCCCATTCCATCTAGTCTACGTAGTTTATGATGCTGATATGAACATGTGGCTTATATTTGATCTTAAGAATTTTGATTTAACCAAACGCATAATATTTCTGCAGAGGATTGGGCATTTCTTTTCTTCTTCTAAACTCTTAACTCCTCCTCTCATCTACCTTGAGCAAGAACCCTGAAGCTTGTTCTTCTGGTTTTCTAGATTCCTGCTTCTTCGGGAGTCGCCTTCTCCTCCTCACTGTCTTGGCCTTTTTATTCCTGGTTCTAAGCTCTCCTCTAGTTGGCCTTCTTCTTCTACTTTGATTGTACGAGTCTTTGGGTTGTGGTTGTGTGATGAATGAGACTCATATGACCTCTATTTATAGGCTCTTTAACTCCTCTACGCCATGGATCACTATTACTAATGGCTTGACACCTCATATGTTGACTCATATTTCACCTTAATGAGTAAGGTGCTTATGTGGCATCTTATGGTTGATCCTCATCCATATGTAAGCTTGAGGTGGAAAGTTAACTGCTATGCAGCTGCTTGGCTTGGATTATTATCAATGTAGTCTTGACACATAATTGATGACTAAGGCTTCATTTTAATGATTAAGGTGGTTGCATGGCATCCTAATGTGAATCCTCATCTAGTTTAAGCATGACATGGCAAGTTAGCTGCTGTCTAGCTGCTTGTTGTTTGGTTTGATCTTTATCTGGTTAGCTCATTTATCTTGATGCCTAAAATGTTGGCTTTATCTAAAAATGTTGCTTATTGTCAAGAATTGCTGGCTAGTTGCCTAAACTCTAATTTACTTAGCCATTTAACACCTAGATCAGCTGGATTAATATATGAACCCTGATCTTAGTTAATCAATTAATGGTTGACAAATTGGAGATTAGGCTAATTAAATTAACATCATGGATGCAAGCATGTTGCCTAAATTGCCTTCTAAAATTATACTTTGTTGCCTTATGATTGGTTGCCTATTCACAAATGACATTCTCTACTTGTTGCCTTTAAAAGAAGCTTGATTTTATAAGTTAATTTAAATATTTATCGAGGTTAAAACTAGTTCTTTAGCTTCATAAGTCTAATCTCCTAAACAAATACGCAGGAGGTGCAAACATTTTAACCTTAACCAAAATTTTCGCTGTATGTAGGTTTCGAAAAAATCAAGATGAGAGATGAAGAAGAGAAAAACAGAACTGAGATAACTAGGGTTTTTGTACTTTATATCCTTGTAAATTCTACTGTGTAATTCTTTTTATATTCCATTATTGTAATCTCTTTGAATTTTCAGAAATCTTTGTAATTATTTTGTAATTGTGGTTTATCACATTGTAATATTTGAACTGTAATATTATTTCTGATATACTTTACTTTAATCATTTGAAATGAAAATTTTGAATTTAAATTCTATGTTTTAATAAATATTCTATAATTATATATTGGAACTCTTTTACTGTTGTAATATTACATTTTGTCAGGACTCTAACTTCATAACCAACTCCAGCTGTGACACAAGGTCCGAATACCCGAGAAACTGCTCAGCACACCATACGCTTACCAAACGTCGTATGCCTTCACTGCTGGACTATCCGACACCTAACCAACCCACCATACACTTACCTGACGTCGTATGCATTCATGGTTGGTTAAGTCGGGTAAAGAACACACTTATCGCAAGAGAAGCTAAAAACAAATTCAAAATCCGATAAAGAACTAATGTTGCTCTCGAGCTCATTGAGCAAAATAGAATCGGAAGAGCCCAACAACCGCACCCACACCTTAACCTAACCCTAGGGCTACTGGGTCGCTCGAAACCCTGGTACGATTGCCCACACCCTGCCTAGCCGGCACTGCATCTCAGCTAGCGAGTCACTCAACCGAGAGTACTTCACTAAATGAAACCGGAGAGAAGACATTACTTCTTTATGACCAATTCTATATACTTCAACCATTCACGCATGCTATATGGAATGATCACATTTAACAACTTTGTATCACTGGACAAACTCTAATAACAAGGAATTAAAAGATACATAGATCACCTCCTACCCGAGAGAGGTTATACAACACACAATTCACAACTCGAAAGTCGTTTACATGCTTCTAAAGCTCAAAAACAGCAGTTGAAAGAGCATCTAGGCCCCAAGTTGGTTTTGATGGTTAATAGCAACTCAAACTGGAATCTAACGTTTACATTGAGTGTAGGCAGGTTAGTAGGTTCCAGGAAGAAGGGTCATCAGGGAAAGGATGACCACCAAAAAGGGTACAAGGGTGGTTTCCAGGACTAAGGAATGGCTGTGCTAGGCAGCTGTGCCACAGCTGTGAAGAAGCCGGTGCTGTGCAAGGAGTTGCAAGCAAGGTGATGGTGGCTTGATGCGTCAAGGGCCGTGACTGCAGTTGGTGGGCAGGTAAAGCCTAGATTTGCTAGTTTCTTTGAGTCCATAGGAAAAACCCGTACTATCAAGAGGGATGATGCAGTAATGATCTGTGGAGGTTCTAATTGTTCAATGCTCAGGATGTTGGACAGTGGCACTAATGCTTTGAGGTTAGTGGCCCTGTGTCAACAGTTTTGCACAAGTATGAAACTGGTTTTGTGCTTGCACTCTGCAGTGCTAGTAGTAGAAAACCCTAGGGGTTAGAGTCACCGGTGTGACACAGCTGTGT
The DNA here is from genome assembly GCA_019208055.1 of Stipa capillata. Lineage (NCBI taxonomy): Eukaryota > Viridiplantae > Streptophyta > Magnoliopsida > Poales > Poaceae > Stipa > Stipa capillata. Next base: position 7,903 of record JAGXJF010003995.1, read on the forward strand.
CACAGGTGGTCTAGCGCTCTGTGACTCAGGTACATCTCTGTACCAGGGGAGAGCTTATAAACGCTAAGGGACCTGTGCTGCGATGGCTTGTCTGCTGAGTCGGAAGGCTGTCGGAGGTTCTCTCCTTATTAGGTTTCAGAGAGTGTTGTATGCTGAGGGCATGTCGTGTGCCAGGACCGGGCTGAGTAGTGCTGCTACGTCAGTTAAGTGTTCACCTGTGTCAGCCTCCGGTGACACAGGTGTCGGTTATAGGTTGGATGTAGTGTGTAGCTGTGTCATCAGTGCCTGTCACCGGTGGCTCACTTAATCCTACGTGGCAACAGTGTAATGGTCGGGTTCCTGCGAACCCTATATATAGGGGACCAGGGGAGGTCTTCGACCTTAACCAACCAACCTTTGCCAATCCAGTGAATCATATCCAACCGTTGCAAAGCCTCTTCCCTCCGAACAAAAGCCAAAGTTTCCTAAGTGTCAGTTCGGGAGAGTTAGAGTTCTTGAGCAAAGAGCATTGGTTCCTCCAAGAGTTGTTGCTGCTGAATTTGTTACTCTTGGAGTGTCTACTCCTAGACGGGTGTAGGAGTCGCTGGTATCACCCAAGCTTGTGTGGGCTGAACCAGACGTTTGTGAAGGTGAATCGAAGTCTACCTGCTGCAAGCAAAAGGACTTCCACAAGCAAAGGAAGAGCCCTGAACGTCAGGTACTCGGAGAACAAGCGTGATTTGGTGCTGGCGATCTCTTCGGAGTAGCCTCTCCAATGGAGACGTACCACTCTGTGAAGAGCTGGGAACTTCGGTGAAAAACACTGTCTCCTTGAGTACTTTCCTGTATTGTCTTTAGCTTCCTGCTTGTTACTTGCTTGTGAGATCTTAGACTTATTCTATTCATCTGTTATAGATCTCCTTTATACCTGTGTTTCATTAGCTGTGTCTCAGTTGCTATATATCTTATCTCACACCTGATTCAGTTACCTGTTACACAGGCACATTGATTGCTCATCTTTTACTAAGTCCTTAGAACACCTGTGTTAGGTACCTGTGTGACAGCTGCATGCTAATTTACACATCATCTGTTGCCTATGTCACTCACCTGTCACACAGCTAGCTAACCCTAGTTCCTGTTTAAGGCTTAACCTGTTCAATCAAGCAAAAAGAAGTAACCTTTTTGTTAGCCTCCTATTCACCCCCCTCTAGTCGGCACCTTCGGTCCTTTCAATTGGTATCAGAGTGGGTTGCTCTTTGATTTGGCCTAACAGCTAGAGTAAAGGATGTCGGGCTATGAGGGTAAAATACATATTTTCAATGGAACTAATTATGCCTTCTGGAAAAGAAAGATGCAAATGCATCTTATCTCAATTGATCCAGATGTGTGGGAAGTTGTTTGTATAGGCTACAGGTTGGCAGACCCAGCTGCTCTTAGCGTAAACGACAAGAGAAACATTCAGAACAATGCTAAGGCTGCCACTGCTATATTTATGGGTTTGCAAGAGCATGACTTCAACAGGGTCAGCACCATGGAATCTGCTAAGGATATCTGGGACACCTTGGAGCAGATCCATGAAGGCAGTGACACTCTAAAGAAGTCAAAGAGGAGCCTTCTGGAATCAAAGCTAGAGAGGTTTGAGCTCGAGCATGGTGAAGACATCAATTCTCTGTTTTCAAGACTCACCATTATCACCAACCAGCTGAAGGCCCTAGGCTCCAACCGAGTGGAAGGTGAAGACATGATCAAAAAGTTCTTGTTAGTGCTTCCAAAAGCCTACAGAACACTTGTTCTCATGCTGAAGGAAAAAGATGGGTTTGAGCAAATGAAGCCCACAGAAGTGTTAGGAAGGATCCTAACACATGAGATGGAGCTTAAGCAAGAAAGCAAGCAAAGCTCCTGTCCAGCTATCAAGAAAAATATTGCCTTGAAGACTACTGCTTCAACATCACAGATTGAGAGTGATAGCAGTGAAGAACTCGATGAGGAGATGACCAGCGGAGAAGAGAGTGAACTCATCCTCCTCACAAGGAACTTCAGGAAGTTTTACAAGAAGAAGAAGCAGCTTAGATCAGGTGACAGATTTAGAGGGAAGAAGCTGTCAAAAGATAACAAGTGCTTCGAGTGTGGCAAGGAAGGCCACTTTGCTGCTGATTGTCCAACCAAGAGAAAGGACAACAGCCAGTACAAAAAGAAGAAGGACTTTCATGGGAAGAAGAAGACCTTCAACAGCAAGCATCCAGCCTACTCCAAAAATAAAGCCACTGCCAGAGCTTATGTTGGACAGGCTTAGTTATCTGAGGATTTGGGCTCAGAAGAAGAGTCAAAGGATGAAGATCAAGTTGCTGGGATCGCCATCAGCGTGGCTGATATACCAGCTGTGACACAGCTAGGTCACACAGCTCCGAGTTCAGTGCTGAAACTGATCAACTGCCATCCACTTCTGCCCCTTTATGTTTCATGGCCAAAGGTTCAAAGGTACTTACTGATGATGACTTTCCTGATTACGCTGAACTAATGGGCATTCTTGAAAGAACAGATAAAGCCTATGGCAAGGAGAGGAAGGAAAACATCTCTTTAAGAGATAAACTCAGGGAGCTGAGTGAATCATATGATGAGGTTACAGATGACAGAGAAAACCTCAGGCTAGACCAAGAAAACCTGGAGATAGCTCATGAGAAGCTCAAGGTAGCTCATGAACTTCTGATTAAGGAGCATGAGGAGCTCAAGGCAAAGCATTCTATGTGCACTGATATTTCTTCTATATCTACTGATGCATCTTTGCCTACTCATGCTGCTATTGAATCATGCTTAAATTGTGCTAGTCGCATAAATATTCTAACTTCCACAGGTTGTGTAGTTGATGACTCAAAAGAGGTTTCAACCTCTGTTATTACTAACTCTGTGGATGCAGATGAGCACAACAAGCTCAAGGAAGAGCTGGAAGAGCTTAAAAGACTCATGAGAAAAGGCCTATGCACTGCCAATATTGGCATGCAAAATTATCAGCTCATCAGAGCTGAAATGCTCAGAAAGAATGATGGCCGAAAAGGCCCGGGTTACAATCCTTCTGCTAATAAGGATAAACTACTTGCTGTTACTAATTTTAATCTTGCAGAAAAATTTGTGAGACAAGCAGGAACAGATGACAACAAACCTGTTGGTCATATACAGAGAGATAGGAAGATGGTAAACATTCCATCCAATTCATCCTATGTCTTGCAGAAGGACAGAAAAGGGAAGATTGTGGCTAAGTATATAGGTCGCAGGCACTTGACAAAGTGGTTGCCGGCCATTTGGGTTCCAAAGGTGACAGTCACCTATGCCACCGGTGTCTTACACAGCTGTGTACCCACCAGTGTCACCGGTAACACACGCAGCCAACTAACCTCTCTGTCTAAAGTTGCAGGTGATAGTAAGTCTAAGAGAATTCATGTCATATCATCTGTTGCTCAGGCTATCAACTATAGAAACAAATCTTCTAACTCATTAACTGCTATTTCTGCATATGGTAAAATTGCTAAGGGAACCAAACAAGTTTGGGTCCCTAAACCCCATAACTAATCTTGCAGGATACTGCCTCCAGTGGAACTGACTGAGTTGTGGACAGTGGATGTACACAACATATGACAGGAGGCAGAGAGGAGTTTGTAGAGATCACACATGAAAATCTTCCAAGTAAACATGTGATCTATGCAGATAACTCGAAGGGAAAGGTAAATGGCATTGGTAAAGTTGCCATATCTGAACATCACTCTTTATCCAATGTAATACTTGTAGATCAGATAGGCTATAGCCTTATATCTGTGTCACAGCTGTGTGACACAGGTATGAAAGTCACGTTCTATCCTGATGAGGTTATAGCTTCTAAACTATCTGATGATTCTCAAGTGTTCAAAGGATGCAGGTCTGGAAAACTATACACAGTAAACTTCAATGAACAGCCTGCTGCAGCTCCATGGTGTCTAATGGCCAAGACCAGTGTTGGCTGGTTGTGGCACAGGCGGAACTCAAAAATAACTATCAAGATGGAAGTTATCCTATAGATGCTGTATCCATGCCTGTTCGAAATGTGAATTATAGTATTTTTTCTTGTGGGAATGGAAATGAAAAACACGAGATACTTTTTCTAGAAATATGGACTAATGGAAGTTTAACCCCTAAAGAAGCGCTTTATGAGGCTTCTCGTAATTTGATTGATTTATTTCTTCCTTTTCTACACGCGGAGGAAGAGGGCACTAATTTCGAAGAAAATAAAAACAGGTTTACTCCACCCCTTTTTACTTTTCAAAAAAAATTAACTAATCTAAAGAAAAACAAAAAGGGAATTCCATTGAATTGTATTTTTATTGATCAATTAGAATTGCCTTCTAGAACGTATAATTGTCTCAAAAGGGCCAATATACATACACTATTGGACCTTTTGAGTAAGACTGAAGAAGATCTTATGAGAATTGATAGTTTTCGTATGGAAGATGGAAAACAGATATGGGACACTCTAGAGAAGCATCTGCCAATTGATTTACTTAAGAATATGCTGGGATGAAGCTTCTCAACAAACTGAGCAAACATGACTATGTCATTGGCTTAGAAAAGGTAAAGTTTGAGAAGGACAAGCCCTGCAGTTCATGTCAAACCAGCAAACAAGTTGGAGCTGCCCATCGTCCCAAGAATGTCATGACCACCACCAAACCTTTTGAGCTCATACACATTGACCTGTTCGGTCCTACTACATATGAGAGCTTGAGAGGTAACAAGTATGGATTTGTCAATTGTAGATGATTTTTCTCGATATACTTGGGTGTTCTTTTTGAAGGAGAAGACACAGGTTTACAAGAAGTTCAAGCATCTCATTGTAAGAGTACAAAATGAATGGAAGGTAAACCTTGTCAAGGTCAGGAGTGACAACGGGACTGAATTCAAGAATTCCAAGGTGGAAGCATTTCTGGACAAGCATGGAATCAAGCATGAACTATCAAGTTCATATGCTCCATAGCAAAATGGAGTAGTGGAAAGAAAGAACAGAACCCTGATAGAGATGGCAATGACACTGCTAGATGAGTACAAGACTTCACCAAGATTTTAGGCTGAAGCTATCAACACTGCCTGCCACTCCATCAATAGGATATATCTACATCCACTACTCAAGAAGACTCCTTACGAGCTGCTCACCAACACCAAGCCAAATGTCTCATACTTCAGAGTATTCGGTTCTAAGTGCTACATTCTTAGGAAGGGCAAACGCCTCACTAAGTTTGAAGCTAAATTTGATGTTGGTATATTCCTTGGTTATTCCACTAACTCCCATGCCTATAGAATTTTTAACACCTCCACAAAGGTTGTTGAAGAATCTATAGATGTGGACTTTGATGAGTCTTATGGCTCCCAAGGAGAGCAAGTCGCTAATGATGTAGGGAGTAAGGACATTCAAAAGAAGTCTACTGGTGAGATCAGACCCACCATCAAGGAGAAATCTGTCTCACCAAAAGATCAAGAACCACTCTCTCCATCACTGGATGAAGACACTGGAGATGAAGACATTGAGCTCGAGTACAACCCAGCCAATGATCTCCTAGATGTAGAGTACCTGTCTCAGCCAGCTGTGTCACACGAAGAACCAACTGTGTCACAGGCAACACCATCAGCTGTGACACCGGCGGTTGACCCCAAACCCCTTGTGATCAGCAGGCTGCAGAAGGATCACCCTGTAGACCAAATCATCGGTGCCATTAATAGGGAGAGTGACTACTCATTCTCGAATAGCTAATTTATGTGAACATTACTCTTTTATTTCTAGTGTTGAACCCAGGAACATTAAGGAAGCTCTCATGGATGCTGATTGGATAAATGCTATGCATGAAGAGCTGAATCAATTTGAGAGAAATCAAGTGTGGTCCCTGGTGGAAAGACCCAATGATCATAATGTGATTGGAACAAAATGGGTCTTCAGGAACAAACAAGATACAAATGGACAAGTGGTAAGGAACAAAGCCAGACTTGTGGCTCAAGGGTTTACACAAGTGGAGGGTCTGGACTTTGGAGAAACCTTTGCTCCAGTTGCAAGACTTGAAGCCATCAGGATTCTCCTTGCTTATGCTGTCCATCACAATATCAAGCTTTATCAAATGGATGTAAAATCAGCCTTCCTGAATGGTAAACTCTCTGAACTTGTTTATGTTGAACAGCCACCTGGTTTTGAAGATGATAAGAAACCACACCATGTCTATAAACTACACAAAGCACTCTATGGCTTAAAACAAGCACCTAGAGCATGGTATGACACATTGAAAGAATTTCTGATCAAGAATGGATTTAAAATGGGCTTAGTAGACACAACTCTATTCACTAAGAAAAATGGAAAGGATTTATTTGTGTGCCAAATATATGTCGATGACATAATATTTGGCAGTACTAACCGCTCCATGAGTGATGAGTTTAGCCAGATGATGACCAAAAGGTTTGAGATGTCTTTGGATGGAGAACTCAAGTACTTCCTAGGACTTCAGATCAAACAACTCAAGGAAGGTACATTTGTTTCACAAGAAAAGTTCACCAAGGACATCATCACCAAGTTTGGCATGAAGGATGCAAAGCCTATTCATACTCCCATGCAAACTAATGGCCATCTGGACTTAAACATCGAAGGTAAGTCTGCTGATCAGAAAGAATTTAGATCTATGATAGGATCCTTGCTTTATTTGTGTGCATCTAGGCCAGATATAATGTTGAGTGTATGCATGTGTGCAAGATTCCAAGCTAATCCTAAGGACTGTCACAGAGTGGCAGTAAGAAGAATACTGAGATATTTGATTCAAACCTCAGGCTTTGGTCTTTGGTATCCTAAAGGTGCAAATTTTGAGCTAGTCGGCTATTCTGATAGTGACTATGCAGGGTGTAAGGTTGACCGAAAAAGCACCTCAGGTACTTGTCAATTTCTAGGGCATTCCTTAGTGTCCTGGTCATCCAAGAAGCAAAACTCAGTAGCCCTTTCCACTGCAGAAGCTGAGTATATAGCTGCTGGTAGTTGTTGTGCTCAGTTATTATGGATGAGGCAGACCTTGAAAGATTTCAGCATATCTTTTAATCAAGTACCCCTCTTCTGTGATAATGAAAGTGCAATTAAGTTAGCCAACAACCCAGTACACCACCAAAGATCCAAACACATTGAAGTGAGGCACCACTTCCTGAGAGATCATGTTGAGAAGGGAGATATACAGCTGTGCCATGTAAGGACTGAAAAACAATTAGCTGATATTTTCACCAAGCCCTTAGATGAGACTAGGTTCTGTGCTCTGAGGAGTGAATTGAATATCATTGATGTCTCTAATCTTCAATAAAAAGGATTGGCTTGGTGTCTAGCTCTTATGTTCTGCCATTTATATGCCTTACATGCTCATCTGTGTTGATCACCTGTGTCACAGGTGTATGTGTTTTATGCATAGAGTAGAGATCTTCTTCTTCAGCTGTGTGTGCACATTAATGTGTACCTATTTTCAAAATCGACTCATGTCAGTTTTAGTTTTGCTTGATTGATTTTCTGGCAAACTGACATTGGGAAGATTGCATAAGGATCTCCTGATAGTGCCCATATGCTTGCTCTCTTATCAAATTCTCTCTGTCTTGGTGTTCTATGGATGAAATACTTGTCACCTGAGCTATCCATCTGTGTCTCAGGTGAATGCTTTTGATTTCCGTAGGTCCTAGGGTATCTTGTCTACTCACCTGTGTCACAGGTCCTTCTGTCAGCTGTGACACAGCCACCTTATACCCCTTCGGCCTATATAAGGCGTCGATACGTTTTCCACAGAACCCACGTTCTACGTTAAAACCCCAAACTTCTCGCCTTGCGCCAAAACTCCAAGTTCTCGACGAAATCGACGTTTCCGCCCCTCGAAATCTTTCGAAGCATCGGAGAAAGCTTTCTGAAGAGCTCCAGCATCAATTCATCCGCGCATTATCAATCTTTGCTCAAAGTAAGCTTCCGCCAGCCCTACTTTGCGCCTGTTCTTTCTTAGGGCTTATGATTTTGCTCTAAAGCCTAATCCATTAGCGCATTGTTAGATGTTAGGGTTGGTTTAGCTCCTGATAATCTTTCAGAACCTATCTTGCTCGAAATTAACCACCGAAAACCAGTAAATCTCTAGATTTCTAAAATCTACCGTCCGCCTCTGCACGTAGCTGTGTCACCGCTAGGGTCTCACCTGTCACACAGGCAAGTCTATTCAAATAGGCTGAGACCTCGGTTTGTTACCAAGTCCCCACCTGTGTCTCCCATTCTCACACAGGTGTCTCACACAGCTACTATCTTTTGCATCTCAGGAACACCTCTTACCTATATTCTGTCTTATCTATCTTGTTTCTACAGATGTCTTCAGATTCTGATAGAGCTGACAGTGGGGTCAAGTGGTCTGATCCAGAGCAGTCCAGCTTTGAAATCAATATTTCAGATTCAGACCAAGAAAGAGAAAGGCTGAGACAGAAAGCAGAGGTTGCTGAGAGAAGAAAGGCAAGCCAAAGGGCTTACAGGCAGAGGAAAACAGTTGCAAAGAAATCAGCTTCTCAAGCTGGTAAATCCAGCTCAGCTCAGCGTGCTCCACCCAAGAGGACAAGATCCTCAGCTGCTGTTGAGCACACATCTTTGGGAAAGGAAGCAGCTAAGAAGCAGAAGCAACCAGCTAGGAGAGGTTCAAAGCCTTCCATTGCAAATGTGGTGCTGCCAAGAGGCACACTCACCATCAGAGAACCTGTTCCAGAATCCCAAATATCTCAAGAAGATCTCGAGAATGATAAGCTGATTCTAGAGGAGTTGGATAGGCTGGCAGCTCAGATGAGAGAAACAACTGATGAAACAGTAAAGAAGCAGCTATCCACCATATACACAGCCAAAAGCTTTGAGCTTTCAGAGATGTCAAGGCCTGTATCTATGGCAATTCCAGAACCATCAGAAGCAGATAAGGCTATCTTGAGGGAGATTGCAGATTTGCACAAGCAGATGCGGTCAGGCCAATCTTACTCAGAAGAAGTAGAGTTGAGAAAGAAGATTCTTGAGAAGCAGGATCAACTTTCAACTAAATGCTTGGCAGAAGGGTCACACAAACCACTGAACTTCAGCATACTGATGCTAGAGATAGGCATCTCATCCTTCAAATCAGTGAGTTAATCAAGAAGGCTAACACTCTGCCACGTGGCCTTGAGAGTCTTCCATTCAAGCTGAAATCAAACTCAAGCGAGGTCTGTTGTCTCCTGAATTCAAATCTCAAAGAGCAGCTCCTCCTATTGCCAGTTCAGGATCAAGGGTTCCTCCCATAGCTGCAGATGATCTTCTTATATTGGAGATACATGATATTCTCGGAAGGCTCAAGGACATGCCAAATGGTCCTGAGAAAATTGCTCTGAGAGCTGAGCTCAAGCTTAAAAAGGCTATGCTTCCAAAGGTTTCCAAGCCTACATCACCTCCTGCTACTGCACCTGCTCAAGCTCCAAAGAGGAAAAGATCAGAAACTGTTGTGATCAGTGATGAACCTCAAGCCAAGAGGCAGCCAGAGGCAGATGTTGAAATTATTTCAGAGACAACTCAGAGCTCCAAGCCATCCCTAAAAGTTCAGTTTGAACAACAGACGTCTGCCATTAAAGAGCTTAAGAAGGAGATGCCACCACCTGTGTCACAGGTCACCAGCCCAGCCAAGTCAGATCTTCAGACTTATCAAAGGAGGAGTAGAAGAACTCAAAGCTCTACAAGTGTAGAATCCCTCTCCTCGCTGGACGTTCAAAAGCAGATGTCTCCTTCACAATTCTTGGTGTCGGAGGCAGAAGAACAAGTTGTCAAAGAGGCCCAAGAGCCTCATCTTCCAAGTCTGCATCAGCAAAGTCTTCTGAAGCTGCCAAACCTTCAAGTCCACAGCTGCCTCAGCCAGCTGTGTCTCAGGCACAAGAAGCTCAAGCTCCAGAACAGCACCGGTCTCCATCACCTGTGCCACCGCCAGCTGACCCAGCCCCTTCAGTTCAAGCACCTGTGTCCTCACCTGTGGCACAGGCAAGTAAGTCAGCTGAGCAAGAAGAAAGCTCCGAGAGCTCATCAGATGATGGTAGAGGAGTGTCTGTAACTCCACCAAGGCCAAGAGAAACTAGAGCTGATTCTGATGAAGATTACCAAGCAGAAAGTTCATCTCCCAGTGCTGAAGCAGCCGCAGAGGAAGAGGAAGAAGAGGCTGAACAAGCAGATAGCTCTCCCAGTCTCTCAGTTGGAGAAGAAGACCTGGAAACTAAGTATTATTACATCTTCTCCCATGCTTTGAGGACTGAGGCAAACCAAATGCAGTTCATCTCCCGAGCTGTGGCCAAGAAGCTTCCCAAAAGTGATCCCCAGAAATCAAGAAGCAAAGTTGCCTCCATGAGCACAAGTGCTTTCATAAGAATGAGGTCAGCTTGCCCATATTTTCAGTGAAGACAAGGAGTTTCAGGATGCATCTTGCTCAGACCCCAGATTTCACACTAATCTTCAAAGGGGTGTCTACCATGAAATCCTTGCTTCCAAGGGATTTGTTGATTGCAAGGCCATCGATTGGTCTGCCCTGACTGACACCAGACTGCAGAGTCTTCAATCTCTCATCCAAGCCTCAGGTCTGGAGTTCATATGCAATCTTCAACAAGATTATGACCCAGAGGTCATTAAGGAGTTTTATGCCACAGTCTGGATAGAACAAGAAAATCAAGATGTCATGTTATGGAAGACAAGAGGCCAGCTGCTTTCCATCACAGCTCCAGAGTTCAACAGTCTGTTTCATGCACCATTGGAGCCTGGGATGCCAAATCTGTTCAAGCTTGAGCCTGTCTCCAATGCTGACAGAAGAAGATTCTATCCAAGAAATTTTACATTCCCTGCAAATGCCCCATCAGATCATGTGTACTTCAAGGGCATTACAATCACAGCCAAGCATCTGGTCAAAATTCTCAATGTCACTCTTCAGCCCAAGGGAGGCAATACAGATGCTGTTTACAACTCAGTTTGGCAAGTACTGGTGCACATAGCTAAGAATGTACATTTTGATGTGGCCAGATACATTTTCCATGAAATTGATGCTGTCCAGAAGGACAAGAAAGCCAAGCTCAGATATGGGTCCTATATCATGTTTATGATCCTTCAGAGAACAGGTCTTCCAGAATCAACCTTTCGACATCTCAGTGAAGACCATCAAGACCCAGCTCAGGCCTCAGGTTGATGATCATCCTGATGAGGTTGCTGTTCCAGCCCTGTTTGGAGATTCTCCAGAACCAGCTGTGTCAGCTCCCGGTGACACCGCTGCTCCCACAGCTCCTCAAGCGCCTGCTCCCCAAGTGCCTGTGCCTCAGGTCCAAGTGCCTACCGGTGTCACCGCTGATACTCCTGCAGCTGACCCAGCTGAGTTAGTATCTGTGACACAGGTGGCTGAAGATGGCACTCTCTCGTCCTCTCTTTTGTCTCAAGCAGCAGCCAGAGCCTATCAGAACAAAGTGATGCCAACTCAGTTTGCAGCTCTGCGCCGAGAGAACCTTCAGCTTCGAACAGAAGTCAACAGTCTGCACTCCAAAGTTGATCTGCTGCAGGCTCAGCTATCAGAAGTTCTCCAGCTGTTAAAGACCAAGCTCTGAATGTTTCTCCTCCTCAACCCTTTTTGCTGTTTTAGTGTCAAAGGGGGAGAGATGTGTGTAAGGGGGAGAGATTACAGAGATAGGGGGAGAGTATTTTGGATACAGGGGGAGAGAAAATTATATTTTCTGGTGTAGTCAAGACTTGTTTTATTTCTGATTCTTCTGTCTTGATTACAATTAACTAATCTTTTGATCTGATTTAGCAAGTTACTACTAAGTCATCTATTTTGCTCTGATGCAGTAATATTTCAGTAATGCTCTGATAAAGTAGTTTATGCTAAATTGTGTTGCTCTGATGCACATGTCTTCTTAATGTTGTTGCTATGATGCATATATCTTCTTGAATGAAGCTTTGTATCTACTTATGCTCTGATTCATATAATCATGTTAAGAATTATGCTCTGATACATATGTCTACTGGCTCATGCTCTGATACACATGCCTATTGGCACTCTTATACACATGACCAGTGATGTATACTCTGATACACATATCCATTATGAATCTTGGCTATTTATCTCTGATACATATGACCATTGTGAATCTATACTCTGATATTCTCACATGCTTTGACTCATACTCATATACTCTGGTCATTACAACTGCATCAGAAGTGACACATATCAGTTCAGTTCAGTCATGCTTTATAATCTACTCAATTCTCTGAACTGATGAAAGTGTAAGTTGTAAGAACATACTGCCCATATCCAAAATTAAAATCTGTGCACTAGCCTTATTGAAGCAAATCCATTATGCATAGCCTCAGGGGGAGTATTCTCTAACAACCTGCACATGTATCTTCTATTCAAATCGTTATGCGAATTTGTTGAATGGGTTGCCACTAACCACCAAAAAGGGGGAGATTGAAAGAGCATCTAGGCCCCAAGTTGGTTTTGATGGTTAATGGCAACTCAAACTGGAATCTAACGTTTACATTGAGTGTAGCAGTTAGTAGTTCCAGGAAGAAGGGTCATCAGGGAAAGGATGACCACCAAAAAGGGTACAAGGGTGGTTTCCAGGACTAAGGAATGGCTGTGCTAGGCAGCTGTGCCACAGCTGTGAAGAAGCCGGTGCTGTGCAAGGAGTTGCAAGCAAGGTGATGGTGGCTTGATGCGTCAAGGGCCGTGACTGCAGTTGGCGGGCAGGTAAAGCCTAGATTTGCTAGTTTCTTTGAGTCCATAGGAAAAACCCGTACTATCAAGAGGGATGATGCAGTAATGATCTGTGGAGGTTCTAATTGCTCAATGCTCAGGATGTTGGACAGTGGCACTAATGCTTTGAGGTTAGTGGTCCCTGTGTCAACAGTTTTGCACAAGTGTGAAACTGGTTTTGTGCTTGTACTCTGCAGTGCTAGCAGTAGAAAATCCTAGGGGTTAGAGTCACCGATGTGACACAGCTGTGTCACAGGTGGTCTAGCGCTCTGTGACTCAGGTACATCTCTGTACCAGGGGAGAGCTTGTAAACGCTAAGGGACCTGCGCTGCGATGGCTTGTCTGCTGATCGAGGGCTTCGAGGTCTCCTATTGGTTCAGAGGTTGTGCGAGGGCATGTCCAGACGGGCTGAGTAGTGCTGCTACGTCAGTTAAGGGTTCACTTGTGTCAGCCTCCGGTGACACAGGTGTCGGTCTGCCCGAGCCGGTTATAGGTTGGGCGTAGTGTGTAGCTGTGTCACCGGTGCCTGTCACCGGTGGCTCACTTAATCCTACGTGGCAACAGTGTAACGGTCGGGTTCCTGCGAACCCTATATATAGGGGACCTGGGGAGGTCTTCGACCTAACCAACCAACCTTTGTCAATCCAGTGAATCATATTCAACCGTTGCAAAGCCTCTTCCCTCCGAACAAAAGCCAAAGTTTCCTAAGTGTCAGTTCGGGAGAGTTAGAGTTCTTGAGCAAAGAGCATTGGTTCCTCCAAGAGTTGTTGCTGCTGAATCTGTTACTCTTGGAGTGTCTACTCCTAGACGGGTGTAGGAGTCGCTGGTATCACCCAAGCTTGTGTGGGCTGAACCAGACGTTTGTGAAGGTGAATCGAAGTCTACCTGCTGCAAGCAAAAGGACTTCCACAAGCAAAGGAAGAGGCCTGAACGTCAGGTACTCAGAGAACAAGCGTGATTTGGTGCTGGCGATCTCTTCGGAGTAGCCTCTCCAACGGAGACGTACCACTCTGTGAAGAGCTGGGAACTTCGGTGAAAAACACTGTCTCCTTGAGTACTTTCCTGTATTGTCTTTAGCTTCCTGCTTGTTGCTTGCTTGTGAGATCTTAGACTTATTCTGTTCATCTGTTATAGATCTCCTTTATACCTGTGTTTCATTAGCTGTGTCTCAGTTGCTATATATCTTATCTCACACCTGAGTCAGTTACCTGTTACACAGGCACATTGATTGCTCATCATTTACTAAGTCCTTAGAACACTTGTGTTAGGCACCTGTGTGACAGCTGCATGCTAATTTACACATCATCTGTTGCCTGTGTCACTCACCTGTCACACAGCTAGCTAACCCTGGTTCCTGTTTAAGGCTTAACCTGTTCAATCAAGCTAAAAGAAGTAACTTTTTGTTAGCCTCCTATTCACCCCCCTCTAGTCGGCACCTTCGATCCTTTCAGCAGTGAAAATAAACTGAAAAACCCTTGAGATATCTCCATAAGAGGCATGTAACCCACACGTGTGACCATGATGGGCAAACTTGCAAATAGACATCAACTTCCGCAAAATCAGCATTGTAGAAACCTTATATTCTAATCTCATCTGCAACAAGTTCGGAATTGAATTCCGTAAGTACTTTCGTATTTGCAGGTCACATTTGTAGACTCATCCCTTATCACTTTCAGCAAAGCTATTAACAAGATTGAAATACTAGCATGGCGCATCATAGCATCGTAAACATGGCACGAACAAGATTGATAAGACAATATCAATATGTATTCAACATGACCAAGCTTAATTTTCAGATTGGGCATATAACAATTCAAGCAAGAATTCTATGGAACCAAGTATATGAGCATTTTAAATTAGACAAAATTTTAAAACTAATCAATCCATCAAGTCACACAAGACAATTTAATTATGGTTGCACCAGACAAGGTTTAACCAAATGTGTAGTCGGGCAAGATGAACAGAATTTGCCCAACGCGGGAGATGAATTGAAGAGGTGTAAGTATAGGGTTGGCTGACCGTGACTTCCCACCATTCTCAAATCAACCCCGCCGTGGGTGACGGGTAAAGCCCTACGACACCGGTATCGTGTCAGGTTGGCAGCCTGCCGATCCATCAGTAGGTGACAGTACCCTGGCTCTCACAACTCACCATTTAGGGTTCCATATTTTGTTAGTCCAATTAAAAGATCTTCGCTGATCTTATAACGCAATTGAACCTAACCATGCTAGTGATTTGCCATCACAAGACATATCATCATCACAACATACAAGCGAGCATTTCATCTCAATCAATAGCAAAGCATGAAATAGAATAAGGGAATCTTAGCGAGCTTTCTGTGAACTTGCCTCATTGCTGGGAGAAGTATGGTGATCATACGCAAGAATTCCATAAAACTCGTAACACCAGTAAGAAGCAAATGACCTCTAAAAGAGAAGCAAACCTAAGAAGCTAATTTGAACATGACAGGGATGCATGGATGTAATTACGATGAAAAGAAAGTATCAAGTTAACATAAGCATGCTAGTACTCCTACATTTCAATGTGTTTTAGTTGTATTATAACCTTAATATGACTAAGCTTTTAACATGAATGAAATTATATTATGGATATATATATTTATTATGTTATATGCAACTAAGGATTTCAATTTTGTAATTTAAAATTAAGAGGGCCTCGTTATATTAATCTTCTTGGTAAAGTGCACACTAAGCTTGTAATGGCATGCATGATGTTCTTACAGCAATTCTAAGATGCAGGTTAAATTCCTGTGGATTAGAATGAGGTGTTACTGATAGAATTATAGAGTCAACCCTTATAGAGACGACGTGAAGTATACGTTACCATACTATGATTATTGATTAATGGCATGCATGCATATGACCTTGTTAAAAAGTCGATAATGTTGCAGTGTCAGAATATAAGGCATTGTCATTGGGAGGAACTCAAGATTCGGTGTATCTTATTCAATGCAGCATGTATGAGATATACCGTATTTTATTCTTAACTATGCAAGCTGTGGTGTCAAAGATTTTAGAAAAAGGGTGCTTTGACTTAACATGAGATTCAGGACGCAATAAGTTAATTGAACTGACATATAAGGATTAACACCAAGTGCCATTGTTATCAGTATAACTTTATGGCAATATCCTTCATATACAATTTATTGTTTAATTTCATCATATACAGGGCTGTTCCTAATTGATCTAGATTGCAGA
Organism: Stipa capillata; assembly: GCA_019208055.1. Taxonomy (NCBI): domain Eukaryota; kingdom Viridiplantae; phylum Streptophyta; class Magnoliopsida; order Poales; family Poaceae; genus Stipa; species Stipa capillata. The sequence continues at coordinate 23,879 of JAGXJF010003995.1, forward strand.
CTCTGCTCAGATCAGTTCTGGACAGCAGGAATATATTGGCATTATCTCACAAACCATTCGCCAGAATTGAGCAAACGAGTACTCTAAACAGAGCTACTGAAAAGGGCTATATTTCTTATTTTGGTACCAGCATATGATAAGCAGCTGAAGATCACTTAATCATGCCTGAGAGGTCTCACCTATATAGATAGCTCACATGTTAGGTTCACATATTATAGCTCGTTCATTTAAATTGATCTGATCAAGAGTTCCAGTCGATGGAATCCTTAAACCAACCGTAGATTTGAAATGCTTGCGAAGGTCTCTATTTGGTCGAAAGGAGATTGAGACCTACTATTCAGTTGCACTTAAATAAAATTCTTCATAGCTCATCCTCAAGTTAGATGAAGCTACCACCTAAACTTTTAGCAGAAGAAGCTATGGACATGAGGGGTCATAACCAGTGTTAACTTATTCTTTTCTTAAGGTAACAAACAGATCATATTGCACTAAGGAGATGAGGTTACCAGTTGAAATGGTTAGTGAGTAATTGAAACATTTCAAAATGTCCAAACTTAGTTGGCTAAGCTAACTATCAAGTATTAGTGTAACTAGAGAACTAATCAGTTCATGGATTGAGTGAACATCATAGGTATCATGATTTTTGCTAATTTGGATCTCAATCACGTTCATATGCAGAAGAGGTATTAGTATGTTATGCACGTGGTTTAACCAATGAGCCTTAATCTGTACATGGGTTGGTTACCAATCTAATTGTCGTTTAGCTCGGATGGGACCAAATACAGAGAATAGATTAGTTCATTTATTGAGTGCTATTAAACGATTAAGCTGGTTATAATTGTACTTATTGCAACTGTGTATTAGTGGTGCTAGCTAATGGTTAATCTGATCGAAGTATCATTTTCCCTGAGCAGTTAAGCCGGTTAATCATGATTAACTGTCTTTAACGTATTGATTGATCAAGTGCTAACACACTAGAGTCACTCACTGTTATAGTTACCCCTAATGATCGTTAGTGTATTGAGCATGTCCGAATCAGGTTAGGCCATGGAAACAACCTGAGTGCTATTGTACGCATCCTTGAGCATTAAGTTCATAGATTAGCAAATGGAGCTGTGTTGAATCTATAGCATTTGCTCCAACAGCACAGAGAAATAAGCGAGAAGAAAGAGGACTAGGAGATATGGCCTCACCCCGAGATGATTGAGCTTGAGGCCTAGGGGCAGGGATTGGTGTTGACGCCGGTGTGAGGGCAGACGGTTGCCGCGGGGAGAGGAGGGAGGTGGCTGCGGCGCTCATGGGCTGATGTCGAGGTTGATGCCATTAGGGCTGGAGGAGGTCCACGAGCTGCCGCACCTTGGGCCATCGGCTGCAAGAAGATGGCGATGCATGCGGTGGCTTGAGCTTAGGGCGGTGCTCAGGCTTCAGACGCAGAGGGCTTCACTCTGGCAGCGCTGTTTGAAACGGCGGGGAGCTCGGGGATGAGGAGCTTGGAGTGGCGGCAGAGGAAGAGCGGACCTCAGCGTGGGTGCAGCTATGGGCGGCGGGGTGAAGCGGCACGGTCTTCAGCAGCAAGGGAATGGCGACCTAGGTGGCGGGGCACCGGATGGTCAAAGCAATGCTTGGCGGGGGAAAACGAGGAGCTCTGGGAGGCCTTCTTGGAGAAGAGGACCGAGGTGCTCAGGGCTCGCCGGAGGTGGGGAAGCTGCGGTGGCGCCTCTTCGTTGGTGAGCCGCAGGAAGAAGGCGAGGTGGCAGCGGCGTCGTGGGTGGCGGGGCTCCAATGGCGGCGACAGGCACGGGATAGATGCAGCGGCGCTTGGCTGGAGAAAATGCGGCAGCTTTGGCGGCGGGATTTGGGGAGAAGCTCAGTGGCACAACAAGGAAAGAAAAGGGGGAGAGAGGGGGGCTCGGGCCTTGGAGGAATTGATTGGGGAGGAGGAGAATTGGGGGAAGAAGACGGAGGAAATTGATGATATGCCATGAAACATAGCTCGGTTTGATAATATGCCCCGTTATTCACCGCAAGTGATAAAACATCCTAGTTTTCACTGCCTGATTGATCATATGCCATGTCCGGTGAATTAACAGCTGAATAGGAGAGATTGGGAGCTGAGGTGGTGATTCTTTTGCTGACTGGATGAACTCTCCCCATATTGCCCCTGCTGTACATTCGTGCTTCACTTATCTGTCCATTCGTGAAGGAGTGAAGGGCCTAGCAGCTCATCCCTCTTGCCTTGGTGTCCAGCGGCGGAACGAAGACCCACGCACCACCCGCCAGCGGACCGAAGACCCACCGCGCCGCCCGCCGACGGACTGAAGACCCACCGCACATCCCGCCGGGGAGTAGCGAGGACAGGAGAGGCTGCTTGGCAGTCCCCTTTCTCCCTCCCGTCCACTCCCGTGCGGTGGTTTGGCGATTCGGCGACCCCCGTGGCTGGCGGCAGAGCACACGGAGGAGGAACACGCGGCCATCGTCAATTTTCTCGTGTTGGTATGCCTTCCCCCAATCCCCCTCCACAATCAATTGCATCCTGTCTTGTGAAATTGATTCTCCCAATCAATCTAAAACCCTAGTTATTATTCTCCCTTGTCCTTTTCTCGCGTACCAATGTGATTCTTCTTCTCCTATCGTACCAATGTGTTCCCTATCATACCAACCCCTCCTGTTGGTATGCTCAAATTTGATTCTCCTTGTCGCGTGGTAGGTACCCCGGTTCTCTCCCCTGTCCTACCAATGTGCTTCAACTGCGATGAATTTGTGCTTCTAATGTGTATGGTATGTAGCAGGGAGAGGGAAGATGTCGCAGGGTAGCTACAGATCTGGCGTGAAGCGGCTCAGGGGGTTCCCGTTAATTGATTGCCCTGCCTGTGACGAAAGCAATTGCGCCTACTGCAGTCCACCACGGCTGACAACCCAGGGAAGTTCTTCATCAAGTGCCCAAGAAATGAGAAGGGGAAGAAGGTTAGCAACAGTAATTCATGTGCTTTGTGTTTGATTGATGAGAAAATTTGCTCAATTGTTGACATCTTGACAGATTGCCAAGGATTGCACATCTTCATGTGGTTGGAGCAGTACAAGGTGTTAATTGGAGAGCTAGGCATGTTCACTGGAGATGAGCACACACCAACTGTCAACTATGTGGGCACGAGCACTGAATCAAGAGAAATTTTGTGGTCAATTGAGGCTGTGAGGGTTGAAGTTGTCTCCATGAATGGAAGAATGAACAAGCTGGGCAAGTATGCGGATCTTCAGTTCTTATTGAACTATTTTATTGTTCTAGCTGTTGTGTTGGTCCTCCTAGTCCTGCTAGTGAAGTAGATTTGTAGTGTTGTGTCATGTATGCTAGAGAATGCTCCATCATGTATGTTGGAAGCTGAAGTGAAATCAGTTGAATTGCATGTATGCTGGAAGCTAGAAGCTTTTGTAAGTGTAATAAGATGATGGACAAATATCTAATGTACGGTGGAAGATTTTGGTGAAATATCTCATGTATGCATTCTGAAAGCTTTTTTATTATGCAATATTTTGGTCAATTCATACTGACTTGGGAGTTCCAATGCTGATGCTCTGTCAGATCATTGCTAATTGAATTAATTAACAATGCCTGGACAATTAAGATCATGTGGAGAGAGGAAAAAGTGTACTGTGATGGTGATAAAAATGGGCCAACCATAGTGGCAAGCTGATGAGGCTATGATGGTGCATAGGTCCCCTGCTGTATATATAGCAATTATAGTCTGAAATTGGCTTTGCCTCCATCTCCTGCGTCATCTGTCCATAAACTATTTGTGACCTTGATAGTGCAACAAGTAGTGTCCTGATCCTAGATATTAAACTAATGTTCAAAAAGCTAATCAAACTGCAAAGCCAGCAATTGTTTCTTTGTGCATTACATGTCTCATTGGAGATGGAGATAGGAACATTTGACAGGGAGATTCAAAGAGATTCAGTACATGTAAACACTTGTTAACAATACTTCACAAATTCAGTGCACTTAACAATAGTTCACAAAAACATCTAACTTCACAATAGTTCACAAAAGCATCTAACTTGACAAAAGTAGTTGCTAGCTAACAGTTCACAAAAGCTTTTCACTTCACAACACTTGTTTACAGAAGGATTTAACTCCACAACAGTTCAGGAGCAGGTCAGGGCTTATTTTTCTTCTTTGGAGTCAATTTCTTGGCACGTTTTCTTATGGAGCTCTTAGGCACGTCGACTATTGTTCTTGGAGAAGCACAAGTTGTCCTAGATACATCTTCCGCAATTGCAAGAGCTAGTCTCCTGCAAATGTCAGACAATGGTCATATGATGCATTACAGTCAAACTAATGTAGCAACGAGAGGCTAGGTTAAAATTGGACCTTCTTGTAACAAGTGTAGGACTGTCTTGGAGGATAGTAGGTAGTGTGATAGATAGTATACTAGGTGTGCTGGTTGCAGCACCTTGCAAGGCAGCCACTTCAGAAGGAGGTCAATCTTCGCTTCTATGAACTGCTCGAGCTTTCCTCTTCCTATGCAAACAACACAAGTCTTATTGAGATAGTCTAATCGAAAAGGAGGTATAGTAAACTTGCGTGAAGGTAGGAACACAACTCTTACCTTTTTTTGTACCATTTTAAGGACAAGCAACTCTCCTATGCCCTAGCTCTCCACATTGTCTGCATCTATTTTTACTACCCGATCTAGAAGTTTTACCTCCAGAGCCGCCATTTTCGAGACATCCTTTGAGCCTCAACTTCCTTTGCCTTCCAGCCGATTTCTTGCCAATTGGTGGGAGCATGACAAAGCCTAGATTAACCTTCGGCCACTGAGATCTACCTGTCAAAGGCTCTATCTCCCCAGCATATGCAGCCCTAAACCCCTCAATGAGAAGTACTCATGCACATAATCCTCAAAGTTGACATTTGTTCTCTCAAGCAAGAAAGCTATTGCATGATCACAAGGCTTACTAGTGTGCTGCCATTCCAAGCAAGTGCACTCATGGCTGTCTACCTTCACAACATGCCTGAGGTTGTTCTGCTTGATATCTTTGACCTCACAACTACTTTTAGTTGATCTCCCAACCTTCAAATGCCCGAGACCTCTGCTCCTTATGTGTAATTGTTGAATGATAGCTGGTAACCGCCTTCCTCTCAACCACTCTCCTATTGTTCTCCTCTTATCAAATAATATCATGATTTTTTCTCTAATCGTGTCAGCTAGCTCATCAATAGGTAGATCCTTGATATCACTTATCTAGTTGTTGAAGGACTTAGCTAGGTTGTTGTGGATGTAATCACATTTTATTGTTGTGTTGAAACTGCATTGTGAGTCATGTGATGACGTGGACAATATTTGTGATGAATGTTGAGTTTTTGGTTGCATGAATTCGAGATTTGAATTATTTGCTGTGTGGTTGATGATGTTGAGTTTATCAAATTTTTCTCAAGGAAAAATTGATTGGATAAATTTTTTTCTCGACTGACTAGGGTCAAGTGAAAAACTTGTGCTCGGAACGCTTTGCTTGATCTATGGTATGCAGGTGCGAGTTGGGTGCAGCGATGGTTCGATCATGTGGACTGGCATGAAGCTTGGAGGGCGGAGATGTGGTTGGTAATGACGAGGACATCATGCGGCTTAAAAGCATGTACACGGAGGACAAGGAAGCGTGTGGAGCCAAGACCTAAAGACCAAGTCGGTACGAGGGCGTTTTGGTAAAAACGTGAAAACATCAAAGCTTAACCAAGAAACTGCGGCGGCGGCCAGAAAGCGGTTTAGGCTTGATTGCTTAGGGTAAAAAGAAAATCGAATGATGGCTAAGCTAGTTAGATGCTTTGTGATGCGTGCTAATTAGGTTAGGCCCATTAGGGCATTAAGGCCCAAGTGGTGGGAGGTATGCCTCCACCACTATAAATAGAGGGATAAGATGTGCTTATCTCTTGATAAAAAATGAAGCTTAGTGAAAACCCTAGTTAGGGGCTGCTCAAGAGAGCTTTGGCCTCATCATGAGAGGCTTGTAAGGCTTGTAAAACACCTAGAAAAACCCACAAAAATGCAATACAAAAAGATTTTTCTAATTCCCTTGTGTTCTTGAGTTATTTCCTTCATTAGCTCTTGTGGATTTTTGTTTTTCTTGTTTTTCTTGTGGATTGATCCGTGGTATGGCAAGTAAGTGATGGGGAGATCAACTCTGTACTGATCCCATCCAAGCATACCCAAGGATTCAACCTTTTCTTTCTCTATTTTAAATTTTCTTGGAGAAGAAGCAAGAAATGGAATTTTCGTGATTAATCTTTGTAGAGAGTTTGAACCTGTGATTTGAGGCTTGGAATAGGTTGCTGGGATATGTGAGTTTGTTCCATATTGGTTGCATATCATAATTCCTCACGAGCACCTAGAAATCGACGGTTTGCCTTTTCTTTCAATCTTTAGGGCTGTTTTGAGGGAGTTGATAAAAGATGAGTTTTTGGGTGAAACAAATTGTGATTAACTCTTGATCTAGAATCACAATACCATTCTCTAACTCCCTACAAAGTTTCATCGAATTTGGTTGGATGGATTTTGAACTAGAGCGAAAGTTGCATCATTTTTCTGTGTTCTGGAAATCAAAATCTGGACAGTCCAAATTTCAACCAGAGGGTCCGAAAATCTGGAGGGTCCGGATTAAATCTGGAGGGTCAGGATTTACACTGTTGCTGCTTCGGATGTTCATTGTTTTGATCGTAACTTTTGCGTCCGAACTCAGAATTTAGTGATCTTGGACTTGTTTCGAAACTATCGACGAGCTCCACATCACCAAGGATTGTTGAGGGTTTCTCCGCTGCATTTTCACTCTGATCATACTAGTCCTTATGTGACTTTGTATGTGAAGGTTAAGTGAAAGAATTTTGAATTCAACATTCACCCCCTCCCCCCGGTCTGTCGGAAGCCATCGTTCCAACATGCATCTCATCCACTTCAAGCTATGGTACTTACTCAGCCAACCACCCACTTCGGGGCAAGCCTGTAAAATCTTGAGCATATGATGATCAAAAACCTCAGGTCTGTAAGCCTTGGCTGCTGGCCACATATGCCCAAAAATGTCTCTCATGAAACTTTTTCATGAAATTTGACATCAAGTGTCTAAAGCATTCTCTTTGCTCTACCTGAGGAAAAACTTTTTTCACTGCATTATCTAAGCCTTTACAAGCATCAGTGCATATTGCAAGCATTTGTATTGGACCTAATGCCCTACTCAGCTATTCCATAAACCATGTCCAATTGGCATATGTTTCTAAATCAATGAATGCAAATGCTACAGGGAACGTCCAATTATGTCCATCTAGTGTCGTACATGCCACTAAATGGTCATTCCACTTTCCATTCAAAGCTGTTGAGTCTATGCTAAGATAAGGTCTACAACCAGCTAAAAAAACCCTCAATGCTAGGCTTAAGTGCCATAAAGAATTTGCTAAAATAAACTTTACCTCCAACTCTCTTCACATAAATTTCTACGATGCTGCCGGGGAACCTCTTCTCAATCTCTGCCTTGAAGTTCCATAAGTATTGAAAGCTCTGGCCTCAAGTTCCATACAACTTATCGAGTGCTCTGTCCTTGCCCTTCCAAACAGTGTCATAGCCAATTGTGCAATTGAACTGATCTTGTAGCTTCTTCTGCAGCTTCTTAGCCTCAATGGTAGGATCCTGTTGCAATATGCTAACTGACCTTTCTACCACCCAAGTTTGGGATGCCATGCTTGTCTTCACTCTGCTAGTTGATGAACACTCATGAGTAGATACTAATTTGTTAACCTGTATATCAGAAAGGCATCCATGAGCAAGAGAAACATCTACCAATAAAAACATAAAAATACCAAGAATATGCCAAGTTAGTACCCTGATTGCTTTCTTATCTGCCCGCAACTTGGCTGTTATCTTCCATGGACAGCCTGGTGCTTTGCAATACCCCATATACCTTGTGGTGTCGGTTTTGTCCACTTTTATATCGAATTCATTGTTAATAGCAAATTGTGTAATGGCCTTCCTAAAATCTACCATTGTTGGGAATAAGGAGCCTACATTTATGATAGGTTCATCTCTGTCATATATGATATGTTCCTCTTCAAGATTGTCATCATTCACAGGAATAGCTGCCTCAAGTAGCAGCCCCTCATCGATTGTAGACAGACAAGCATCAATAGCAATAGAAGAAGGTGCAGGTTGCTGCTGCGAATCTCCATCATCTATGCCAAGCACTAAATACATGTTTTGTTCTGTTATAGGAACATCTAGCTCACCATCATTCATGGGTGCAATCTCAATCTGTGACCAATCAACACCCACTACCTCCACGGATGACACATTTATATCATTCGTAACAAACACATCACACACCTCATCTCCTACAGCAGACAAACTTGGGGCATTGGACCGAACAATTTCTAATGCTGACAGATTAACACTATCCACTGAAACACATGACTGACTAACTTCTGTAGCCATGACATGTGTAACAACAGAATTCCTGCATGGATGAATAGAAGCACTAGACTGCACATTTGACAGAGATGCATTCTTGCCTATATCAACCACATCAGCTAATAAAAATACAACTTTCGACTGCCAGCAAGCATGGAAAGCTGTCATCAACTCCATACAGTGATGGATCCTCTCAACCTCTCCAGTATTACTATCACGACACAACAAATGCACCTCCTGGCATGAACCCCAGGAAATCCTTTTTCCTAACTCTTGTACCAACTTTTCAACAGTCAAACCCATCAGGTTTACCTCCCATTGAAAATCCTGTCGATTTACAGCTAATTCCTGACCATCATCGAGCTTTGCAGTATACCCAATTACTCTAATAGTTACTGTGAAATTACTCTCCGTCGGTGGCCTAAATGTCAAGGCCAACAAATTTAACAATTTTATGTAAGGCAGTAAATCTCTCCATTCTAACCGCTTAAACATCACATACGCAATGAACATCACAGTGAACATGGGGGGGAGGGGAGATCATATACTCACTCATCAGGACCAACACTAGCATCGGCAGCGGGAGCCTCCATCACCACCGAGTCCCCTCCATCACGGGCACGAACTAGGGTTTGTAGAAGACAAACAGGGCTTAATCAATCATCAACTTCAGAAGAAATCAAATCAATGGAGAGGGAACGACACCTACTAACACTGCATGGTTGTTGCTGCAACAGCCTCCTCGCCGCTGCTTGGTGAGGATGGTTTGACTCGGTCTGCCACCACGGCTCCGTGAGGGCGGGATTGGGTTTTCGGCACTGCACGTTCGTGAGCCTCAAGTGGGGGATCGGGCGGGCGGTGTCTCACCTGCAGCTTCGGCCAGCAGCTCTTGTCCTCGCTGCTTGCCGTCGGGCAAGGGGGGCGCTGCCAAGAAGTAGCACCGTGCTGTATGGAGATAGGAACAAATAGCGAGAAGAGAAGGATAGCAAAGCTCGTTTTCTTCAGTCCAATAAATGAATAGCAGGGGCAATATGGGGAGAGTTCATCTAGTCAGCAAAAGAATCACCACCTCAGCACCTAATCTCTCCTATTCAGTTGTTAATTCACCGGACAGGGCATATGATCAATCGGGCAGTGAAAAACCTAATCTCTCCTATTCAGTTGTTAATTCACCGGACAGGGCATATGATCAATCGGGCAGTGAAAACTAGGGTGTTTTATCACTTGCGGTGAATAACAGGGCATATTATCAAACCGAGCTACAAAATGTGGCATATCGTCAATTTCCTCAAGAAGACGTGATACCTTGCTACGTGGAGAAAGGAAGCTGCTGAGTGGGTCCCGTGGATAGAGAAAGAGAGGAGGCAGCATTGGTGTTGAGTTCAGCTCAAGGTTTAGCAAAGAGGGAATTCAAAAATTGCCTTTGAAATGTTTGGAGAAAATTGTGGACATCCCTTGAGGCATGCATATATATATATATTCTTCCCAAAATTTTTCCTTGAATTAAAATATTCTCCTTTGAACTGCTATGTTCATGTGATGGCAAAATAGTTTAAAATAAGTTTTGAACTGTAAGTACTCGAATAGCTTTTTAAACGTTTCTAAAACTGTATATCTGAGATCAGGGTTGTACATTACTCCCAGGTGTGAAATCTTACAATATTTGGAGAAGAGTTGACTCACTTAATTGACTTACGTTGAACCTGTTGGAGTGTAACTATTTTCAAAACCATTGGTTCAGATATACAACGGAGTCCCAATGTTCTTCAAATTTTTGGAGGGATCATATGAGATGTTTAGTGGGCATGAATTTTGGTGATGTTGGATTTCCGGTTCCACATTAGTTTGGTCCTAAGGTATATGCTAAAGTTTTTAGTCGGAGTCGGTTTTGGATAGCCTATATGTGTGCATATGAAATGAGAAAACTTGTTGTAAACAGGATGATCCTCGAGGGCCTCATTCGTTAGGAAGAAGGGGTCATTACACATTTGCATATCTAAAGTGAAAAATTAAACAAAATCATTTCAAAATTTTCAACAACAATAGGCAGTTTATTTGTTAGATCAATTTTAAAAAAAAATCTCCAATTTTTAGCATGCATGATATGAAATGATGCGAAATCAACTTCTCCTAAACCCCACTTTATCGTTTAGCAAAAACTAGGATTCTCACAAGAGGGCAATTTGACTACTTTTTCAGTACAAACATCTTACCTCCTATCGACAAGTTCATCAAACCATAGATGAATGTATCAGTAGACATGTAAATGCTACTTATTAGCTACTAGACTTGTGTGAATGTATTTGATGAAATTATGTCATTTCGACTTCATTCATGTGTGGATGGATGATATCATGTGAATATAATGTATCTTTTCCATTATGTGAATGAATTCAGTTGTCATGTGTTGTCTACATATGGATTCTGCTAAAATTCTGATGAATTTGTTGTTTGCTAGCCAAAAGAATAATATTTAATCCTGTTTTTTGGTACCAATTCCAAATAGTTGCAAGAAAATAGCTGTTGGGATGAGAGTTTCATCGCACGGCTCACAACGATGAACCATCACAGATGTGTGGTTGAATGTAACATCATTACACACGGCTAATTTTAGAACCATCACGGAGGACAACATCATCCCACACGGCTCACACAAGGAACCGTCATGCATGACTTTGCTCATCCAATGGCTTAGTCCTACTAACCGTCATGGATGTCTCTGAGTGCCCCACACGGCTTACTCCAGGGAACCACCGTGGAAGGGTATGTCATCCCAGATGGCTCTGTGAACTGTGTGTAATAATGATGTCTTATCCTCGATGAGCAATTCTCGGTGGTCACCAGAATCGTGTGGGATGACGTTTTTGAACCGTGTGGGATGTGTCGTCCGTACTAGTTTATAATTCGCTAGGGTGTTGAAGCATGAGTATATTACATATATTTTCTATATCAACTTGAACTTTTGAGTGAACTGGTTTGTATTTGAAACTCGATATAGTATCAAAACCAAATAGAGCTCGAGTTCGAGACTTGGTTGGTGCAATTTAATGTAGGAAAAATCTACAACTCACGTTTAATCCATATATTACTTTGAGGGAGGTATATGTGACGAGGACATAGAACCCATGGATACGATCATACTTATTGTTCTACAAGTTCCAATATTAGCAACATGTGTGAAATATCAAACCAACTTGTTCCTAGGAGTCAATTCTAGTTTTGTGAACTATATGATATTGCCTGATAAATGTGACAGTGTTATATTTAGGAATAAATGACGTAGCAATAGAGTTGCTGATTCGTATGGATCAAACAAGGAACAATGGATCAGCAAGATCACGAGCAAGCTACCTTAAGATGAAGGTAGAATAATACATGAAGAGGATGGGGTCTTATCTTCCTTGTATAAGACTTTGAAGCCACCATGAGGATAACATGAAGTGTGGCCAAATCAGCATATACATAAACCAATTATTTCAGCCACCTTTATCTAGTAATATTTAGTAACCCCATGAGTCGCAGCACCCTAAAAAGCTTGGATTTCATTTAGTTAAAATTCGGCCACATTTCTACATCGTGTATGGGCTTGTGTCATCTAGAACAACCATAATACCGCTTCGGAACCCCACGTTATGGGATAACTCGTCTACTTTTATCTCATTCTTCCTTGTTCTTTGATTGCTTGTAGAAATTGATCTTCATGATCAGGTCGATCGTGCTTCTAGAAAATCGATAATGACTTTAGAGTTGATTCAACAATTGCATGGTGCAATAGGCGTCGTGCGGTTGTAGCTTGATCATGATAGTCGTCTCCATAAATTGATGATTATCGTCTCATCACAAGATCAGGACACCCATAGTCACATCAGGTGGTATCAGAACTCAAATTGATCAATAAGAATTTACTGGCCAAAACTCATGGCAAAGATGTAGCAACAGGCTACGGGGCAAATGGTGTTGTCGTGGTTTGCTGTGGCAGCAAAAAATGCTATTGTGGCAAAGTTATGGCAGGAATCAGAAAGGTGTCACAACACGATGCCAATTGAGTATTAAAGTGTGGGTATAGTTAATGCCAACCTTTCGCCATCAAATGTTGAGCTTTCAGGTGGACAACTCATATAGAGGTGGCTTGTACCATCTAATTCACAAGGTTCATGGTTTCTCTTCTAAAACTATCTGATTTTAGACATTTCGTCACGGTCTATGAAACACAAATTTTCTCACTAATTGATTTTATTTTTAAACCCACCAATATTATAATACCATGAAAATATTTTTTTGAGAAAAATCTACATATATGATTTTCATGAATTTTATCTAAATCTATACATATGTACAAAAGTGAAAACATTATGCACTGCTAGCTAATTTTAACTAAACATCTTGTTGTAGTGGTGATCCTTATTGCCGGATTTCGAATCCATCTCATCTACAGTTAGACTAATAAAATCCTACTTCGAGATCCAGAGCTGGTGCTTCTTCCCTTGCTGACGTTATTGGCGATTTTGCCGTCACTAGAGGATGCTGTAGGTGAGGCCTTTCTCTTCCTCCTCGTCCTTGCTGGTTTGGTAGGGCTGCTAGAGTTTGGAGTTGCAATCTTCTCTGCTGGTCTCAGCTCCGGCACCATGGTCAAAACTCTACATCTTCTCCAATGCCTGGTGCCTTGTGAGGGTGCGATGGCTTATTTTTTTGTGATGCAGCTTCTCCTCTTGTTCTGGATCTACTTCCAATGGCAGGATGCATCTTTTCTCTTCTTTTGTTTGTATGGTTTGGTAAGTAGATCTCTGCTTGTTACATGAGCTCAACATCAATACCTTTGTGTTTTGGTCCCCGTCGGTTGAGGTTACTCATCAACATATGCGCAAACAAGTTAACTGTGTACTGATGAATGTCTTCCAAAATCTAGATGCAAGCTATGCCTCCTATCGTGTCCCCTAACCTCCCTATTGTTGGGGGGACCAACTTCTAGACCCTGGCCATGGCGGGTGTCTGGCGATCTTGCCATGGTAATAGTGCCTTTAGTGACAATTGAGTAGTCGTTAACCGACCAATTTCATACCTCTGGTAGATTCCTCATTTTAGCTAACTGATTTGTAATCTTGTTAGGAGAAACCATTTTCTATTTGCTATTCTAAGAGTCATCAGATCTGTAATCTCGGTAGCAGTAATTTGCGATTGCTCCGATCGATTTTAGACAACAAAACTCCCAAGTCGAGACTTCTGATCAAGATCTAAACACCTCTCTCCTATTACCTTCGGCTTCCTCCTCTTTTCCTCATCCATTGGCCTCCACCTGCCCTTCTCACTCTTGTTCCCCTTTCCACATCTAGCTCTAGCACCGGGGAGAGGCGGCGCCGCTGTTGGAGAAGAAGACCAACATTTTAAAAGAAAAATGTTTTCAACCAAATCACAGTACCTTCCAACCAAATTGAACCAGAGCTTTCACCTGAAAAATCAAACTTCCAACGCCCAAAACTTGAACCTTTTCACCGGAGAATCAACAACTTTCAAAAATAGAACACCATATTTCAACCAAGAAACTTGGAGCTTTTCACCGGAGGACCAACAGCTTTCAACCAAAAAAATCACCAACTTCCAACCAAAGAACAACAAAAACTAGCATCCAACTCGAAGAACACTAACTTCCAACCAAAATCACAACAAACTTTCCACCACTCAAGTTTTAACCCAATAAATGCTAGCTTCCAACTCCAATAACGCTAACTTTCAACCCGATAAAAACTAGCTTCCAACTCCAATAACACTAACTTTCAACCCAATTTATTTATGAAAAATCCCCCAAAACGAGCAGATTTGAGGCTCCCACCTTCTTCGATGCTAGCGATGAGAGAGGACAACACCGATTGGAAAAACATGCCCACACCGGTGGAGTCGGTGACACCACGCGCCAAGGTGGTGCCACCCTAAAAACGATGCGTGATGGGACGAAATGGGGTTGGGAGAGGGCACGACGGAGCCAGACACGGTGAAGGGCTGATGGTGGTGGCGGAGGGCTGGTAGTGGTGGGCGTCCACGTCCTCTTCAACAGTGGACGTTGTCTGCTTGAATCATGGGGGAAGAGAAAGAGAATCACCACGTGGTCCTGAGGATAAGGCAGGGAGATGAAGGCAAAATCGAGAGTGGGGCCCACACAAAAAGGAAACAGTGTTGGGACACTCGTTTTGCTCTAATCTTGAACAGCTCTGGGGCATTTCTTTCGCCCTAGCTTTTAATATAATCAAGATTTTAATGCTTTCAAAACAAAAATTTGTAAGGTCCGAATATGCTCCGACGACTGGTGGAACAACATACATTCAGAGCAGAATAGCTTTTATTTGGAAGCCAGTATTGAGCAATAAACTCCAAATTAAATTTCTCTAGGGTAAACTGAACATTTTCAGATTTGAAATTCCACATTTGTTGAGCAATCAAGTGTTGGAAAATTAGGTAATATAATGAAACTAATCCAAGACTTAACATGACTAGAAACAGTGAAACAAATCTAGACATTATCAATAGCATAGGAACTACATCACAGCACATGTCTAGATCACAGATTAATACTAGCACAGTGAGCAACATCGCCATCAATTCCATCTATGGAAACAGGGTATTACCGGAGATGTGAAGAAGCGACACAGTGAAACTTGACGTAGTGAAGAGGTCGATGCAGTGCGACTTGATGCAGCGAGGAAGTTAATGCTGAGAAGAGGTCGACACAGTGCAGTAGACCGAACAACAGCAAGTAGCCGCGAAGGCGCTTCCCAAAAACCTTATTTGCTCTCTCCCGTATAGGATCTCAAGAGCGGAGGGTTTCAGAGACCTGCTCTCCCATCGCTCGGTGCACGCCGAGGAACAAGATGAAGAAGACTCGGGGTGGCGCAGTGTGTTTGCAAAAAACAGAGAACATATTGATGCCTTGTGTTTTTCATCTGGAAGAGCGATGGCTACTTATAGACGAGCCGCCACGGTTCTAGATCCGATTTGGACGCGAGTACGGTGCTCGTTCCGAACATGATCCGAACTCGGGTACGGTGCACGATCCGAACTCGGTTTGGATCCTTATCCAAAATCGTGTGACCAAACAAATGGCAAAAGAGAGCTGCGATAGGGCCCAGCAAGGAACCCTAATTCACTGGACCATTCATGAAAATGTCATGTGTGCGCGCCGCGCCGCGCCACGCCACGCCCAGAGGCACTAGCTCCACTAGCTCTTGCCATGCATGAGTGGGCCTTTGGGATTTATTTGGAATTAATTTAGAACCACTTGGGCCTAGCCCATTAATTCTAACATTTTTCCCCACTAGATCCTAGAGGCACACAAAGTTTCTCTGCTGTTCCAAAGCATTGTTTATATACCAGTCTTTCCAGTGGAGACCTGTTAAGGTTGAAGTTCCACTTAGAGCTTCAAGCTACACTTACTTGCAACTACGCAATGGACTAAGCTTTGAATTGGCAGTTTTGTGCAAGTAAGATTTACTTAAAGTCTTGACTAGTACTAGGCTGCCAAAAGGCTTCCCCTCAGGTGGAGCTTATGCGTCATACTCCTTGGTCTCTTCATGAGCTTCTTAGAGAGCACCCAAGTCTCATAGACTATGACGTTCAATAATCTAGCTCACATAGTTGTGTTCTTTCAAGAATACCCTATAGGACGGCATCTTTGCTGGTTAGAGCTACAGAACACATTAAGACAAAGTCATCCTGCCTTATAGTTATGAGAGTACGGCATCTTCACTGGAGGGGGTTAAATATTGTACTCTCCCAGTTAACCAAACAGATTGTTCTTCCCAGGTCCTACTTCACGAGATCTCCGATCACATAGGTTGGGTTGCCACTGTGATATTGTTGGGGAACGTGCTACGCAAAACAAAAATTTACCGCACACAATCCACCCCAAGATCACTATCGAGGTGCAGGCAACGAGATCATACCTTCGACGATCACGTCAATGCAGCGGAGAAGTTGACCGATATCGATGAAGTCCGCAGACTCCCGCAGCTAGGTTATACCTCCCAGCCGCAAGAGCGATCTCCTCGCGAATAGTTCGCCCGATCGAATGCCGAAGTATACGACGTCTCCGAGGTATCCACGCGTACCGGATCAGCGACACCGCGGTAATGTGTGGACCAGCACACAAGAACAGCGGGGATCTACGAGAAGGAGAAGCAGCAGCGCGCCGGCAGCTGTACTAGATCCAATCTGGAAGAGAGAGAAAAAGAAGGCTGTGGCCAATCTAGAGATGGCCGGCCTAGGGTTTAGGGCTGCCTCTGGGGCTGCTCTGGATACCCTTTGAGATGCCCTGCCCCTCTATTTATAGGGGTTGGGGCAGCTTTCCCTAGGCAGGTGGAGTCCTACTCCAGCAGGGACACCCTGTTGGAGTTGGAGTCCAACTCCACCAGAACCTTCTAGAACCTTCTAGAACTTTTCGGAACACTTCCGGACATCACCGGAACCATCCGGGACCTCCCGGAACACTTTTGAGATCATCCGAAACACTTTCGAAACCCTTCTCTCTCGTTCTCCATAAATCGTAGCATTCCTAAATGTCGCTAAAACGTTAAGCGTGTGACCCTATAGGTTCGAGTATATGTGGACATGTCCGGAACACCTTCCGGTCAATAATCGTCAGCGGGATCTGGACACCCATAATGATTCCCACATATCATCGAAGATCTTTATCGAGCGAACCTCGTATTACCGCATATCATGCTTTTGCCTCACGATACGTTACACAACCCGAGGCGAGACTTTGACGGTATCCCTGTGATCAACTCCTTGATCACCATACCTAGTTATCCTCGTTACCGGTTTGTACTCTTTTCTCGTTTCCGTATTCCGGTATCCCCGTGACTAACCTTTTAGTCACAATACCTGGCCAGGCGATGCTGGACACCATAATACCGAGTGGGCCCAGAGTGTATCTCTCCATCGCTGGATGGGCAAATCCCAGTCTTGAGATATCTAGAACCACGATATACTTTCTGGTGTACCTGAAAGTCACCTTTATAATTACCCAGTTACGGAGTAACGTTTGATGACCCCAAAGCGACCATCCGGTATCTGGGTCTACGATATTCTCATGGTCTAAGGACGCAAGTAAACGTTAACACATAATGAGAAGATACTGACAACATATTGATGAAGTGATCTCGCAGTATCTCATAAGGGGGTCTATCCAACACCATTGTTACCCTAACAATGTGTTCCCATTATTGCCGGCATCCTTGTTACATTAACAATGCCCATGATCAGGAAAACAAGACCATCAACAATACATGAGCTAGTCTAGAGGCCTGACTAGGGATCTGAATGGTGTTTATTATTCCACACATGCAATTAGGTTTTCCTCTGAATCTCATATTCAAGAACCAATGCAATTCTAGCATAGAACATAAACTTAATCATGAACATGAAAATAGAATAATAACAACTTTATTATTGCCTCTAGGGCATATTTCCAACAGATATAACTCACATGGGTCTCGTTCCCATCTCCTTCGATGCATTGTCTATCACATTCTGTGATAAACCCTTTGTGAAAGGATCTGTCAGATTCTTAGCCGTTGGAATGTAATCCAGGGCTATCACTTCAGAGTTTCTCAATTTTCTGACGGACTTCAATCTCCTTTTCACGTGCCTCGAGGATTTCATGTTATCCTTTGCACTGTTCACTTTAGCGAGACTGTTTGATTGTCACAGTTCATGAGAATAGCCGGAATAAGCTTATCTCCAACTGGCAAATCTGTCAAAAGTTCACGTAGCCACTCAGCCTCTACAGTGGCAGTATCTAATGCTATAAGTTCTACTTCCGTGGTTGACCTCGTCAATATGGTTTGTTTGCAAGACCTCCATGAGATAGCAGTGGTTTGTTTGCAAGACCTCCATGAGATAGCAGCACCGCCAAGAGTGAATACATATCCACTAGTAGCCTTAATCTCATCAGCACTAGAAATCCAATTGGAATCACTATACCCTTCGAGTACAGCAGGATACCCAGAATAGTGAATTCTGTAAGTCATTGTACCCTTCAAATAGCGCATGACTCGTTCAAGAGCACGCCAATGATCATCTCCCGGATTTGAGAAAACCGGCTCAATTTGCTTATAGCAAAGGAGATGTCAGGTCGAGTAGCACTAGCTAGGTACATGAGTGACCCAATGATCTGAGAATATCTTAGCTGATCCTTTCCTAGTTCCTGATTCTTTCGAAGCATCGTACTAGGGTCATAAGGTGTTGGAGCAGGTTTGCCCTCCAAGTAGCCAAAGCGGCTTAGCATTTTCTCCACATAATGAGATTGTGAAGGAGTAATCTCATTCTCACCCTTGATCAGCTTGATGTTTAGAATCACATTAGCTTCTCCCAGATCTTTCATGTCAAAACTTCGAGACAGAAAAGACTTAACCTCATTTATTTTGTTAAGACTTGTCCCAAAGATCAGTATGTCATCCACATATAGACATAGCATTACTCCTTCACCCCCACTATGACGGTAGTACACGCATCTATCTCCTTCACTAACTGTGAAGCCTTCAGATTGTAAAGTCGTGTCAAACTTCTCATGCCACTGCTTAGGTGCTTGTCTCAGACCATACAAAGACTTCTGCAACTTACAAACCATGCTCTCTTAAACTTTTATTACAAATCCATCAGGTTGTTCCATGTATATTTCCTCATCTAGCTCTCCATTAAGGAAAGCTGTCTTTATGTCCATTTGATGAACAATAAGACCATGTGAGGTAGTCAAAGACATAATACTCGAATTATGGTCAATCTAGCAATAGGTGAACAAGTGTCAAAGAAATCATCGCCTTCCTTTTCGATATATCCCTTGGCCACAAGCCGTGCCTTGTACTTTTCAATGGTACCATCAGGCTTAAGCTTTTTCTTAAATACCCACTTGCATCCAACTGGTTTGCAGCCATAGGGACGCTCAATGATTTCTCAAGTTCCATTAGTGATAATGTTCACAAAGATCTAAATGAATGAGTTCCAATGGTGCCAAATTTCTTTCCTCCACAGCCTTGTGGGGCTTACAAGGTTGTTAACTTGCACACAAAGCTTGGCACTTCAAACCTTTGACAATAGAAAGTTTCAGAACTATGTCTAAACTGGATAGCCGAGTTATACAACCAAAATTTATGTGACATAACTGTGAATGCCAAACAGAAACTTCACTAACATTAACCAGATCATGAATTTGGTTCACAACCTTATTATAGGAATCTGAAAGAGAAAGGCAGAACATGCCTCCGCAATCATAGCCTTTTCCAATGAATTGTCCAAACTTAGACGCAACAACTTTATCTGACTCAAACGCCAACTTGTATCCATCCCTACATAGAAGGGAGAGACTAACGAGGTTCTTGCTTATTGAGGGGACATGTTGCATGTTCTTCAACTACATGATCTTTCCCGAAGTAAGCTTCAGTTCTACCGTGCCAGCACCAAGAACACGAGCATGTGATCCGTTCCCCATCAGTACGGAAGAAGCTCTGTTGGTCTAATAAGAAGAAAACATAGAGACATTAGCACACACGTGAACATTAGCGCCACTGTCAAACCACCAATCAGTGGAGAGACAAACCGAAAGAACAGTAGATGATTTATCATGCCCTGATGGTTCTGCATTGTTCTCCTCGCATATGGTCACATTGACAAACTTAGGTTGTCCTTGCTGTGGTTTCTTGCCTTTACGCTGAGGACATTTCTTTGCCCAATGGGTGTCCTCACCGCACACGAAGCAAGCACCCTTTGATCTTTCCTTTTCCTTCTTCTTCTTGAAGTTGGTCGTCTAAACGGCTTGCCCTTTCCTCTGAACTTACCATGTCTAGGCTTGTGTACCATGTTGGCATTGGAATGACCCTCGCCACCCTTGAAGTGCACATTCTTCGCCCGAGTTTTCTCTTCCACATCAAGGGACGCAATTAGATCCTCCACGGAGATATCTTGCCTCTTGTGTTTCAGAGATGTGGCAAAGTTTCTTCACGAGGGAGGTAAGTTGGCAATGATGCCCCCAGCCACAAACTTATCAGGTAATTTGCACTTAAAGGTTTTTGAGTTCCTTCACCATGAATTGTATTTCATGAGCCTGCTCTACCACAAAATGGTTTTCGACCATTCTATACTCGTGGTACTGCGCAATGGAATAAAGCTCACTGCTAGCATCAGAGGCAGCAAATTTGCTCTCAAGTGCATCCCACAGCTCCTTCGTGTTCTTCATGTGCATGTACACATCGAAGAGATGGTCGGAGATCACACTGAGAACATAGCCTATGAACATAGTGATGACATCGGCAAACTCTTTCTCCTTCTCGGTTGATGTGAATTTGTTTGGTTTTTCTTCGGAAACCCAAAACACATTCATAGCCGTGAGCCAGAGTGTTACCCTCCTCTGCCACCTCTTAAAGTTTGCTCCCGTGAAATTTTCAAGTTTAATAGCATCAGCAAAACCAGAGACTTTCATCATATTCATTAAATGCCTATAAGGTTTTTGGAATGTTTGACATTAGGCAATATAATGAAACTATTCGAAGACTTAACATGACTAGAACCAGTGAATCAAATCTAAACATTATCAATAGCATAGGAACTACATCACATCACATGTCTAGATCACAGATTAATACTAGCACAGCGATGCCGAGAAGAGGTCGACGCAGTGCAGCAGACCAAATAGAACTCGGTTACGATGCATGATCTGAACTTGGTTTGGATCCTTATCCAAAATTGTGTGACAAAACAAATGGCAAAAGAGAGCTGCGACAGGGCCCAGCGAGGAGCCCTAATTCGCTTGACCATTCATGCGAATGTCATGTGTGCGCGCCGTGTTGCGCAGTGCCACGCCACGCCACGCCCGGCGAGGCAAGTGAGCGTGCGCGTGGTATTTTCCTTTCTCATATCACATTGCTTTGGAGAGGTGTGGTGCACCAACCCTTATAAAGTGGTCTCCCTCCATTTCAACTAGCAATATGGGACTAAAGCTCCACTAACTCTTGCCATGTATGAGTGGGCCTTTGGAATTTATTTAGAATTAATTTAGAACCACTTGGGCCTAGCCCATTAATTCTAACATCAAGCACTCAAAGAAGAGGTGGTAGATACTTTCAGCTGCATCCATCATTCAGTGCATGATGTAGTTTACCTTCTCTTTGACCAATCTTGGACTTTGGACATAATTAGCAAGCTAATGCCCACTCTTCTCTCGTCATTGTCTTCACTCCACAATAATTCCCGCCTTGTCCTCGCAACCTCTCCTAGGAAACCAAATCAACACCCATATAACCAACGATCTCATCCCATACATGCAGGCGCGGCCTACAGACCTTACCCCCACCCCAACCCTGTCGACGTATGCCGGCGTCTCGCTGATCGGAGTTCGCGCGGTGGCCGGAGGGACGTCGATCGATCCCTAGCTAGCTATACGTGCCTAGCTAGCCTAGCTAATAATCAAGCCATGGCGAAGCGCAATGTCCCTCGCTACCCTGAGGACGAGGACGAGGGCGGGTGCTGTGGCTGCCTGTGCTGGTGCTGCTGCTTCCTGTTCCTCATCATTGCGGTGCTTGCTGGCACGGCGGTGTACCTGTTCTTCGTCTACAAGCCCAAGGCACTGTCCTACTCCATGAACAACATGTCCATCTCACAATTCGAGTTCAGCTCCTCCGACCTCACGCTCTACACCAAGCTCGTCGCCTCTGTCCACGCCGAGAACCCCAACGACATGATTGGCATTAAGTATGGCGACGGCTCCCACACTGTTGTTTCCTACGGCGGCTCGCCGTTGTGCTCGGGTCGCCTCCCGAGCTTCTTCCAGGGCTACAAGAACGTCACCGTGATGGACATCACCATGGAGGGCCGGCACGGCTTCGGCTCCAGACTGCACAGCGCGCTCGATCAAGGAGAGCGAGAAGGAGGGCAACGTGCCGCTCGACGTCTATGCCAGCGTGCCGGTGGGGCTACGACTCGGCACCGTAGACCTCCGGCAGATCAAGGTGAACGTGCACTGCGCGCTCGTCGTCGACAGCCTCTCTCCCAAATCGAGGGCCAACATCGAGTTTTGATGTGATACTTATTCGAGTGCTGGGTTAATTAAAGTATAATTAATTAACTGTTTGCTCTTTGATATATTAGTTAATTGATTATTCAGTGGAGCTGGGGGAGGACGGAATATACATGTACCGTGTGTTGTAATTTGCAATTAACACTGTGATCAAAAGAATTCCAAATTATATTGTTTGGTTGATTTCACTGAATACTTCAGTTTTAAGAAGTCACTAGGTCCTTTTTTGGTTGTTAACATATGTAGCAAACTTGTAGCCATAGTACGGAAAATCAACTTAGCGAGCTCTGTTTTACATTGTTCAAACTCTCCAATGCACCATCACTATGAACTCAGTCATTCCAATAAAATCATACTGAGAACACACTATTATTCAAGGGGATATACATGACCCTTAATTACACACTGTTTATAAAAAACCGTCTGAGATTAACATCTTCATAGGTGATTTTTCCCAAAATACACATCAGAGACATATTTTTAGAAAAACCATCTGAGATAAGTAGGTTATCACATACGGTTTTTCAAATATTCTAATACATCATAGGCAGTTCTTGTTAAAAACCATCCGCCGCCCCTCTCGCCTCTCTTCGATCTGTCTCTCCTCTCAGATCTGGTCATTACCGGCGATCTCCTCTCAAATCTAGCCTTCATGGATGCCGGCGTTGCCGGTGAGGGAACGAGATGACCACCTCCATTCTCATCTTCCTTCCCAACTCCTTATCCCTTTCTCGTTATCTCCTCTCCTTGCATCTTCCTCCTCACCCTACTCTCTCCTACCTTGCCTTACTCTCCTTCATCCGCTAAGTCCCTGCCACTACTGGTGCTTCAGCTGTTCGATGGTTAAGAGGTAGCGGTGGGTGGTGAACTACA
Organism: Stipa capillata; assembly: GCA_019208055.1. Lineage (NCBI taxonomy): Eukaryota > Viridiplantae > Streptophyta > Magnoliopsida > Poales > Poaceae > Stipa > Stipa capillata. Next base: position 47,249 of record JAGXJF010003995.1, read on the forward strand.
CGCTCTACTAGATGGATGGCAAGGTCATGATCTCCCTCCACAGGGGTTCGGCTGGAAAGGCTAAGTGCACCAAACTCATTCATGGCTACAGGTTGCCTGGCTCGTATAGTTCACCTTTTTCCTTTTCTTGGATCCTCTTGTTTTCAAATTTTTACTGGTTTGCTGACTCCCGTGGCAAATTTGGGCTCAATCATGAAGAACTCTCCTTCCACAGTGGAATGTGTTTTGTTCAAGAAGCTTAAGTAAGTATTTTCCTTTCATATTCGTTAATCTAGAAAGGATATGTATCCTTCACGCTTTAACTCCACTAAGAGAATTACATATAGGTGCATTGGTGCGATAAATTCTTTTGGTGTGAATATCAAAATCCACAGATATAATTTATAACTTGTCACTACTATCCAGTACTGATAATTCTTTTGTCTTGTGGAATTGTTTACAGATCGCATATCTAAGAGATCCATGTGCCTGCACCTTTTTGACTCTACAGATTGCTCCATGTCATTTGGTACATTTTTCTCTCTTTTTTTTACATTGGCTCATAGATAAAGTAGTAATGTCACTTAATTATTTGGTCTGTTGGTAATATGCTAGGGTGGTTATGTGAAATTAGTAGCACCATTCAATTCTTTGTACAGTTAGTAATATAGCTGAACACTAAAAAGATTGGCTTGTTTTCTTTCAATCTGATTCATGTGGGTATTGGGTTTTACAGTAGAGGAAGAAATGGCCATGGTGATGGATCATGTAGCAGGTTTGGTGTCATATTTCTAATTTCTTTAGCAATCCTTTTATGTCAGATACATGTCATTTATGTCCCAACAACACATGCATGCTGAATGTTCTCGAGTTATTCTTAGACTGCATTACAGAGCCAAATGAGTTGTTCTTAGACTGCATTAGAGAGCCAAATGAAAGGCTTGTTGAGTTCGGTGTTGGTGGAATATATAATTCTTGTGTTGTTGAGCAATACAATACCTTGAACTCTATGGTTTCTTGTTTAATGTGAACAATGCAAAGAACTTACTCATTGTGTATCTACTGAGCATGATCATTCGACCAGGTCATCTTACTTTGTTTGGGACATGCAATCCAACAACTTAATTTCTTATATTTGTATTCTTTGTTGTTGCTGAGATAATGAGCATTTGTCTTGCCGACTGTATTAGGCTAACCATACAGATACAAAAATTTTTTGTTTATGAAAAAGGACATCACATGCGGTTCTGAAATAGAACCGTCTAGAACTGTTTAGAACCGTTTAGACGGTTCTATTTCATAACCGCCTGTGATGCCCTTTATCCAGACGGTTCTAAAACCACATGTAATGAAGTGGCCTCATCACAAACCCTTGTTGTGGTTTCTGAACCATCTATGATATGGATTTCTGTAGTAATGACATGCATTTTGGGGATCAAAGCATTATAAAACTCTATCTTTCCGATTGACTGTCTGTATGTCTAATCGGATGGCTATAATATGAATTCACGCTTCTTTTTAATTTCATTAGTTAGCCAAACTAATCTTCGTAATTATTTTCCCTGTATAATAGTTAATTCAAATAGGATGAAATATGTTGACAAAAGCAAAAAGGACACCAAAAAAATTCCGTTGCCGGGACCTGAACCCGGGTCTCTCGGGTGAGTGAAGTAAGAAGCAATCAACCATTTATACAACATGAGCCCTTCCTCCCCATGCCATGCGGTTTGCTGAGTTTGCATTAAACTAATGAAGTCGACTCTAAAGCTCACATTTTTTGTGGAGTTAGTTTTACTCTCTCTCATTCTTCCATTTTTCTCCACATCAGCAATTATCCTAGGTAGCAGGACAAAGAGTCAGCTGACGTCACACCTTTGTAGGGTATCTGATGAGACCATAACCCCTATATATACATCCATAGCTATTCCTACTTCCACTACGTCCCCCACTCAAGCTATGAAGGACAAGAGAAGATCTATCAAGATCTTCAAAGAACCGGAGAGGATTCAAGTTCAAGCTCTCAAGAGGAAGAGGGAAGACAAGTGAAGACTTTTGGACCTTGAAGCCGCATGACAAAGTGAAGATGAAGACCAATAAGCCTACTTGAAGATCAATTGATGCTTCGGTAAAGTACAAGAAGAATAAAATCATTATAGTCATTCAATTCCTCGACTGTATAAAAATTTAAACTTGCCACAAAAAAATAAACTAGATGGTTTACACCACTTGTAGGCCAGTGTAAATCGACATAGGTCAGCTCAACTCCGTTTCGGCCCAGGGGTGTTTTTCATATATAAATACACCCTGGCCACCACTAGATTCGTCGGGTTTTTGTTTAGATAATAGTTTGCCAGTTTGCAACTTCGAGTCCGTCGATTGTGTCCAACGACCAGTTGTCCAGAACTCTAACGGAACCCCACTTTATCAATTTATCTAGTTCTTCGTCTATATTTGCAATTTTAGATTGCCATTATCGAGTTTCACTACGCCAGGACTGGGCTATAGTAACACATAGATATGCTACTATAGTTTAGAAAAGTGTTACTGAGACATGTAGTAACACATTTTTTATGTGTTCTTGTAGCCTATGTTACTATGGTGGTGTCTATTGTAGCACATAATAACTAACTGTGTTGTAGCAACATGAGCCATAGGTGTTACCATAAATTCTAGTAACAACTTTTTTATAACTGTAGCAACACAGATGGTAACATTATTTTGTTGTTGGTGATTGGTAGTGAATCTAGTAACACCTTTGTTCAACTATAGCAACACAGTTAGCAACATTATTTTGCAAATATTGTAACATGGTTAGTAACAATGTTTTCTAAATATTGCAACATTTATGCAATTAAAAAATTATTGCTTGATACTCCTAGAAACATAATGAAAACAATAAGCATGACACATTGCACAATAACAAAAAACATCATGAGCATAATGAGCATAGCATTATGTATGCCTTGAAGCGAGGAAATAAATATTAATATTGTTCACATCATTTGATAGCCTTTATAAGAATTTGACCGTAGAGAAGACAGTCTTAAGAAAAATATTATATATTTCAATCCATTAGGATAAACTACATCAATCCTTCATGAAATAATTTGCTTCTTGATCTCATCATGAATCGGAGCATCTAAGCAGAACTCAACCATTGATCTTCTCAATCTGAAAAACAAAATATTTACCTTCAGAGTTGCAATTAAATATGTTCTAGATGTAATTTATCAGAGTTCAAGAAAGTAACTATTGACATATACATGTTGAAGGCCAAGCAATTGTTAATCCCGAGGCAAAAGCATCACGAGTTGTCTTGCAATTTCCCTTTCCCTTAACCAAGTTCCCATCTTTCCCAATAGGTTGATTGACTTTCGCATGCATAAATTAGACACCTAACTTTTCACCACCAACCAATGTGTTTGATCTACAATCCAAAAAAGTAGCATATGCCACACGCCGTTTGTTTGTTGAAGACTTCAGAATTACTATGGTACCAACCTACATTCAGATCAACATTATCATTAACTGACAAACATAAATAAGTTATACGAACAAGAATCCAATATGAAAGCACTATGTTCTTTTACCTCCATTGAAGGAGTACGCCTCTAATTTGAGGGCATGTGGCCTATAGTATTATTTTGAGTGTGTTGTTGCTGTGGTCTTCTTAAATTGGCATCCATCTTCCCCTTGGTCTTTCTAATCTATGAAGAGACACATCAATATTATTACATCCTTGGATTTGGCCACCTAAAACTCACAATACATTTTTTCTACACACATCATCTTACATGCTAACATCATTTTTCCAACCTTAAGAGAGTTTATTATGTACAACTCAAACTTAAATTGTAGGAAATAATATTCATATAGCACAATTCAACAAATTGGAGCAAATATTATATGTATAATGTTAAATTGCACTTGTGCACAATCATAAAATATTACATGCATAGTACAAACAGATTTTCAATTGCATATAGTCTCTATGAACCACATGTCAGCCCATAGATAATTGATGTGGCAAATGTTTCTCGATCACTTTTTCTTAGCTGTTAATACTTTGCAACAAGGACATAATCACATAATAAAATATACTAGCTAATTAATAGATTTCTCAATGCATAAAAATTACCTCTTGTCAAGAATCAAAAAAATGATGTGGTGGTGATGATGATCCTTCTTCATATGGCAATTCATTGCCATCCTCGCACTCGGGATGCTACTTCCGTCATAAAGAAATGTAAATAAACTAATAATTAGTAATTATAACGTACGAAGTGTAGAAACTGTACAAGTGTAGTAGCAAATAGATTTACCATTATTGCATCTCTTTCTTTAATTAACGAGCGTACTGGATCGGGTCCATTGCAATGAACTCTCTGCAAATTGAAATATTGATACAGAGAATTTGGAGAGAACTAATACTAGTTGAAATATTGATAAATACCTTTCGTTTAGATTGTACTACTTGTGCTGAGAGTTACCATTATCTTCTATTCCAAAATTTCCATACACAATTAAACAGTAGCCAAATGAAAGAGAATAATTAATTCTACACATGCAAATGAGAACCGAGACAGAACAGCGATGCTACGAACGAGCTCGAAGGCATGCCAAAGTTTGCTTTTAGAGAAAAGGGGTTATGAGTAGATTTTTCAAAACTCTACAAATAAGATAGTAAAATTTGGTGAGGTACTAAATAGCATGATAAGAGATCACTGTGCAAGTGCATTAATTCTAATTAGGACGTTTGGACATCTGGTGCTTTAACCATAATAAAAAACTCTAGACTAATTATTAAACACCATAATAGACAGAGATTTCAATAAACTGCATCTAGTTAATTATACTAATTGGTTAATCGTGATGCAGTCTTCACGTGTAGATGAGTAAGTCCTAAAACACACGCCATGCATGATAGGTACTCAATTAATCAATTGATCAGGGAAACCAGTATATATAGATACATACGTGAGATTAGGCATTAAGCATTAAACAGTAAAGAATCAACTGATCAGGGATATACCTACACACATGAGATTACGAACTCAGAAAAGTAAATATTTGACCTGAGAATTGGGACTCAAAGGAGGATCGGACTGTGGAGGCCTAGCGCACTCTTTTCTGAAGAATCATGCAGCACTTTGCTTGCACGTGGCCGCGAGACATCCCGGAGATTCGTTCGTACCTTCGGGCGATGTCACAGGTGGACAAGTGCTAGAGGTGGATCTGCCCTTGGTGTGGGGTTTTGGGGAGTCACGAGGACAGTGTTAGATTTAATTGGCCTAGCATGTGCAGAGAGGTGTATTTCCTTTAGTCCCACATGGATAGTCTAACTTGAGGTTCACCAACTTATAAGGTGAATGTGACTCTCCTCTTGTGGCATTAGAAGGGAACAACACAACGCGCATGCTCGCTCACTCGCTCGCCTCGCCTCGCCAGGCCAGGCTCGGGCACGTGGCGCGAGCGCGAGCTGAGCCGTGGCTGGATGGATGGTGTAGTCTTTTGGACTTTCGTGAGAATTATTTTTGTAACGGACGCGTTACTAAATTAATTACGAAGTGTCTGTTCGTTTCATCTCCTGACGAGGAACTGAAACGAGTGCCCGTTCAGTTCCTCTCCCGATGGGAGTTGAAGCACTTAGGCTTCCCTGACCATGCTATATAAAACCTCCCACAGACAGATGAGGTTGTATCTCAGAGCTCTGCTCTCACACAAGCCTTCTGGTCCACTATTTTGCTGCCGCCTTCAAAGTTGCCCCATCCCAAAGTTCGCGTGCACGGGTGTTCGGGAGGACAGGCCTTCGGAACCCTCGCCTTTGAGATCCTGCACCAGGAGAAGGTGAATAAGGTTTTTGGGGAGCGCTCAGCACGACTGTCCACTACTGTTCGGCTTGCCTTCTTCGATTACTTCATGCTGCTGGATCAGAGCGAGGTGGTGCTGCGGTACGACTTCTTCGTCTACATCAAGTGAACGACTACATGGCGGGTGACAACGGCAACAACAGTGGTATTGCTATCAACAATAGCGGTGCTGCTATCTTCCCAAACGAACGCCACGTGCGTTCTGTGCTTCTTTCTATCGTAATAGCTTTAGGCTATGAGCTAGATACTAGCATGTTTAGGCTATTTGATGAAACGTTGAGATTGAGATATACTAGCATGTCTAGTTTGTTTAGAGATATTCTGATGATTAAGTATACTAGCATGTGCAGTTTCATTGGAAATGTTTCTGTGGCTATATTCTCTAGATACTTGTCATGTCGTATTTCATGGTTTCATGGATTAATATAATTTGAAAATTGATTAATAACCCAGCAATCCAAAAACCTTATTGTGTCAAACCATATGTTAGGCAATTTTCAATGACCGGCTTTGCCGCTGCGCTGAAACCAGGTCCTTTTAATGGACCACATTTGAAGAGATGGCAAACTAAATTAACTTGTGGCTCACTGCTATGAATGTGTACTGGGTGGCGGCTGGCAAGCCTAAGGGAATGGCTACTCCTGAACAGGAAAAAAGCATTCCAGGATGCCACCGTCATCTGTTGTTGGTGCCATCATTAGCATGCTTGGTAAGAAATTGGTTGATGCATATCTACATAGGCATGATGCCAAGGAATTGTGGGATGCGCTCGAGGCCAAGTTTAGCGCAAGCGATGCTGGCAGTGAACTATATATCATGGAGCAATATCATGACTACAGAATGGTCAATGATCGTTCTGTAGTTGAGCAGGCTAATGAGATACAGTGCATTGTAAAAGAACTCGAACTCCTAAAGTGTGTGTTGCCCGACAAGTTTGTCGCTGGAGGCATTATTGCCAAGTTGCCTCCCTCATGGAGGAACTTTGCTATTTCTCTAAAACATAAGAGACAAGAGATCTCTGTTGATCTAGAATCTCATTGGATCTCTTGATGTTGAAGAGAAGGCAAGAGCAAAAGACACACACTCAAAGAAATCGAAGGAACTTCTAGCGCTAACTTAGTGCAGAGAAAAACACCCACAAGTTCAAAGGGAAAAACAAGGTTGCACCGACTACCAACTTCAAGAAGGAAAAGAACGCAAAAGAGCATCCTTGCTTTGTGTGCGGTGAGCTTGGACATGGGCCAAGGACTGCAAGAGTCGCAAAGGCAGGAAGAGTCAGCAAGGACAGAACTCTAAGTTTGTCAATGTGACTATTGGCAACACTAAGATGGGAGCAAGGTATGGTAATTCACCTACTGTTCTATCAGTTTGTCAGTCTACCGATTGGTGGATTGATACTGGTGCTAATATTCATGTGTGTGCTGATATCTCTTTTGTTTTCTCCTTAGAAGGTCGCTCGGGATTCCTCAGTCCTGATGGGGAATGGGTCACATGCTTCTGTTCATGGTGTTGGCACGATCGATCTGAAGCTTACTTCGGGAAAGATCTTGCAGCTACAGAACGTGCAGCATGCCCCTTCAATAAACAAGAATCTTGTTAGCGGCTCCCTTCTCTGTCGAGATGGGTTTAAGTTGGTATTTGAGCGAAATAAAGTAGTCCTATCCAAGTATGAATCTTTCATTGGAAAAGGCTATGAGTGTGGAGGATTGTTTCGCCTATCTCTTTCAGACTTTTGTAATGAAGTTATAAACCATGTTTGTGATGAAGTTAATGGAGGTGAAGCTAATATATGGCATTCAAGACTTTGTCATATTAACTATGGTATCATGACGCGGCTTGCTAGCTTGAGTTTAATCCTGAAAATCACCTTAGTCAAAGGCTCTAAGTGCCAAGCTTGTGTGCAAGCGAAGCAACCTCGTAAGCCCCATAAGGCTGCAGAGGAAAGGAACTTGGCACCATTAGAGCTCATTCATTCTGATCTATGTGAGATGAATGGTGTGTTGACACAAGGTGGAAAGAAATACTTCATGACCTTGATTGATGATTCCACTAGATATTGCCATGTGTATCTGTTAAAATTTAAAGATGAAGCTTTACACTACTTAAAAATCTATAAGGCAAAGTTGAGAACCAACTTGAAAGAAAAATCAAAAGGGTTAGGTCCAACCGTGGTGGAGAGTATTTTTCTAATGAGTTCATTTTATTCTATGAGGAACATGGTATAATCCATGAGAGGACGCCTCCCTATTCATCCCAGTCAAATGGGGTTGCCGAGAGGAAGAACCCGCACTCTAACAGATTGGTTAACACCATATTAGATATTGCGGGGGCTACCAAAGGCATGGTGGGGGAGGCTATATTGACTTCTTGTCATGTCTTAAATAGAGTTCCTACAAAGAATAAAGAGATAACCCCATTTGAACAATGGGAAAAGAAAAGGACATCACTCTCACTTTGCGTACTTGGGGTTGCTTGGCGAAAGTCAATGTGCCAATTCCAAAGAAACGCAAAGTTGGACCAAAAACCGTGGATTGTATCTTTCTGGGCTATGCTCATCATAGCATTGGTTATAGATTTTTAGTAGTGAAATCTGAAGTGCCTGACGTGCATGTAGGTGTCATCATGGAGTCCAGAGATGCCACATTCTTTGAAGATATCTTTCCTATGAAAAACACACATAGCAATTCTAATTGGAAATCTGAACAAACTCCTGAGCCTGCCATATCCTTGAAATATTTTGAACAAACATTTGAGGAAAATCCTGAGGAGATAGACAATGAAGCTCCTAGGAGGAGCAAGAGACAAAGGATTGTAAATCCTTTGGTGATGATTTCATTGTAAATCTTGTGGATGATACTCCCAGGACTATTTCAGAAGCTTATGCATCCCCGGATGCTGACTACTGGAAAGAAGCAGTCCGTAGCGAAATGGATTCTATTCTCGCTAACGGAACTTAGGAAATCACTAACTGTCCTTACGGTTGTAAACCCGTAGGATGCAAGTGGGTGTTCAGAAAGAAGCTTATGCCTGATGGTACTATTGAAAAGTACAAGACGCGGCTTGTGGCCAAGGGTTATACCCAAAAAGAAGGTAAAGACTTCTTTGATACTTACTCACCTGTTGCTCGAATGACCACCATTCGTGTACTACTATCATTGGCTGCCTCACATGGTCTTCTTGTTCATCAAATAGACGTTAAGACAGCTTTCCTGAATGGAGAATTGAATGAGAAAATTTATATGGAACAGCCAGATGGATTTGTAGTGGATGGTCAAGAAGGAAAAGTGTATAAGTTACTAAAGGCTTTGTATGGCCTTAAACAAGCACCTAAGCAATGGCATGAGAAGTTCAACAGAACTCTTATTCTGCCAGTTTTGTTGTAATGAAGCCTATAGATGTGTGTACTACCGCCATGGTGGGGGTGAGGGAGTTATTCTATGCTTATAACCAACCATCATGTGTTGAGAGAGTCAAGAAATTCTTATCTCACATTTGAAATGAAGGATTTGGGAGTAGCTGATGTTACCTTGAACATCAAGCTGTTGAGAGGTAAAGATGGTGGGATCACGCTTTTGCAATCTCACTATTGTGAGAAGGTCTTGAGTCATTTTGGTTATATCGACTGCAAGCCTTCTCCAACACCTTATGATCCTAGTGTGTTGTTGGGGAACGCGCTACGCAAAACAAAATCGCGCACGAAAGAACCAAACCAAGAAACACTACCGAGTGTAGGTAACGATATCATACCTCGACGATCACGTCATGCAGCGAGAAGTTGACCGATGTCGATGAAGTCCACCACTACTTCCCGCAGCTAGGTTTAATACCTCCCAGCCCGCGAGAGCGATCTCCTCGTGAAGAGTTTTCCTCCCGCTCAAAACGCCGAAGTATACGACGCTCCGAGGTATCCACATCGGTACCGGATCAGCGACACCGCGTGAATGTGTGACCAGCAACAAGAACAGCAGGGATCTACGAGAAGGAGAAGCAGCACATCGCGCCGGCAGCTTACTAGATCCATCTAGAAGAGAGAGAAAAAGAAGGCTGTGGTCCAATCTAGAGATGGCCTGCCTAGGGTTTTTAGTCCAGGGGACTAGGGGCTGGCCCTCTGGGGCTGCTTGGGAGACCTTTGAGTGCCCTGCCCCTTTATTTATAGGGGTTGGGGCAGCCTCCCCTAGGCAGGTGTAGTCCTACTCCACAGGGACACCCTGTTGGAGTTGGAGTCCACTCCACTAGAACCTTACCTAGAATTTTCTAGAACCTTCCAGAACTTTCTAGAATTTCTAGCACAACCGTTCCAGATTTCTAGAACCTTCCAGAACCTTCGAAGAATTTCAGAACCTTCCGAACCTTCTACGACCTTCCACTACTTTCCGGAACACTTCACGGACCTCACCGGAACCATGCCGGGAAACCTCCCGAACACTTTCGAGATCATCCGAAACATCTTTCGGAAGCCCGTTCTCGGTCTCGTTCTCCATAGAATCGTAGCATTCCTGAAATGTTGCGCTAAAACGTAAGCGTGTGCCCTATAGGTTCGAGTATATGTGGACATGTCCGGAATACATTCCGGTCATAATCGTCAGCGGGATCGGGACACCCATAACGACTCCCACATATCCTACGAAGATCTTTATAATCGAGCAACCTTGTATTGTCGCATACATTCCTTTTGCTCAGAAGCACGATACATTACACAACACCGAGCGAGACTTTGACGGTAATTCACCTGTGATCAACGATCCTTGATCACCACATCATAGCTAGTCATGGGGCCTCGTTACCGTTTGTACTCTTTTCTCGTTTTCCCCTCGGTTGTCCGTATTCCGGTATCCCCCCGTGACTAACCTTTTAGTGCACGGAAGAAGCGGCTGGCCAGGCGATGCTGGACCACCGTATACCGAGTGGGCCCGAGTGTAATCTCTCCATCGCCGGATGGGCACAAATCCCAGATCTTGACATACTAGAACCACTTAATACTTTCTGGTGTACCTTGAAGTCCCTTTATAATTACCCAGTTTACGGCGTAACGTTTTTGATGACCCCAAAGCAACCATCCGGTATCCGGGTCTATGGTATTCCTCATGGTCTAAGGACACAAGTAAACGTTAACACATCATGAGAAGAATCCTGGACAACATATTGACGAAGTGACCTCGCAGTATCTCATGGGGTCCTATATCCAACCCATTGTTACCCTAACAATGTGTTTTCCCATTATGCCGCCGGCATCCTTGTTACATTACAATCACCCATGATCATAGACAACACGATCATCAACATACTGACTAGGTCCAGAGGCCTGACCAGGATCTGAATGGTGTTTATTATTCCACACAGTCAATTAGTTTTCCTCTGAATCCTCATATTCAAGAACCATGCAATTTTGCTAGAACAATAAACTTAATCATGAACATGAAAATAAGAATAATAACAACTTTATTATTGGCTTCTATGGCATATTTCCAACATGTGTTTTTTGTTTTTTTTTGCTGCGGAAGAATCGAAGAAGAGCTAGGGATCAACCTGAATACTCTCAAATCATTGGTTCACTCATTTATTTAGCTAAGCGACCGCAAGGCTGACATCGCGTTTTGCTGTGAGCAATCTAAGCCATTCTATTCTCCTCCATTCCTGTACGTGATCATTGGCAATGCTCTGAAAGAAGTAATGCGCTTAATCTAAAAGGCACAAAGAGATTTTGTATTCCTATACCGGTCCCCAAGGATACTAGAGGATTATAGTAGACTCAAACTGGATATCTGAATGCGGATGAAATCAAAGTCACAAGTGGATTGTATTCACCTTTGGAGGTGGCGGCGTTGTTTCCTGGAATTCCTTGTGGCAAGCAAACCATCTTAATAAGTCAACTATGGAAAGCAGAAACTCACACATTATATACAGCCATGATTGAAGCCGAGTGGCTTAGAGGCCTCTTAATGGACTTGCAGTGTGATAAAAGA